>WEIT01029743.1:29438-46162 GCA_013389985.1 Dryoscopus gambensis | reverse complement strand
CAGAAGGGTTGCTGTGTCCCAGCAACCCTATTTGCTTTGCAACCAGCCTATTTCTAAAAATCTCCTGCACTACTGCCAGATGAAATGGTCATTAGTGAGAAGCAGGAGAGGAGGCCATTGCCCAGCACCTAAACTAGAGTTTGTATTTTGTGTAATTTAAGTTAGGCTTTTCAATACCTCAGAGAAACACATTTTGCAGTTTTTAGACCAGGGGAAAAAAAGAAGGGGCATTATGACCTAGCTAATTTTTTTACAGTTAACTGAGGTACCCAAGGTAGATGCATCTTTAACTGAGCTTGTCCTGCTATGATTGATATAGAGAGAAGCCCTACTCAGAAACTGGTTGACCAGTTCTTGGGACAGGGGTGTGTGCATACATGTGTATGTGTGCATGTGTCCCTCCAAAAGGCTGCCCTCCCAGAACAACTACCTCAGCTAAGTGCCTACTGTGTCAGGGCACACATTCAGCAGTGAGTTATCAGGGTCTTCTCTGCCACAACAGGGTTCATAATTACATGAGGAGAAGTATTGGATTTATATTTACATACTTGGTAGCTCCTTAGAGTATGCAGAAGGATGTAGAAGTAGTTTACAGATCTGTATTTATTCCTCTACAAGACTAAAACGCTAGGATCTCTTTTCATACCACGTGAACCTTCACAGGCCTGATGTATGTTTGCAAATTGCATGAGGTCAAAGAGTCTTGAGACAAAAATTTGCCCAAATGACTGGATGCATATTGCAAGTAGCCAGTCTCTTACTTCAGTCTCGCTCTTAGAAACTGCAGCATGATGAAAGAAGAGCCTTGTTTCTCCAGTCAGACATTCTGGCCTAACCTGTTTGTCGTTTCTGTGAAATCATGGTCAGAAGTACAAGATTTGATTCTTCTCAAAATCAGCAATGAAAATCTAATCATTAGGGTGCATCCATCTGTGCTATTCCTCATAAGCATTTGACTAACACGATTGCTCAAGGAGAGTTAGAAGTGGCTGGATGCTGTGCCCAACCAGTTAGCCAAAATACTACTACTAGAAGTAGGAGCTAGAAGAGATATGGCAGAAAGCTTCTATGGTTTTGCTTTTGCAAGATACTGCTAGAATGTGCTAGATAGCTCCACTCTATCAAGTGATATACTTACCTCCATGTCAAGTGACCACGAATAGCTGTCACGCAACAGGACAATTGCTGTTTTATTACCTATCCACTATATTTTCATAAAACCTTCTTGTACTTTCTACAAAATAAGCAGGAGGATAACAGATAGCCTGTGCTAAAAATTTAATTATTGTGTTTAGGGATTTTGTTTGGTTGGTTGGTTATTTGGTTTGGTTTGGTTTTTGTTCTGCAAGAGCAATATGGCTCAATATTTCTAAGTCTCAAAAGCTTCCCTTCTTCCTGGAAAATTATCCACTGGAGACCTGAGCAGCAACTTTCCTGGATAAAACCCTATTTGTGGCTGGTTTTCCCTGCAAATCCTGCACCTGTGCATCTAGGATCAAGGTAGGTTGTCCATCCCACTCTCATATGCTCTCCGTGGTCCCACAGGTAAAGCCATAGGGTGCCCCTGTGGTGTGTACCTTCTATATCCTCTCCCTTGAACAAAAGGACACCTGCTGTCAATCGCTGAAATACGGGCCTGTGCAGGTGGGGAGTAGGACACATTCTCTCTGAGCTGCTGGAACTCTTGAGTCAGTTTATCTGTCAGTTTCTCCACAGCTGCAGTGATGGAGGAAGGAATACTCTCTTCACATTCCCAGAGTTGCCAACTAACGTCACCCACTGTTAGTGGTGCATCACCTTTCCAAAAAAATTTTGCCAAGGGGTCAGCATGTGCTGTTGGTGCACTCTACATAAATTTCCACCACAAAGGTCACTGATAAAAGATGTTGTCTGGATCTGTGGGGAGCTGCACATTGTCTGGGTCAAAATATTTCATTTCTCTCTCTTATTTCGTTTCTTTCAAGTATTGAATACCTTTCTCTACTGCAGTCTATTTGCCTGTGTTACGCAAAATATCATCTTTGTAGGAATACCTTTCCCTCACACTTGATAAGAATCTCCTCCAGAGACTAAGGACTTGTGTCTTTTTTCCCCTTTTTTTGTCCATGCCTGGTTCCTTAGTAAGTGATCCCAGCTGCCTGGCTTCCTTATCCTCTAACTCCATATTGTTGTCTCCATTGTCCCAGCACTGGAGCAGCCAGGCAGTAAAATGCTCACATGGATGATGGCTGAAATCTTTTCTTGGCTCCTGTAGCTCACTCAGAGATAGGGGTTGAGTGGTGGTTGTCTCTTCTGTCTCCTCTTCCAGTTCCAGTGATAGCCTTGGTGATGGCCCTAAAAACCTGTGATGGTTCTGCTTCTTCATCCTCTTTGCTCTCCCTGTCCTCCTTGACTGTTTTTGTGAAAGCTTTTTTACCAGGTGACTTTCATGTAATTTCCTTCTGTGTTTCTGCAGGGGCCGCTGACAGGAGCACCTGAGGATTCTGTTCCGGTGGCAGTGCCTGTCATGGCATTGGAGCAGCCTCAGTGTCTGTCACGGTGGAGGGAGGAGCTGCAGGGCCTGTTGTCATCTCATTGCCAGATTCAGAGGGCCTCCTGAGGCCACTGAGCAGTGTTGAACACAGCTCAATAGGCCTGGCCAGGCCTCAAAACTGTGCAGTGGTTTGGGTCCTCTCTGTATTGCCAGCATACTTTTAAAAGAAATATTTCACTAGTTTTTCTGGATTCTGCATTTGTTAGGGGTGAGGTGCAAACACACTGGAGGTGTCCACTGTCCCAGGTACTTGCTCAAACAATCCCACACCACTGGCCACTCCAAACTATCCAACCTTTGGGCAGATCTCTAGGTAATATTCTGAATTAATTGTCTGACTTTAAACAAGACGTAAACTATATGCAGTAACATGCTGGCTCCTAACATAAGGACCAGGTTGGTTTCAACGGTAGTCAAAGATTCTAAATCTTTAAAATTCTCAACTACTGTAATCAGCCTGGAGGACCAGACAAAAAAGGAGGGAAAAAAGATAGGAAAGTATCTCCATCACAGTTTGTTCCCCTGAGAAGAAAAAAACAAAGATGTGATTATTAATCATTCCCAGTAGATGACTCCCAAAATACAGAAGTGCCTGCGATACTGAATACAAACACCAGATTGGCGTCCTGACCAGAGACATTGTCACATAATAAGACCATTCTATGAAATACCACAGAGAACACAAGTTGCAAGTAAGGTATTAACAGTGTAAGAGAGACAAAACAAATGTGAGAGCAAATATGTCTGCATTGTAACTCACAACTGCTAAACCAATACAATGAATGTTTATAACAATTTTCTTTTAACACACTCTGGTCAGATCTGTTGTTATCTCAACTCTTTGTGTTCAATATTGGGCATCAAAAAGGATTGTTGTGGTTTAATCCCAGCTGGAAAAGAAAGCACGACACAGCCATTCGCCCAAACCCTCTCTCTACTCACCTCCCACTCCAGCAGAAGGGAAGGAGAATCAAAATGAAACTTGTAAGTTGAGATAAGAACAGTTTAATGATGAAAAATAAAGTAAAATAAAATATTAATGATAAATGATAATAATAATGACAATAAAGAGGAAACAAAGAAGTGGAGCACAATGCAATGGCTCACCACCTGCTGACCAATGCCAAGCCCCTCATCCTGAACCCAGACAGACCCCCTTCCCCATAAATCCCCCCAGTTTATATATTGGCATGACGTTGTGTGACGTGGAACATCCCTTTGGTTGCTTCGGGTCACCTGTCCCAGCTATGGTCCCTCAAAGCTTTTTTTGCATCCTGCCTCACTGGCAGAGCATGAGAGAAGGNTAAACTATATGCAGTAACATGCTGGCTCCTAACATAAGGACCAGGTTGGTTTCAACGGTAGTCAAAGATTCTAAATCTTTAAAATTCTCAACTACTGTAATCAGCCTGGAGGACCAGACAAAAAAGGAGGGAAAAAAGATAGGAAAGTATCTCCATCACAGTTTGTTCCCCTGAGAAGAAAAAAACAAAGATGTGATTATTAATCATTCCCAGTAGATGACTCCCAAAATACAGAAGTGCCTGCGATACTGAATACAAACACCAGATTGGCGTCCTGACCAGAGACATTGTCACATAATAAGACCATTCTATGAAATACCACAGAGAACACAAGTTGCAAGTAAGGTATTAACAGTGTAAGAGAGACAAAACAAATGTGAGAGCAAATATGTCTGCATTGTAACTCACAACTGCTAAACCAATACAATGAATGTTTATAACAATTTTCTTTTAACACACTCTGGTCAGATCTGTTGTTATCTCAACTCTTTGTGTTCAATATTGGGCATCAAAAAGGATTGTTGTGGTTTAATCCCAGCTGGAAAAGAAAGCACGACACAGCCATTCGCCCAAACCCTCTCTCTACTCACCTCCCACTCCAGCAGAAGGGAAGGAGAATCAAAATGAAACTTGTAAGTTGAGATAAGAACAGTTTAATGATGAAAAATAAAGTAAAATAAAATATTAATGATAAATGATAATAATAATGACAATAAAGAGGAAACAAAGAAGTGGAGCACAATGCAATGGCTCACCACCTGCTGACCAATGCCAAGCCCCTCATCCTGAACCCAGACAGACCCCCTTCCCCATAAATCCCCCCAGTTTATATATTGGCATGACGTTGTGTGACGTGGAACATCCCTTTGGTTGCTTCGGGTCACCTGTCCCAGCTATGGTCCCTCAAAGCTTTTTTTGCATCCTGCCTCACTGGCAGAGCATGAGAGAAGGAAAAAGTCCTTGACTCAGGATAAACACGACCTGGCAAAAACCAAAACATCAGTGTGTTATCAACACTATTCCTGTTCTGAATACAAAACACAGCACTGTAACAGCTGCTGAGCAGAAATTAACTCTAGGCTAGCTGAAAAAAGGGTAGTGAGATAGGAGTGACTTCAGAATGGCACGGCCTAATGCAAGTGCAAACATATCCCAGAGATAGCAGTGCCCGGACGTCACAGCTCCACTGCACTCCCAGGACTGGAAGCTGAAGTTGCATGTGTAGCTGCTTTAGATCACATTAATTGCAGTTTTTCTGCATGGAAATCGCAAAACAGAAGGAAGGAAGCCTCCTGGGAGCTTAATTTATGTGTGAGGCAGGTCAGCTTACAAGAATACGAAAGGAAATTCTAATTGCCAGGACTCCATGAACAGAGCTATTTGGGGTTTCCTGTTAAATATCTGCTAACTAGCCATGAAGCACACTCCATACACTATTTATGCAACATTAGGAATTTGTACTCCTCAATACTTCTTCCACTACCTGCTGTCACTTGAAGACCTTTTGAGAGTTACTCCAACCTGTCTGTGTCAGCAGTTGACTACAGGACAATGGGCGAGCCTGTAACAACTGTGGTTCATGCTGAAGTCAAATTCCTTAAATATTCATTTCAGGCAGTTTACCAGGAATCAAGAGACTCAGTTTTAATTGCATTCTGCCTGAAATTTATTATCAGCTGGCACCTCAGATTGTCTTTTTAATGTGTGGCTCCAAAGTAATCATACTCTGCATACCCACTGCAAGAGAAAATTTATTTCTTAAAAATATAACAAAGGTATTTTACAACCTGAAAACTTGCATGTCAAAGAAACTGACAAAATCTGTTGTACTTTCTCCTCACACCCTCATGGCTGCTGATTTGTATCTCCTTTTATGCTTTAAGGTGTTTAAAATTGGTGATCAAACAGCTCCTGATAAAGAAAAATTAATATAAATTCTTTTTCAGACAAGACTTCTTCCTGTGCCAAGGATCACAGCAATGAGCAACATGGTAATATTGCATGTCCACACAGGCTTCTCTCACAGGCTGCCTTTAGTCTGTGCTAGTTGTACGCAGAATTAAAGAGAGAGATTAGTACAAAGCAGAGAACTTGAAAGTGAGCCTTAACACAGATTTGCTTGGCTGATTGCTTTTTGCCTATCACACCCTTTACATGGGGTTATGCTGTCAGATTTGATACCTGTTGGACTGTGTCTGAAGATGCCTCTGGCTCTCCCAGCATAAAGAGGCATGAAGGGCTGGGCTGGCAGCCCCTTCAGAGCCAGCCCTGGCTATATCCTCTCACAGTGGCCAAGAAAGGTGCTCCATCAATGTTGCTGCTGTCTCAGGGTTACCCTTTAGCACTTCCCCTTCACAATCCCAGCAGGATGCAATGAACACAAGAAGCAAAAATCTTCTCTCTCCCACAGCAGTGTGCAGTGGTCCCTGCAAGGGCACTGTGCCAGGCCACCAATTGTGCTGTGCTTAATCCTAGTTATTTTTACAGCATTTCTTGTAATTGTCAAAGATGCATTGGATGTTTAACCTTGATTGTAGCAGTTTGATGTTACTTGTTCAAAAGCTGCACTACAAGAGCTGAGGTAAATCAATTTTTTGCATCACATTGTAATGAAAACTTCTGCCATCCCACCTCAGCCAGTTTGCATACTAACACGTTGGTCATTTTAAAAATAAAACTAAAAAGCCTCAGTGGAACTGCCTGTGCTTTTATTTTCAACACAATAGGAACCTAACTTTCATGTAGGAAATCACAAAGAGAAAATAAAATATGTCACAAATACAAACATACAAACACCTTGGCACCTTTCCACTGTTCAACACAATTTACAAAATACTTTGAGTGAATAAAACATTAGTTTGTAAAACATCAGCTAATTTTGTTCTCAGATTAACAATTAAACTGGAACCACCTCTGTTTCACTGTAGACAAGCAGAAATTTAAACAAATTTTATAGTTAAGACTTATTTAGACTTTGTTGCCTGATCAGTCTACATAAAAATGCGTTTTGCAAACTACGGCAAGCAGCAGTCTCAATAGGCAGATATTTCTGAACAGCACAGAACCCAAGCAGGGACATTTGTCCATCTTCCAAAACCACATTTATTTCTGCATTACTCAGGTGGGAATTACTAGTTCCTTTCCCCGCTCTGAAAGCCCAGTAAAATGATTCATAAGCTGCAGAAATTAAATACAAGTCCACTGCCCTAGAAGGAGTGAAAGAATGAAAGAAGAAACAGCCATTGCTGTTTCTGAGCACAAGTCTTCCACTTGCAACCAAAAAAGCAGTTCAGACCTTTCAAAGTTCCTGGTGTCACAGACCATTTAGGATGCCCTAACACTAGGACATAAACATCACATGAACCTAAACATAACATAAACATTAGGACATCTTTCAAGGCAATCAAACGGACTTGAAATTATGAAGAGGTAATAATCTTTTCAGTATATAAATACATGTTTCTCAGCAAAAAGTACCTGTACATTTTGAATCAATATACTGGGACACACTATTGAATTACTCCCACTGTAAAAATCTCTTAAGACCTTGGAGTGAAAGAACAGTTCTATTACACAGAAAAGGAGCCATGCATACACCTAGTCCCACAGAACCATGGCGGTGACTACTCACACCAAACCAGTTCATAACTAATTATAATCAGAGATGGCAAATTTCCAAACAATGACTGCGAAGGTGTCTGTTGTAGCAGTGCTGGAAGAAGTTCTGCACATCACCAATAACACGGCCTTTGACAGCCAGAAATCGACCTGTTCCTGCTCACTGTGACAGGTCTTTGGCTTCATTCTGTCCCAGATGCTATTTCTTTTCAGTCAAACACAGGAGCATTTCTTCAGAAAGTGCAACCGCTCCAGGAAAGGCCTGGGAGAATTCTCTCGTTGGTTTGCAGCTCCTTTATCAGGCCACTCATATCAGACTAGTACTGAAGGATCCTAAATGATCCATTTGCCTTTATGCTGCTTTCTTAAAGAAAGATTAATAATGACTGTGATAAAGAAGATACTCCACAGACAGTGGAAAAGGTAAGCAACACAAAAGTCAAGAAAAAGCAGAACACAGGAGTTAAGAATATATGCTATAGAAAAGGGAGCAAAACCCCCAACACCCTTCAAGAGATGTTTTCTACCAATAAATCCTTCTGAGCTTGCCTCTGAGATGATATGCTAATGAAAACTCCTGTTGCTTTGCCACACACACATCTCCCTCCTGCGATTCTCCACAGTTCATCCATTAAAGTAACCACTCTCACTCAACTCATCCACCCCCTGTATATTTATAGCACTTCTGCTATTAATTCACTCCTTTTGTGGGTGATCTCTTGAGATATGCTTTCCCCTACATCCTGTGATTATTCATGACAGCTAAAAATAGTCAGCTGAGTGGGTCGGCACATCCCTTCCCTCTCTGTGAAATAGATTTAATCTACACAAATACTCTGGTCCTCATTTTCTGAGTGAGGACCTTTTCACTGCTGTAAGAAGACGCTTGAAGAGGATATTGCTGAGACTAGAGGATTTGATGAAATAAAAATAGTATTTCTCCAGCTCTCCTGGGGAATAAAAAGAGAAGGAATAGAGCCTTGTATAAGAAGTACAGGCAGATGCTTTATCTTTGCAGCCTCGTGTGACCCACAGCATAGCATTTGTGAGGAAAGCTTCTCAGCTCTCATCTCTAACAAGTGGCCACATGGTTATACCTGGAATCACATCACATTCCACAACAATTAAAGACACTGTGTCATTTCTTTTCCTTCTGTGCTAGGGAATCATGCCCAATTCTCCACTCTTGTAACAAGAAGAATTCATACCAAATGAATTGAAGCCACACTATTGAAAGGTGACCATACATTAGAGGACTTAACTGATAAGACAATAACCAAGGTTCAACAGAAAATTCACCAAACAAGCCTGTAAAAATATCAGCCACTGTCAGCATGACCATTAGTTAGTGCAGGACAGCAAACACAGATCACAGAAGTTCTCTCAAATGAAATCATGTGTGTCTTCAGAGCTTATAGTGGTAGGTAGCTGTCTCACCTCATGCACCTCTCGTATCTGTTAGTACAGTCCACCTGCTTATCATATGCTTATCATACTCTTGAAGACTGCAAGAATATGCTGAAAATCTTCTTAGAGCAAGAGGCAAAAGGTCCATCAGATTCAATTCTAAACCAAGCAACATACTTTTTCATTTCTTCTCTTTAAATGGCTGAGGGAGAAAAAACATCAGCAAAAACCTGCATGTTAATAATTTCAAGTGAACAAATTTATACAAAGATCCAGCTCTGTCCGGAACTTTAAAAGAATAATTTCAAATTATTAACATAGAAAGCTTCTGCTTATGGAGATCTTAAGAAGCCACTCTAAGGTAACACACAAACTATCTGCTAGTGACACAACAGTTGGTGCTTTCAGATTCACCTGAAGGCAACACACTGACTAAACATAGTGAAAGGAAACCAAGAGAAGAATACAAAAGGTATGAGAGGTACACACAGAAATTCAGTAACATAGCTATTTTCACTGAGACTACAAAATCAACACTTGTAAACATATAAATACAAAGCAGGTTTTTGAAAACACCAAACAGCACTCAAAATATTGCAAATTCTTTTTCCAAGCTCATCTATAAGCTGTTGTATGCCTACACTACGGATGAGATTTCTTGGAAGAAAATACTCTTTCAATGGTATTTCTATTTGCCCAGAGAGTCCTTGGAAATCTGCTATGTGTCAAAAGAAGGTATGACAAAGAGCATCAGACGTTTTCCCATCTTTTCCTACATCTTTCCTTGCTCTTCAAAATCCTGATTCACAGGACATAGGTGATGCCACCAACAAAATATCATTTCTGCATAAGTAGGTTTCAAATTGTTAGGTGCTGAAGTCAGATAGTGTGGCCCCAGTCAACAGGAAAATGTCTATTAATTTCAGTGTCTTCAGGCTGAAGTTTTGACCAGCAATTCAGAGCTAGAATGCATCATTTCTGGACCATAATCAAGTTAATAGCTGGGAATAAGAACACTTCATTTGCTATTTCATAAGTGACTGAGGAAATTAAGTGAAAGTTGTACATTGATTAAGAAGTGAAAATCTGACAGAATTAATTTCTTACACAAATCTCCAAAGTCTGAAAATAAACAGGAATGCTGCAAATTATTTTTCTCCACAGCCACTATTATGTGTAACTTCTTTGTCTTCCAGCACAAGGACAGCTCTGTCCGGAGGCAGCATGAGACAATGACCTATAAGAAAAGGAATGGCTATAAACCAGCATTTACAAAGAAAAGGTGATTGATACAGACACAGGGATCAGCCACACAGGCAACATCCCCTATGCGCGGTGTAAGCGTACATGGGCACGGACATTTCCATCAGAATTAACAGTGGTAAGGTGCTCTAAATGAAAACAGAATACAGTCATTCATTTACTGATCTCTCTCTTTGTGTCTGGTACAGAGAGTCTGCGCCCTTGTAGCCTGAAACACCATGCTGCTGTCAGATAAAATATCATGTTGCAGATTGCCTGATGTGCTGTTAGCAGAACAATATTTTTGATGTGCACACAGCCCAAATGACAACTCTGTGTGTTGACATCCACTTCTAGACACACTGGTCTTTGACTAAAAAATTTGTGCTGGTCCAGGTCCCACAAACCTTGGGAGTACTCTAACATCCAACCCCTCCATTTTTTTTCTAATGATATCTTATTCATTAGCTATTGAAAATGAATACTAAAGTATAAAGATACATAGAAAAGTGATATAGTAGTAGTAATGTGATGTGGAAACTGATTTTTGTCAATGAAATAGAAAAATAAGAGATTCTTATAAGTGTATTTCGGTTCTTTTTGAAAAAGAATTACCACAAACATCAAATAGCTCTCAGAATGAGATGTAAACAGCTTATTACATCTTTATTTCACTATGTAAACTTTTCTCCTATGTATAACTTATTCAGTTTTCTTTAGAAGACTATTCTTTGTAAGAAATGAAAGCATCAGCAAGATTTACAGGCCTTTACACAGCTCCAGGGAAAACTGAAGAAAATACGACAGATTTTGAATTTAATTTCATGTTGAGCTATAGATTCTGCTTTCTAGTCTTCTTCCCTGACTAACTAGAGCTCCTGAGGCTTTCAGCTGCTTGGGGCTGAGGTGTAAATGTGCAAGCAGTCCTCTACCTTGGGCTCATTCCGTTTCCTATGCCATTTTGTTTCCTATGCTGCCTGTCCCAGCGGGGTGGGTGTAGAGGATGTCTAAACAAGGCAGAGATCTGAAATTGCATGCAGCAGAAAGCCATGGATGCTGAGACATATACTTGTATCTTTTACACTAATGTATTACAGCAATTTACAGCAATGATGGTCCTGCTGCAGTGAGGGTGTTTAGCTCCCTTTTCATTTCCCTCCCCAGTGCATGCACAGTTATCCAGTAACAACTAGAAAGACACCACTGGTAACTATTCTATGTCTGTACACTCTACATGACCATCAGCACCGATTCAAATGAAGGATTTGTGTTCCAGAACCAGCAAGCTCTGTATTTAAGCTAAATAAGGCTTTGATTATGCCTTTTCTTCCCAGGCTTGCCAATGGGTGGGGTATAAATAACACTATTCCAAAAACATTCCAGAAAATAACATGCCCTGGAGACACACATTCCTACCCTTCTCTGGAGGTGGGAGAAATTATTATGAGCAAGGCTTCTCCTCAGGCCATAGATCCACCACCTCACATAGCAGGTGACCCATGAACTGCTTCTAGTTCCACATCTATTTACCTTCAGCTCTGCCAAAGTCTCCGGAGACAAGGTTTGATAGACACCATCACACTTAAGCAAGTTGTTCCTGTTCCAGCAGACACCTGGGAGCTTATGAGTTGTAGCACTAAACAAGCAAGAAACTAATTTTTTGTATTACTGATGTTTTAAATATTGCTGTCCTTAGAAGACTTTTTAAAGAGTAGCAATGAGCAGAAAAGACATATGAAAGAAGCAGGCAGAAGGCATGGAGAGTTTGAATATTGGCAAAAGAAGATCAGTGTCAGAGGTTTCAAGTAGAGTTGAGAGAAGAGAAGAAAGTAGACTTACAGAAATATGTAGGAATAGAGGAATACTTAGTATGGAAAACTGCACAGGAAAAAAATATTCAATAGCTGGAGAAACTGACATTCTCTAAAAGGTAAGGCATATAAAAAGGTGAAGTGTGCACAAAGGAGAAGATATGGATAAAGAGGAGCCTTAAGAAATAGGAATAACACAAGGACCTTTAATATCAATGGGGATCTTTGTGTTTTGTTGGTATAAAAAGGCCAATATTTCATCTAATGTGCACATTGACATCCAGAAAATTGCTTAGCATAAAATAAGTTAATAAAATAAGTAACTTAGGTGTATAGCATGTGGTAGGGACATGAGCCTGAGTTACAACCCTGAGAATCCTACAGACAGGGTTATGTAGTAGGTATGGTACTAGTATTAGGTCCTACAGAGGTAGTTGGATGTCACCAAGAATGTCAACAAGAATATGCATTAGTTAGCAGAGCCAGCCACAGAGGAGTGTCCTATGCCAGAGGAGCAGTAAGGCTGCCGGTGTCTGGCTGACAGTGTGGGTGTTACCACACAGCACTGCCTCACACCTCACAGACACCCTCAACAGGAACAGTGGAAAACACATTCCAAACTTTAAAACAACTTGCCACTATTTTATGTGCACATGTGGATATGTGTGAAAGCATCTGGCAGGCTCACTCATCTTCAGGTCTTCTTCCACCAGCAATCCTACTCCACTCAACACAATCCTCAGCCTCGCCTGCAGGCCATATTGCCATCTGGGCATTATTTACACAGACTCTTACTGTGACACTTCAGCCATCGTGTTCCATGAAACAGCAACAAACATGCCATCCATTAGCTCCTAAAAAGCTCTTAAAGTCCGATTGGCAGCAGTGGCACGCAGTGCTTCTCGGGAACTTCTTGTTTCAGCAAGTAATAACACTTCTAAAGGAATGCTATGTGGTATGGGAGGAATTTATCTCCTGTGTAAAGAGAAACAGATGTCAAAGAGAGCAGTGCATAAGAACATTAAGGGGCTGCTGTGACTGGTCTAGGATTCTTTTCTGAATGGTGCTTGTTTTCTACTTTTCTAATAATGTTGAGTCATTATTATAAAGTCAATACATATGCCGGATTTTTAACATTTCTGAGCACTCTCAGCCCCTCTTAGCCCTGGTAATTTCTCAGAATTTCTCAATGGCTTTCAAAATCAGGTCTATTATCTCTTTTAAAACATTAACTCTTTGCCTACTCACCTCCACTTCTCTTTTTTTTCCTCATAATCATTCTCAGCATATAAATTTCTCATGGCAGAGACAGCTAGAACTCCAGTGCCTAGAATGAAATGCCTTTACAGTCAGACTGGGTACAGATTTTAGCCTAGTATGCTACTAATACAAATAGTGGCTTCTGTTTGAAGTCCTTTCCCTCTATGGCTGTGTCGTGTAGCCATTGTGGAATAGGTAAACTGGCTTATGAGGGAACATGTGTCTCCTAGGAGTTTCTGGGCTTCCCAAGCAGGTTTTAGGGGTGGTGTAAGTATCCTTAATCCAATTTTCCTGCAGACAGATAGGCTACAATGCTCTGCAAACAGAGACCCTTAAGGGCCTCTTTCTTTCCATCTCTCTGTCACCTGAATAACTTAGGTCTAGTCTAGGTATTTATTTATTTTTGCTGTTAAGAGAATACATGTTGGGTTTCCACAACTTACTTCCAGATGTCCCACTATGAGTCTCCTGCTTGGCTCCTGATGTGTCTTGTCAGCAGTGACTTTCCCAAGCTGGTGGTAGCCAAGATGTACTTGGCCATGCAATCCCTCCACACTGCAAGTGAGCCTCAAACACAACTTGAATTACATTTTTCAAAATAGGCTTGGAGAGAATTTGGAGACATTTAGAGGGAAGGTATAACTCATTAACTGAAAAAACTTGATATGGGCACAGCTGCACTGTTTTAAAGCATAGCATACCTCAGAATTCTGACTCACGACCCCTCAGGGGCTCAGCAGAGGTGATTCATTGTCAGGGGCCTGGGGGCACTAATCATTGCAGGGACATATCTCCAGCCCCATCTCCTGCTGTTCCCTGTCTGTACCAAGGGTGGCCATGACCCCATAACCAGCCCTTGCTATGCCCCTTACTCTGACCCATAGATGAGGGCCTGGCCATGTGAGGTGGCCCCTCTCTAGGCTCCCAAAAAGTAAAGACCTTAAAATCACAGCTTACCATACCTGCCTGAGGTATGGTATGCCTTTCAATGGAGACAGCAAGGCTGATGTTAAACCCACTTGAACACATGGCGCTCTGCAGCCCAGAGTACAACACAGCGGCCAATGGTTTGAAGGAAAAAGACTAGGCTATAGATTGTCTTTATGGAGATGGTAACAACTTACAGCAAAATGGTTGAAAACAGGGCAGCAATATCTTCAACTTATCTCAGCAGGGTAAGAAAATCATGCCCTGCTGTTAATTGTAACGGTTAAATACAGCACATCAAGCATCACAGTGAAACAAAGCACAATCTTCCAGCATTACAAAAGCATTGTATCAGTACAAACTCAGGGGAAAACCTTCTTGCTTTGTGCTTTTGTGCTGTCCCAAAAGAGGTCCGTTTTCAGCAAGCTGTCCCAAGAACCCAGCTGCTGTAAATTTCTTTTTCTGTTTGTTTTTGTATTTGTTTTTTTTTTTCCAGCCTGTCCCAGGCCTTCAAGGCTCCTAAATAGTTGCATCCTTCCAAGAAGGACTTGAATGTGTTGGTGAACAAGAATATGCCTCAGCACTGCATGCTTGCAGCCTGGAAAGCCAGTTGTATCCTGGGCTCATCCAAAGCAGCGTGGGCAGCAGGGTCAGGGAGGGGATTCTGCCCCTCTGCTCTGCTCTGCACTGGTGGGATCCCACCGGGAACACTGCATCCAGCTCTGGGGTCCCCAACAAAAGAAATATGTGGACCTGTTGGAGAGAGTCCAGAGGAGGGCCACGAAGATTGTCCGAGGCCTGGATCAGGCCCTCTCCTACAAGACAGGCTGCAAGATTTGGGATTGTTCAGCCTGGANAAAGAGAAACAGATGTCAAAGAGAGCAGTGCATAAGAACATTAAGGGGCTGCTGTGACTGGTCTAGGATTCTTTTCTGAATGGTGCTTGTTTTCTACTTTTCTAATAATGTTGAGTCATTATTATAAAGTCAATACATATGCCGGATTTTTAACATTTCTGAGCACTCTCAGCCCCTCTTAGCCCTGGTAATTTCTCAGAATTTCTCAATGGCTTTCAAAATCAGGTCTATTATCTCTTTTAAAACATTAACTCTTTGCCTACTCACCTCCACTTCTCTTTTTTTTCCTCATAATCATTCTCAGCATATAAATTTCTCATGGCAGAGACAGCTAGAACTCCAGTGCCTAGAATGAAATGCCTTTACAGTCAGACTGGGTACAGATTTTAGCCTAGTATGCTACTAATACAAATAGTGGCTTCTGTTTGAAGTCCTTTCCCTCTATGGCTGTGTCGTGTAGCCATTGTGGAATAGGTAAACTGGCTTATGAGGGAACATGTGTCTCCTAGGAGTTTCTGGGCTTCCCAAGCAGGTTTTAGGGGTGGTGTAAGTATCCTTAATCCAATTTTCCTGCAGACAGATAGGCTACAATGCTCTGCAAACAGAGACCCTTAAGGGCCTCTTTCTTTCCATCTCTCTGTCACCTGAATAACTTAGGTCTAGTCTAGGTATTTATTTATTTTTGCTGTTAAGAGAATACATGTTGGGTTTCCACAACTTACTTCCAGATGTCCCACTATGAGTCTCCTGCTTGGCTCCTGATGTGTCTTGTCAGCAGTGACTTTCCCAAGCTGGTGGTAGCCAAGATGTACTTGGCCATGCAATCCCTCCACACTGCAAGTGAGCCTCAAACACAACTTGAATTACATTTTTCAAAATAGGCTTGGAGAGAATTTGGAGACATTTAGAGGGAAGGTATAACTCATTAACTGAAAAAACTTGATATGGGCACAGCTGCACTGTTTTAAAGCATAGCATACCTCAGAATTCTGACTCACGACCCCTCAGGGGCTCAGCAGAGGTGATTCATTGTCAGGGGCCTGGGGGCACTAATCATTGCAGGGACATATCTCCAGCCCCATCTCCTGCTGTTCCCTGTCTGTACCAAGGGTGGCCATGACCCCATAACCAGCCCTTGCTATGCCCCTTACTCTGACCCATAGATGAGGGCCTGGCCATGTGAGGTGGCCCCTCTCTAGGCTCCCAAAAAGTAAAGACCTTAAAATCACAGCTTACCATACCTGCCTGAGGTATGGTATGCCTTTCAATGGAGACAGCAAGGCTGATGTTAAACCCACTTGAACACATGGCGCTCTGCAGCCCAGAGTACAACACAGCGGCCAATGGTTTGAAGGAAAAAGACTAGGCTATAGATTGTCTTTATGGAGATGGTAACAACTTACAGCAAAATGGTTGAAAACAGGGCAGCAATATCTTCAACTTATCTCAGCAGGGTAAGAAAATCATGCCCTGCTGTTAATTGTAACGGTTAAATACAGCACATCAAGCATCACAGTGAAACAAAGCACAATCTTCCAGCATTACAAAAGCATTGTATCAGTACAAACTCAGGGGAAAACCTTCTTGCTTTGTGCTTTTGTGCTGTCCCAAAAGAGGTCCGTTTTCAGCAAGCTGTCCCAAGAACCCAGCTGCTGTAAATTTCTTTTTCTGTTTGTTTTTGTATTTGTTTTTTTTTTTCCAGCCTGTCCCAGGCCTTCAAGGCTCCTAAATAGTTGCATCCTTTCAAGAAGGACTTGACTTGGTT
>WEIT01029743.1:1106-23277 GCA_013389985.1 Dryoscopus gambensis | reverse complement strand
GGGCCGACGTGTCCCCGTCCCGCCAGGCTGGGAGAGCGGTGCCGGTCCGGCTGCCGGAGCGGGACGCCACCGCTCGGGGTGTGGCGTAAAGGAGTGGTGGCTGGCACGGAGCGGCGGCGAGCCGCGTGGAAACCGCAGGTCTAGGGGTCCTCACACCCCGTGGGCAGAGCGGTGTGCCCTGTGTGAGACCGTCACACCGCGGACGCGTCGGGTAACTTAAACAAGATATTTGTCACCCCAGAAGGCTCAGGCCGCAGCCCTAATGGAAATTTGAGAAGAATTACTGAAGTTTGGAGTGCGGGGAATAGGTCGGGAGCTCTGGGAGACGGGGGAAGAAGTCTGAGTGCCTTCTCTTTAACGACCACGAATTAAACCGTCCGGGAGCTCCCCTGTGAGGTGTGCATGTGTGCTACTTGGTACTACGGAATTCAAACTGATGTCTAAAAGCCAGAAGCCAAGAAAAGTAACTATTTGTTTTTCTGAGGCTGTAAGTGCGAGCACATTCACTTCAGAAAAAAATCTTTTAAAAGTTTATTTTAAAGTTGTCAAAGCGTTTTTTCTGCAGCAGATGTTTATTGTCTAAACTTCATTTATATCTAGCACAGCTTAATTTCACTGGAAATGTGTACTGGAATGTGCTGCTATTCCTGAAAGCCCTTTCTGTTAATGAGACTGCCAGGGTGTGCCTGATAAATTACATGTGTTTACTTTTCATTTGGAAAGGCTTTACAGATACATAAAATATAAAACAGTTTGGTTTCGGATTTGCATTCTCATCTTTCCCTTTGCCATTTTTTAAATTCTCTTTTTTGGCCAAAGTGTCTTGTTGTACATGGAAGAGAAGGGAGAACTGCAGTGTGTGTGGTGGTGGTGGTGAAGGGGCATCCAGTTTCTTTGGTCAAGTCTGTTTTTGGCTATATGGAAAAAAGGAAAATGCGATTCCAACAAAATTACGAGTGTACTGAATGCAGGGTATCATATGTTCTTCTGCAGGCAAAAGCAGGTAGAGGAAGGTCAAGTCTTATGCTCACTTTATTCTCTCTTGTTGCTTTGACTTCAGGAAAATTGATAGCAGTTTGGCTCACTTTTTGAATACAGAAATTTCTTATTTCTTTTAGATACAAAATGTCCAGTGACTCATGAGATGGTAAAAGCCCTCAGCTCCCTGTGGGACTCATAACCAGAGAGCCCGCTGGAAACAGAGAGCAGAGATGTACGGGAGGGAGATGGTTGCTGAAGGGTTTTGAAATCCGCATTATCACAGGTTCCCTGTTGCCTCCTGGCCCTGGGATATTGCATATTCCCAGAGAAAAGCTGCAGGCCGGGGCAACCAGTAAGAGCTATGACCTTGAGTTTCTACCTGTACCACTTCATGGTTCCGTTGGAGAACACAGAGGAGGACTGTCTTGCAATAGGGAAGGTCAAGGTTGTGGCCTTCCACACAGAATTGCTTCTTTCAGGGCATGTGTGGCAGGGGCACACATACAGACACTGGTGGACCCTAGAGATTTTATCCATGGTAAAGAGCCCCTACTCCAGTTTGCAAGAGTGCTTGCCTCTGCCAGGATCCTTGACCTCTGCAGGAGACCACATTAACCACTGGAGAAACCCCAAAGCATGCTGGTGGGCAAGGAGATTGCACAGGATGGGCAATATCTTGGTGCTCACAGATGACCCCAACTGCACTCTCTATCCTTGGAGCTGGGATGGCAGACATCAGCCAAGTAGCTGGAGAAGGCAGCTGAATTGTCCTGCACATGACTGTGGTTCTTGACATTGTACCACTGCCTTAATTTGTATAATTTAGCAGTCACTGTTTTAGCCAGCACATCCATGAGGAAGTACAGCCAGACTGCACTTGCAGTGCAAAGAGGTTTATCCTTCTAGTCGTACCTGGTGGTGCAGCAATAGGGATCCTCTTCTTTGCTTTAGAGAAAATAAAACTCATTTCCAGTGGTTTCAAAAGTCTGGGATGCTGAGGTACCGAACCGTGGCAGTGCTAGGCAAGCAACATGCCACAGGAACGTTCTTCAGGTTGTTTTTTAAATATTTTGAAGTTAGTATGTGACTGGGGCAAACTTGTTTTGAGGAGTAAATTGTTGAGCTGTCACAAAGTGGTGACACAGGTTATGCTGAACCTGGCTGTCATTGTCTTGTGATTATAATGCACAACCAATGTTAATTTTTCTAATTGTTAAAGAAAGAATGTGCTTTCTGAATTACTGGCTACAAAGCAGGAGGTAAACAAAAGAATCGTATGGCTGAAAGATACTACTTGGAAGTAAATTCTAATTTATTACTTTATTATTTTTATTAACTTCCAAATGTTTTTCAAATGTGTGATACTCAGTCAGTAAGAGTCTTGTCAGATAATAATGTTACAACTTTCATTGTCTTCTTACTAACTCATCAGAGGCAAAGATTTACTTTTGTGATACTAAGTTTGCTATAATAATTTTAAGAGAAATAATTACCAACAATGGCAGAGACAGTATGATTTCTGCTGACTGAGTGCATCATCCTTGCCTTCAGCCAGGGGAACTGGTACAGCACCATTACCTTTAGTAGAGTCATGACAGTTTACATCTGCGGAGTTGTGGCTGATAAACTCCTATGTCTGGCATATAATTCTCTTCACAGAAAGAAATGTATTTGCCCTTTGATAGACAAGTGTGATAACTCACTTGAAAATGACTTAAAGAAACATTTATTTTGTTGCATGTGGTGCTCCTAAATGATAGGGATATTATTCTCTCAGGCAGTCATCAGCCAGTCTGGTGAGTATTGCTGGTTGAACTATTATTAACAAATACTTTTCTAGTCAAATGTAATTGTTTATTTTACAGGGGAAAGCACTTGCAATTCATATGGAAACAGTGGGATTTTGTTATAAGCCAATACAATGAAAGACTGTGACCGTATATGGGATAACAGTGCGCAGATTGTAACTGAATTACAATTACACTGAACCTTAGCTGAGGTGAAGTTTTTCTGTTGAGAGCTTCGCTGTTATCACACTTCAGAAAAGAATTTAAGAGCTCAAGGGCCCAGTTCAACTCCTGGGAAAGAAATGAGGTGATTGCTATCATCTTCAGAGTAAAAAAGGACCAAGGACGCCAAGCAGCAACTGTGTTTCTTGGATATCTTTCCCAGTGGACTTCTTCAACCAAAGTAGTTTGGACCTATGGACTAGAATGGGGAAATAACAAAGGGTAAACACCAAATTATTTTCTCAGAAAGTAATTTTAAAACGTCCTGAATGTACAAAAGATTTCAAGTCAGTTCACTGTAGGCTTTCATCAGATGACTTCTTTGCTGAAAGAGGGAATCAAGGAGAAGGAAGGGTGGGAAAATAGTGTGTGTGTCATCCTTTAAATCACTTTACTTTCATCTGGGATGTGGTTTGCTCCTCCTCTCAGCTCCTCCCCTCATACTCAGAAAGCACTTGAAAATGCTGCTCTGACTTCCTAAGTGCCAAAATAGTCTGTTGGGTCAGCAGTGGCCCACACATTTTTCTGATCTTAAGAAACATGTATATAGAATCATAAAATCAGAGAATGGTTTGGGTTGGAAGAGACCTTAAAGATCATCTGATTCCATCCCTGCTTCCCTTGATACCTGTCCTTTGAAAGTGTCTTTAACATGTTTGGAAAATATTTATGACCCTTGAGTAAATAAATGCTGTGGTCAGGAGCTCTAGATCTTAAAAAGTTCCCTAAAGTAAGTTATTTAATTTTGGACCCATGAGAAATGTCCTCCCATCCAGCACAAATTTTTTTGTTACCCTTCCCAGAAAAAAAGAAATTTACAAATTTGATTCACATGAAACAAGTGCTGTCCTCATCCCCTTCCTTGATTTCTTAGAAAAGTGAAAAATTGGCCATTTGCTCATCCTCAGTGCATACATTTGGGGCATGGCACTGATTGTCATTGGAGTATGCAACTAAACTGCAACATTTTTAGTAAAACAGTAAGTGCTTCTGACATCTTCTGATATTTTTACTGTGCAGATCTGTTCAGATATTTATTGAAAAAAGACATACTGGAAGATCTGCCATGAAAATGGAACCTCAAAGTCCATGGGAAGATGTTGCAGTAAATCTGAGTTGTAACTTAAAGAAAATCAGAATTTCTGAGAAAGACAAATTTGATGCAACTATTCTTTATTTTTTAAAAACTCAGGAACTTTAAATATAAAGGGGAAAAAAAGAGTAAAAATAGCCATTAAAAACCCCCAATACTTATAAAATATGACTTGAAATGTTTATTTTACAAAAGGTAGCAGAAATCCAACTAATTTGAATGGGAAGTGGGATTGGCTTTATGATGACTGGCTTTCAGTGCATCTTCTCAATTGTAAATAGCATGACTTTACCATTAACTGTGAGAAGTTATTTTAGGCATGGCAACATGCACACTGGCATCAAGACTTGATAGCAACTTTCTCAGGGTCTTTCCTCCCATGGGTCTGCATGGCAAACAAGAACAATCTTAGAAAGCATAGAGTTTGCCCTACTGCTGCGGAGGCAGTGACAGTTGGGCGGTGTTTTGGTAGTGCAATGCACACTTAGGTCTTTCTGAGAGGAAGTGAGCTGCTTGCTGTGCACAGTGGGGTTTGCTGGGTCTGTTTGCTAGTCCTTCTCATGGCTCTTCTGTGTGTTTTTCAGCATGGAAATTCTATAGGGGGGAAACACCTTTGAGCAATTCGCTAAGTTGCCTTTGCATTTCTGCGTCCAGGCTGTGTCTGAGCTTACCTACAGCTCCCATGAGAGGCGTGCAGCAGTGCTTGACCTTGGTGGTTCATCAGTCACAGTCCCTTGCCCTTGGCTCCTGGGTATATGTTGCAGCTTAAGCACTGGGTGACGTGGGAAGACAGTGATATTTATGTTACATTTGTTGATTTTATTTTCAGAGCCTGGTTTGAGAGCTACTTTCCCAATTTAACATGCGAGGCTTGCTGGAGCTGGGGACACACAACGCCTGCCCAGAGGAGCACTGGGAGGAACGTGGCTTGATCTCCCTCTTGTGGAAAATTATTGGAACTATATTCTTGTGATACTGAAGAAAAAAAAGTCCAGCATCCATCAGGGAACGAATGATGGCAGCAGTTACCATGCCACCTGATGCTCTTGTCAGCCCTCAAGGAAATGAAGAGGTGGACTCTCTGATCGTACTGCATTATAATTACACAGGAAAGCTTATTTTAAGGGAAAAGGCAACTGATAAAATAGACCTGCCCACTATTTCATTTCTGATCCTATGTAGTTTCATAGTCCTGGAAAACTTGATGGTATTGATTGCCATATGGAAAAACAATAAATTTCATAACCGCATGTACTTTTTTATTGGCAATCTAGCTCTCTGTGATCTTTTAGCTGGGATTGTTTACAAAGTAAACATTCTTATGTCTGGGAAGAAAACTCTGAGCTTGTCTTCCACGATTTGGTTCATTAGGGAAGGTAGCATGTTTGTTGCCCTGGGAGCCTCCACTTTCAGCTTGCTAGCAATAGCTATTGAGCGGCATTTGACCATGATTAAAATGAGGCCTTACGATGCAAATAAAAAATACAGAGTGTTCCTTCTCATTGGTACATGCTGGCTCATTTCGATTTCCTTGGGTGCCCTCCCCATCCTCGGCTGGAACTGTATAAACAACTTACCAGATTGCTCAACAATTTTGCCTCTGTACTCCAAAAAGTATGTTGTGTTCTGCATTAGTATCTTCATAGCCATTTTGGTTGCCATTGTCATCCTTTATGCCCGTATCTACATACTGGTTAAGTCCAGCAGTCGTAATGTCACCAACCACAATAACTCGGAGCGGTCCATGGCACTCCTTAGGACAGTTGTGATCGTTGTTAGTGTCTTCATTGCATGCTGGTCTCCACTGTTCATCCTGTTCCTCATCGATGTGGCCTGCAGAGTCAAGGAGTGCTCTATCTTGTACAAAGCCCACTGGTTTATTGCTCTGGCCGTCATCAATTCCGCGATGAACCCCATCATCTACACCCTGGCCAGTAAGGAAATGCGTCGGGCTTTCTTTCGCCTTGTTTGTGGCTGCCTGGTGAAATCCAAGGTGGCCAGATCTCTGCCTATTCAGCCCACACCAGATCACAGTCGAAGTAAATCCAGCAGCAGCAATACCCAGAAGCCAAAGGAAGATTTCCCGCCAATGAATGTTCCCTCATGTATTGCTGAGAAAAATGAATCTTCATTTCACAATGGAAACTTCTGTAAGTAAAGGACTCCTCAAGACAAGTATTTTTCTGTGGTTTTTAGGTTTAAGCTACAAGTGTAGTTTAAATATTCATGCACTTCAGTCACAGGGGAAAACACTAACCATTTATTTAACTTTGAAGACTTTTTTATCAACAATCATTTGCTTTGGGTGTTCAGTCAGTAACACACCTGATTCAGCAAAAGCCTTTCATGCTACTCAGTGGCCAGGACGAAGTCCATGCACAGCTAATGACATCACGTGCCACAATCGTGTTGCATGCTAAGGCTTCATTTGGCACCTCCTGATCTTGCAAGACATCACTAAAACCTTTTAGAAACTTCAGCATTCACTAAAGAGTGCTGACGATTGGAAGATGAACCTGATTATTGCCAACTGGGAGAAGAATTCATTACATAAGTTGGTGATTCTAGTTCTCTATATGTATCTTGCTGTTTTGTTAATGGCCTTATATGTATGTGGTATAAATAGCTGTATATTTGTACAATTTCTCATTTAAAAGTCATTGATTTGTAAAAGTTTACAACATGCTAAACATTATATTGCAGTATACAGTGTAAGGTGACTAATTGTACAAATAGAGGCGTTGCAATGGGGATATTTGAAATGAAGTAGTAGCTTTAAACTGTCAGAAACTTTAACAAGTCATATCAATGCAGTATTTTTATTTTTTCCACTGTTATTCAAACTTTTCATGTTTAGTGAAAGACAACATGACAGTTGTCACTGTGGCATTTCACAACATATTTTAAGTAAGCAGTAGTAAATAACTGTTGAAAGAGGATATATATGTTTGCTATTTAAAGTAGTTAAAATGTGACCTGTCAATACATGTGTAACAAGTGTATGTGCTGTTTCAATGCATATATTTTTGCTTTCTATTTTCAATATATTTAAAATGTATGTCCAACCTATGTAAACTTGTGTACATTGTGAATGCACTACCTAAGCTGAGATCCTTCAGTTCTGAAACAGAGACATATCATTTCAGAAAGCAATGAACCACTCTTCCTGTGGAGTTTCTTCTTTCCTCTCCAGGCCCTACCACAGTATGGGATTGTGTTAGAAATTCTCCCTGGGAAGTTTAGCCAGTGGGACAATGTCCCATTTTCTGTCAGTGGGACCCTATGCTTCTACCATCCCTGGACACTTCTGTGGATACTAGAGGAAGTATGCGGTACAGCAGGATCATGCTGAAGGGCATATCTCCATTTATACCCAGCCCTGCCTTGGATCTGGAAGGAAGGTTTATTTAGTTTGGAAGAGCTGAGCCCCAGCCCTGACCTTTTGAGAGGCTGCTCCAGAGAAACCTGAAAACAACTTTATAGTTCATCACTGCTTTACCAGCCTGAGTACAGGATGGTGTTCAGCGTCACAGGGGTTCCCTGAGTCCTGGAGCAGTAAAGACTTCACAGACATCTGGTTTCAGGTGCTCATGGAGGTGGCCTGTGGTATTTCCATCAACTGTATTTTATGGCTGGAGGCTTCAGTGGAGTTTGATGGGAAATTCTGGGACAAGTTCCCATTGTCTTTCAGTAAGAATGTATACATCTAACTTTATTGGGCTCTTTCAAAGATTTGTGTTTAATGTCTCATGACACACCTTGCCTTATGCACAATCAGAAGTAGTTAAGGCTTTTTTAATACACAGCCTGAAAGAGCTCATCCTTAGCTTTACTCTGGTCTTAATCATTTAAAGCAGCAGCATTAGACTCTTCTCACGTATGGATAGTGTATAAGTGTATGTAGCAAAAGCCTTTAAAATGTAGAGGTTTGCATTGTGATTATCTTTTACAAATTAACAGTCTGTAAATGTTTTATGCTGTTAGAAAATTGTGTAAGAACAAAGAATTGTATTTGAATGAAATAACTGTGAAAGAGAGTAGTAAATATGAAATAATTTCTACCAAAAACTTTGAAAAGCAGTGCACTTAGAGAAAAAGAAAAAGCTAAACCAAGCTAAGCATGATATAACTATATGGATTGTAGATACAGGCTGCAGGCTCTGTAGCTTTGTGAGAAATAGAACTGGTGACATTGCATTGCCATGGCTTGATTAGGTTTTTAGATTTTACATTGCTGTTGGGCTGTGTTGTGGAAGTTCTCCCCTGAAGTTGTGGCTTTTAAAACTGCCAGCTAAAATATTTGTATGCTTGTGTTAGTTCCTAAAGTGGTGGCATGTGGCAGCTTCCTTGCTATTGTATAGCAGATAGGCCTTAGGAACACAATGGTTTGAGGAAACATGGTGGCTGAACCCACACCAACCCTCATGTCAAGGATGTTACATGATTCTTGCTATATAGATGAAAAATAAAGAAAAATTTTTAATGGGAAGTCCAAGAAAATGTACATAAAAGTGAGGTTTAACATCTGCATTCTAGCCTTAGCTATTGTCAGTGTTGGTGCAAGGTACAAGTGATGCAAAGAACTCCACTGTTAAAGGCCATGTGCTTGCATGTTAGTACAAAACCATTTCATTCTGCTTTGATTTCCTTCTCTTATTTTGGAGCTGTGGGGATATTTTGTTAGTTCACTACCCTGCTGTACTTGAAGCAGGTTTCTAAGATTCATGGGTTCACATGTAACACTGCTAATACAATTTACAAAGTACTTATGACTGAAGAGGAAAGAACCTATTGTCAAAACAATCTTCAGTGAGTACATCCCCTTGGGAAGTATTAGATAAGGCATAGATTGTGGAAGATTTCAGAGCAGAATTTTAAGTTAGGACAAGTCAAGGGTTTAACAGCAGTGGACCTTAAACAGCCAGGAAAAGACATACCCTTGAACCTGGAAAAAGATGAAGAATATCTTCTTTCACCCTAAAATATTAGAAAAGTCCTCCAAATACATCCCAGAATCTAAGCTTTTTATCATCTAGGCTGATTTGAGCATGCAGGAAACCAAATTAGATTTTCCTTTTCAATTGGTTTTCCATGGAGCAATGGCTACAAAGGAGACTAACATTTCATTCATATTATTTCATGAATTGGAATATTTGGTTTGATTATGGATTATGAAATAAATGCAAATCGAGCCACCTATGGAGAAAATAAAGGTTTTCGCAATCTGCTTTCCAAGAGTCTTTTATTGCCAACAGACTTAGAGAGTGTTTTCAACTCATTAGGTACCAGAAACATTTTGAAAATTTCTAATAAAAAGTCTTAAACCTTTAAACTAAAGGTGTCAAGTAGCAGTCATTTTTCAAAGAATTGTGAAAAAGTTTTGGCCTTCTATGGAAAGCATTCATTTAAACTCTTGAGTATTGTGCCTGAAGGCAGTACCCCAGAGCCAGAAGGCTGGCTTGGTTGAACAGGGATCTTCTCTTAAAAATGAGACTAAACTGGAAGGTGTGTGCCCAGTGGAAGCAAGGTCAGGTGACATGGGAAGAATACTGAGATGCTGTTTGCCAGTGTAGGGAGAAAATTTGTGTGGTCGAACCTCAGTTGGAGATGAAGCTGACAGAAATGTGAGGAACGGTAAAAAGAGTTATTTCAATATCAATGACAAAAGGCAGCTTAGAAACAAAATCAGCCCATTAAGGATGAGGATGGTCACCTCACAAACGGGGACATGTACAAAGCAGAGGTGTTTAATGCATTCTTTGCCTCTGTCTTCAACACAGATGACAGACCAAGGGGATCTCAGTGCGCTGAGCTGGAAGAACCATGACTGCAAGAATGGTCAACTCCCAGTGGACCCTGAAATTGTGTGGGATCTGCTCCTCTAGCTGGATCCCTACAAATCTATGGGGCCTGATGGGGTTCGTCTGGGAATCCTCAAAGAGCTGTTGAAATCATTGCAAAACTTCTCTCGATGATTTTCAGGGAGTTTTGGTAATCCAGAGAGGTCCCAGCTGACCGAAAGCTGGACAACATTGTCCCAAGTTTCAAAAAGGGCAGGGAGGAGGACGCTGGAAGCTGTGGGCCTGTCAGTCTCATTTCAGTGCTCAGTAAAATCATGGCCAAGATTGTTCTGGGAGGTATTGAAAACCTGGAGGACAATGCAGCTGCATATCACAGCCAGCATGACTTCATGAAAGGGAAGAATCCTGCCTGTCAAACATGATTTCCTTCTATGACAAGGTAACCCACCTTGCTGATCAAGGGAGGCCTCCCTTGATGTAATCTTTTGGGGTTTCATAATTTTCATAATGTCTCTCTCAGTATCTGTCTGGACAAAATATCCAGCCCACAGCTGGATAAATGCCTTGTGTAATGGATGAAAAACTGGCTCATGGGTCAGGCACAAAGGGTTACAGTGAATGGGGTGACATCAGACTGGCGACCTGTCACTAGTGGGGTTCCACAGGGCCCCATCCTCAGCCCCATGCTCTTCAACATCTTCATAAATGACTTGGATGCAATACTTCACAGAATACTAAGTAAGTTTGCTGATGATACTATACTGGGGGAAGCTTCCAGTTCCCTCAAGGGCAGACAGGCCCTGCAGAGAGACCTCAACAAGTTAGAGGACTGGGCAATCACCAACCATATGAAGTTTAACAAGAGCAAGTGCTGGATTCTGCACCTGTGACTGAGGAGCCCTGGTTGTGTGTGTAGACTGGGGAACGGGAGGCTGGAGAGTAAGACTCTGGAGAGCAGCACTGTGGAAAGGGACTTGAGGATCCTGGTCCCTGGCAAGTTGAACATGAGATAGCAGTGCCCTGGCAGCCAGGAGGGCCAGCTGTGTCCTGGGGGGCATCAGGCCCAGCATCGCCAGCCGGGCAAGGGAGGGGATTGTCCTGCTCTGCTCTGCATTGGGGCGGCCTCACCGCAAGTGCTGTGGGCAGTTTTGGGTGTCACAATATAAAAAAGACATTAAGCTATTGGAGAATGCCCAACAGAAGACCATGAGGGTGGTGAAGGGTTTGGAGGGGAAGCTGTGTGAGGAGTGGTTGAGGTTACTTGGTCTTTTCAGCCTGGAGGAGACTGAGAGAAGACCTCATTGTGATCTACAGCTTTCTCGTGAGGGGAGGGGACCTCTTCACTGTCACAACCAGTGACAGACCTCGAGGAAACAGAATGACGTTGAGTCATGGGAAGTTTTGGCTGGATATCAGGAAAAGGTTTTCCATCCGGAGGGTGGTTGGGCACTGGAACAGGCTCCCCAGGGAAGTGGTCACAGCACCAAGCCTGACAGAGTTGAAGAAGCGTTTGGGCCACTCTCTCACATGGTGTGATTCTTGGGGTGTCCTGTGCAGGGCCAGGAGTTGAACTCCATGATCCTGATGGGTCCCTTCCAAGTCAGGATATTATATGATTCTGTGAACTTTGTGCGTTTGAGGGTGGCAGGCTCTGCATCCACCATCCCCAGGGCTGTAGGAAGGCTTTGTCTCTGCTTTCTGGGAGCAGGGTCAGACCCTTGGCCTATCTACTTGGAGGGCTGTCTGCTCCAGTTATGCCAGGCATGGCTGCTCCCTGAGAAGGGATATTTTGCAAGCCACAACTGTAGTGAAGGTTTGTGCTGCCTTCAAGGCTTGTTTCCAACTGCTCTAGTAAGGAAATGGAAAACATACCTATGTGTGAAGTGCCAGGTACCAAAAAGCTGGGGTCCTAAAAGTGAGCAGTCAGCTGCTGCTGAGAGGAGACGTGCTCATGTTCACCTGCAGGTGCCATTTCACCTCCCAACACAACTAAGGACACTCCCAGCAGGAGCAGGCCACGCTGGGCCTGGAGACACTCCCTTCTCATGGTCAGATTCATGGGGGCCAGGCACAGCAGTAGTGATCGGGGGTTTCTGCTGCTGCCCTTAGGCCCCCCAGCACCTGCAGAGGCATGCAGAGTTTGCAGGTGCCCCTGATGCATTCAGAGCTGCATTGCTTCTCCCCAAGAGCAGAGTAACTTTCCAGGGCATGCTCAGGCTCAGCTTTTCTCCAAGTGGTCAAAAGGGAAGGAAGGCCCTTTGCAAGAAGACATGTGGTCCGTGGAGGAAGGGGATTAGGGTTAGAGGCCAGCACAGCTAAGCTTCCTGCTGACACAGAGATATTGTCCTGCCCACAATACACAAAGTGGCTGCTTTTGTCCTTGCAGTCACTCTCCACAGAAACAACATGGAGTGGACTACCCTTTTCTATTCTCACCTATTTAGTGTGCCAAGCAGGAAAGCTACCTTTCGAGGATAGGGCATCATCTGGCTCAGAAGGAGGGCCTGTATTAACGCTTACATGCATTCATGAAAATAGTGTTTATTGAGAACAAACATGTTTTCTCTGTCAAAGTACATGGAACTCCTGTGGTGGTGTAAGGTCAGTGTAACTGAGGTCCAGCTCCTCATGTGCCATTTGTTCCTCTGACACTTTTCATCCCCGATTCTAGTGGGTTGAGTAATTGATTGATTTATTAATATTCAGTAGCCAGGTAAACCTTTTGGAATTGCACACATTGTGCTACAAAATTTGCCTCCCTTCAGGTCAATTGAGAAAACCCAAGCCCAGCCCCAAATCCAACAAATAAACTCCTTTAAGGAACCTGAGCATAAGAGAACAGACTCAAGCCCACTCTACATGCATTTTCAATCTAGTAATAGTGCTCACTGTTTTATTACTTTGGTTAAACATATACAAACTGAATAATCAGAAAACAGTTGCATGACACTTATATTCCAAACTACATTGCTCAAGGACTTCCTCAGAGACAAAATTTGTCTCTATAGCTAGAATATCACAGTCAGCAGAGGCAAAAACTTGAGATTCACAAAAGTGGTTAGGAATATAAATTATCACAATATTTCCACATACATTATTTTTCCTGCAATTTTCAGTTAAAAATGTTTCTAAAAGTAATAAATATTAATAAATAACAATTGTACAATAAAACTCCCTTTTACAGCAAAATAGTCACTTTTTAGTTTTGTTGTTGCTGCCCACACAATGCAAAGAAAAACATTTACCTTGAAAGAAGAAACCTAGCTTCTTTCAAGTTTTAACTCTGCAGGACTTTACTGAGAAGCAGTTATCACACCAATCCAGACAAAAAGGACACAAATATATACTAATTATAATCTTCACATTCTTTACTTAATAGAAAATTTCACCTAATTTTGAATTAATGTATGCCTGGGTATGTTTGGTGTCTTTTTCCTCATGTAAGAAAAAGGAGGATTGCTGGAAAAAGCTTTCGTTTGACCTGGACTGTATTTGATCTTCATGATAGCTACATAAAGTGTAAATCTGCGTCTTAATCTCAAATTCTGAGGCTACCTTTGTTTTCTGAGTCATCTGCACTGTCTTTTACACAGTGGGGTAGCAGAATGAGTCACCCAGTTCCAGCTTCTTTCTTCCTTTGGTTTCCATGACCTGTTCTGTTGTCAAACAAGGTTTAAACACTCTTTATGTGGTGCTTTTGCTAGAAATGTGTAGCTCTGAAATCTTATCCCCTTTACTGAGAGAAAAAAAAAAAGGCCCTGCCCTGCATTTTCTCCCTGGAAGCCTTAGGAGATGTTTACATCGGAGTGTGCAGAGGAACAGATCAGGGCTTGTGAACATAAATGTCTCAATAAGAGATGAGCAGTAGGCTTTGTATCCCCAGAGGTTCTGCTTTAACTCTATCAACCAATTAGCATGTTTATAATTTGGCAACAGCTCTCTATTCTCATTAGTGGCTTAAATGCCTACTGGCTCATGTTTCCAGGCTTCACATTTCTTATCCCTGAAGTTTTCTCTCCCAAGACAGCTTTTCACTCTCTATCCAAGCCTCTGGTTAACTGCAGGCAAATTGTACGTCCATGTTCTCTTTTCCAGAGGCCTGCCCTTATTCCCATTGCATCCAATGCAGATATGACCAAGGTCCACAGACACCGTGTGCAAGTGAGCAGAGTAAGCCCAGCTGATCACAGAGCATTAAGTGGAAATTCGCCCACATCCTGACAGCTTTGAACATGTATAGATTTGTGAAGAGTGCAAACCTCGGTTTGGGCAAAAAACCCCATGTAAGTCAAAGTGGTTTTGACAGTACACTAAGATATATCTGAATTTAGACTTTATGCAGACATATTTTGAAACTGTCTGGAAGATAAAAAGGGAAGTATGTCTCTTACTTCAGCTTAGACTTTATTTATGCAAATATGGATTATGCTTTGCTTAATATAAACTCTTGGTTCTACCACTTACTTCAGATAAACATTGGAAGCTAAGAACAAAGTTTTGAAAGCAACTTTGATTTGTAAGCATTTTTCAGAATATTCACAAGTTCCAAATATCCCTCTTATAACTGCAAATTTCCTAGAAGGTGCAAAACTTTGCTGGTTATCAAATTTACCGACAAATATCTAAATATGCATCGGTTCTATTATTAATACATTATAGCTGTCATCCAGCAGCAATCACACTGTGGTATAATTTTTTTTAAATTTTCCTCATCTTATTGCACATGATGCCTGGGGACCATGGTGATAAGAATGTGAGTATGTTATTCTACAGTGTGGAAAAAGTATGAATACAGGCTATAGAAAATTTAGTCACCTGCTGGCAGGTGATGTTTACCAGACTGTTAAACATTTTGTTCCAGTGACAGTGCACATTTTGCACTCAAGTCTTGGTCCCAGGACTATGTCGTTTGTTCAAGCTTTTATTGAACATGTCTAGCAGAGAGGTTTTGGCAGAACCAGTGTTACCTCCCATTGTGAACCCTGTAGGAAGTGAAGTGGAGTGAAACTACGGTATGACTTTGTATCCACACTGTGTGTGCAAAGCCCTGGGCAGGAAGGCAGGCATTAAGCCATGGAATTGCAACTTCTCATGTGGTGACTAGCCAGACATGGTTAGTTTGAACATTCTCTTCTTGCATAAGGAAAGGGAAGCTGGGACTCCTCAATCACAGCAAATTCCCATTTGTCAGAAGGTAATTTAGTTTTCAAACCACATTTTGAGGTTTCATTGCTTCTGAAGCATCTGAAATAATTGAAGGTTTGGGAATATGCTTGTACCTAGATGTCTGGCCTATCACTGTCAGCAACATCGGATGAATTTTATTAACCTAATAATTACTCTAGATCTGCAATAAAAGTAATCAGAATCATCCGGTACACATATAAATGTTCTTTGTTTAAAGGCATTGAATGTATTTTCATTGCCATTAGATCCTATAGTTGCAACACAACTGGAATCGAAACTGTTAATCAGATAGGACTCAAAACCAATGTAGACAGTCTTGCAGAATATTTAGAGTTTCAATTCTGACTTCTCAGCTATTTGTTGGAAAAACATCAAAAGATACCATAATATCACCTAATTTCAGTGATTTCATTGAGTCTAGAAATTTTTTCTTTCAGTAAAATCCCACCTCTTGAAGTCATGGTACTGAATTACCACAAGCAAAAGGCTAGTCCTTGAGATTGCATTAAAAAAAATTAAAAAAGATAAGGGACTCCAAACCGAAGGTAAACATTAAAAGACTCACATTATTATGCTGTCAGTCTTCAGGTTTTCAGCTAACTTCTCAGCATTTAAATCTATCTCACTATTTTTGCATCTCTTAAATTGGTAGCAGTGTTGGCTCCTCACAGAAATGAGCTCAGCTGCTCTAGCAGTTTCAGTTAGTTCTTGTTGAAATCAGTTTAAAATGGTCTTTGACTCTAATGACAACTCTTTTGGAACCTCTGTCCAAATAGCTTTACAGTTTATTTGCCCTTTTCATAAAGGGGAACCCCAAATCTACCAGAGTGACAAGGACAAAAAACATGGCAGGATCCACGAACTGAGTACTGACTGGCAGACGTGCTCTTCTTCCTTGGACAGTTTGGAGCCGGTTTGGCTCCCAGTGATGTAGAAAAGGCTCTGTATCCCCATGTGTGGCCAGACAGGACCCGCTGGCCCATCGCATCAGCAGGGCACTGTCACAGTGCAATGGCACTATTGCCATCTCGGACCAAATTGCATCTAGTCAAGATATATGTAACTTTTGCATCATCAGTGGATGTGCTGAGCTGGGCAAATTGGCTGTGCTGACAGAGCAGCTTGAAACAGCCACATTTCCCTGGATGCAGAATTTGTGAAATACAGTCTGGGAAATTTAGTATCTCTGTCAAGCTGTTTCATTTTGTGTCTCCTTGACACCTGCTTTAATTTCCAAAACATGCTAAGTGGCTGCTAAGTTATTAAAGCTACAGCTAGGAGAGTGGTAAAAAAATTAAGGTATTTATTTCAGTGTATGCTTAGTGCCTTCAATTCATACACCCAAATCTTGTCACATTTTTACAGGATATTTAGGAATCCAAAACGGACATGGGAAGCAGGTGGGCTTTTTGAAGACACCCAAGGGCCTTATGCAGCAGACTTTTACTGAAATTATATGCAATATTCAAAGAAAAGAAGACACCTTCTCTTACAGGTAGTGATATCACACTGAAAACTTTCCAGAACATGGCTATGGGAAGGTTAGAGCATGGAATAACAAGCATTATATATGAAAAAAAGTGGGAACTGAGATAATTCAAACTGGAATATGGTGAGACATGGATAAATAAAGTCAATTTTTGAGACTCTCAAATAAAGTCATTTTGGTGGATACTACTTTGGGATATAAGATCTGTTCCTATTTCCTTGCCACTCCCAGTCTTGTAAAACAAGTTAAGAATTCCACCAAACTCAGTGCCATACTGATTTGGGTTCAAACGCAGGATTTAATTGCTCTCCTTTGCTCTCAGCTCCCATTCAGACCTAGAAATATCAAATAATAACTATCTGCAGTAAAATTTATCACAAGCATTTGGTTCACTAATGTCTTCATTTGTCTTCTGGATGTCTTCATTACAGAATCAAGTGTATTTTTACATAGGCACAGGTTACATGATTAGTCTTAGGTGTCTCAATAATTGTCAGTTTTGAGATACCTAAAATCAAACTTTCAAGCTGCAGGTTCACCATATTTAAAAGAAGAAGGTACAAGAAAATTATTTCAGCATTTTAACATGATGCTCCTGCCTGAATATATTCTAAGTGAATTCTTCAGTCACTTTGATTATGGTTTGACAAATTTTTAAACTTAGCAAATTCTTAGAACCAAATGTAACTTTAAGTATACTGCAGGGTAGGCAGGTACTTAACCTAGACTTACCCTGCTGAGTTTTTATGAATCAAGTCTGAAGATTTGATTTGAGAGACTGGTGCTAGAGAAGACCTTTGATTGCTGAAGGCTAAATCTTTATTCTGGCACAAGCATTGCCTCTACAGGAACTGTGTCTATTGAATTTGACTCATAATAAGATTCATAGAATGGGAAAATAACTTTATATAATGCTTAAATGTGAACAGTACAAACATCCCTTAAAGCATTTCCAAGTACCAAAAGTCAAGGGCATTTCTGCCAGAAATGCATCTTTATTGTATGTGTATTTTTTAAACTTGATATTTAGGAAAAAACAGTGTAGTTGCAATACCTATCACTTGCTGAAGGCCAAAATAAAGTTATGCTTTGGCAAGTAAATGCAAGTGACATCATTTGCAAAACTGACCACTGAGTTCAGATAGTTTTCACTGCTTATAAGAAGAAAAGATTTTTCAGATATGTCTTTGAACAGTCATGTATATCTTGTATTAAGCCCATTAAACACAAGTTATTTGAACTTGTCTAATCATTATGCAACATCTCATTTGAGACTGTTAGTTCAAGGACATCTAGATCTTCACAATAAGCAGAGAACTACTTATAAATAACCTTAGCACTGAAATTAATAAAGTTACAGTATATTGTTACAATATCATTAGAAAAATCAAAGCACACACCTCGTACACAGAGAGATCACACTAAATCATTGCTAAAGCAAGATACAAATGTTTTAAATAGCATCGTATAAGAATTCAAACTTGATGTCAGAAAGATAAAATCCTTTCGATATCAGTGACACTGAATAATGATTTTAAAAAACATTTTATGCTAAGTTTCTCAGTTGGAATACTAGTTACTGAATTCAGATTCCTTCCATGGTTAACTAGCATAATCCATCTGTAATCCCCATAGTTGTGCTTCTTAGGTAAAATCAGAAATAAGATTTGTAATATTAAATTTCTCAAGAAATTGAGACTATTGAATCCTATTTTTTGTCTGAACAATCACAATTGTCATTTTTCTTTTGGTAAAAACACATGGCACAGAAGATAGTTTTTATACTGTCAACAGATTGACTCAAAAAATATAAATATATACTGTATTTATATATATAATGTGTATATACACTATCAATATTCACATTATAGAATCTGAACAATTTTGTTGAAATTACTTTTAAGAAAGGCTTTTGCTGTGATTTCATGTCACATAAAGCATTGAAAATGTTCAAGTGTACCAAATGAAATGGGGCTTCCTAAACCTGAATAAAACATACTCGTGAAATGTATGTGAATATGTGAATATGCATTTTTTAATGTATATTTTCTTTTCAGATATGCCATTTCTACCACTTAGAGCTTGCTAGTTGCAATAACTAAAAGAGTTATCTGGAATTAGTGTTTTCTTTCAGCAGGCTGTTGCAGGCAGAGTTCACTCACTGAAGAAACTATAGGCAAATTATTCTCAAGATGATAGTTGATGAGATGACTTATGCTGTCAAAGACACGATCTTTTGTACGAACCTTCAAAAAAAAGGATGCAAGAAGATAGATTAAAGAGTAAGGTACTTTCGCCCTTAACTTCACACTAAAATTGTCTAAGAATAAAATGACAAAATCATATTTTAGAGACTGATGCCTCTTCAATCAAAATTAGTGGAAATTTGGCACTTACCCAGTGTGGCTTCTGTTTTATTTCTTACTCCCTCAGTTTTCACTAAACAGATATTTTGCATGCAATTCCATGGACCAGCCTACTCTTATTACTCTTTCTGAATAGGTCTGCTTGAAAACTTTCTGTACATGATTTTGTTTCTCTGTAAGTCAGATTTTTAGATCAATTTTTCTTCTTCAAGGGACCACCTGCTTCTTTTAGGTGTTGGCACCTTTTTAATTAGAAAGAGCTATCCTGCCAGGTATGTCAGAACCCAGTTTCTTTGTGCATCTCAGCATTTTTGTACCTTTAAAAAGACCTTCTTCTTCTGCTACTTGAAAATTCCCTTCCTAGAAAGTGACCCACAGGCAGCACAGGTCCAGCACAGGTCAAGCAAACATGTTGCACTTAAACTTTGTATTGGGCTGGCTCTACACTGCCTCAGGCAAACACCTGGGAGCACTGCTCTGAGTAATGTCTTCTATTCTCCTTGAACTTTTCTCAGGAAGAGAGAGCGATGTGTGTTAAAACTTTCAAAGTCATCTTATGCTGTGGTGGACACCTCTTCTGAAATAATTCAGTCTTCAACATTAACTTCTGGAAAAATTGCTAGACGCTTAACACAGGATGTCACAGAGTAAAATAAAAAGGAAACAAATAATTTTGATGGCATATGATTCTATCTGGTCAGTCTACATGCAGTCATGTCACTGAAGTAAACCAACAGGCTCTCCCAATTTCTGAAGCATACTGCTTTGAAATGTCACTTTCTCTACAATCAAACTATATTTTCAGAATTAAAAGATATCTTTAAAAAATAAGTAACTTTATTTAGCTATATTCTGAGATGTTTTTGCCGTAAGTTAGACACTCTACTATCACCAGAGTTCTAATTCTAAATCCAGAAAAATCATGCAGTCCTCCATTTTAAGCATCCATTATCTGAACAAGGGATCTTTTTTGCTTTTTTACTTTTTTGTTACTGGATGAGAGCTGAAGCAACTGCACAGTTAACTCTGCTCTGAGAACGCACCCTTAAGACCTGTTACGTGTCACTGGGTAATGTGTGTGAAATTAATTTTCAGGCAACATTTGTGTGAATCAGTCTTTAAGAACAATCGTGCTGAGACCACACAGATGAAATGCAAGCCACTGACACGGTGTGGCAGCTGGCCACACACTGGCATTTTACTGATGATTCTCCACTTTGACAAGCTGCAAATAAGGCTCCTCAGAAGCTGTGTCAGGATCCCACAAACCGTACAGACAGCACAGCTGTCTGTAACTAACTGCAGTTGCAGAAAATCATTGTTCTGGAACAGTGCCTCTGAAGCAAGGCATTTCAGAGCCATTTGGGCCGTGATGATACATGCAGGCTGAGGGAAGGGATAGGTTCAGATAACAAGCAGGTCCCTAACCAAGGAAGTCAGCAAATTAGAGCTGCACTAGAGACAGTGCAGCAAAGATGGAGGGGGGCTCTCCAACCTGTGCAGGAAGAAAATGCCCTGGAAGTCATCACAGGACCTGAGTATTCCATGCCAGTCAACACTGCAGCAGAGCTCCCAGCGGGACACAGCATTCCTGCACTTGCCACGTCACACAGCAGTGTTTCCCTTGCAGTAGCCTGTAACAGTTATTTGTGGGTTTCTGCTGAAAAGAGAATTAGGGGACCTTGTTGCCGGAGTCACAAAACTGTTGGCAAATTTTAGCAATGGAGGCTGCCCCTCAAGAGCTGTAGAACCATTTTCCTGGACTGGTACCCATCAAAAGCAGGACTAGGGAGCTGGTGCCTCAAAAGTGCAAAACCATTCTTTGACTGGCCTCATGTGGCAATTGTAATTAACTGCAACAGGTACAATGGGCATTCCTCACCGCTGCAATACAGACTCTGCAGGATTGGCATAATTCTGCCTCAGCTCTCTCAGCTCAGATGCCAGCTCCTTTATGGGAGTTTCTCACTTACCTTGGGGCTGGTTATCTAAAAGTTGTCCTTTATAGAGGAAAAGGAGTTGCCCGCTTTCAGCTATCAGGGGCCAAGAATAAAAGTCATGACAATGATTTCAATCTCTCTGAAGAGATTATGCCTCCACAGAAGCAGGACAGGGCAGCTACAGAAAACTAGAAGTCCCTTGCCCCCTTCATCCTGCAGTGGGGAAGGTCCCTTCATCAGCTAAGAGAGTCTTAGTGCAGCAAAGAGATGGAGCAGGCTTAGCTCAGTTCTCTCCTGGGCATACATGCAGGAAAACAGCGAGGGCCTGGTCCATATCCCAGCTAACAGAGATGTTGAGGGGAAATTGCCAGCATGCCGGCTAGCCAAACCTCCTTCCTTTAGCAAGAATGCTGGAGTGGTTTATCTGCACTTTAGACCAAGACTGCACAGCAGTGGTCAGTGTGAACTTGCCGGGGAATCAGGTCCCTAAGGCTCCCTGCAATGTGCAGAAATCATGGGCTAGGTCTTCTGCTAGGCATCAGGGAGAGAATTAGAAAGGTGATGGCATATTAGAGATATGAGGTGGTGCTTATAATCAGTTGTGAATAAGCTGTAAAGAAGATTAAAGACATTTAGAGAAGATGCATGGAGTCAGAAACCTCATCTATTAGTGAGGAGTCAGTGCTTACAGTTCCTTCTGGGTCCACCAAAAGAAGATGCTTGGCTTGCCCGTTGTGCATGCCTGTCAGCACATAGGAGCCAGGATTCGTGGTGCTCTTTCTCACGAGGAAATCTCCACATTTCTTTAGTAGCTGTTCTGCTTCTTTCCTGCTCATCTCTCCTTGATACCATGGCTCTGTACTCAGCTCTTCAGCTTCAGTCTGGACAGCTGCTCTGGATAAAGGGGGACTGGTGCATCCAGTGGAGGTGGATTTCTTCAGCATAGTCTCAGATGTTTGATTCTTGAGAGCATCTTCAAATGGTTCTGTTTATGGAAATAGAAACAAGGGCAGGATCATTCAGAGGTAAATCATGTAGCAAAATGGTGATATTCTGGTTATTTAAAACTGGATTTGTTTTGCATTACAGCCCCTTCTCTTTATGAAAAAAATGAGGGAAGATATACTAACAGACTTACTGACTTATATAATATATTATGACTGAGGAGTGTAATGTGTTTAAAATGTATGTTATGCACAGAAAGATGCTGATAAAAAATTAGACTGAACCTTGGCAGGATCTCTTGGAAGGTACTGGTTTTATTTCAGTAGTGGCTATTGTCAACAGCTGTATTTATATGATCTG
>WEIT01029736.1:20979-31205 GCA_013389985.1 Dryoscopus gambensis | reverse complement strand
GCTATCTCAAATCGGGATTAGAAATAGGAAACTCATGTAAATTCTACTTTTCTGTAGAGATTGAGCAGTAACTATAAATCTGCCAGGTCTACAACATGTCACAAAGTGAGAAAAGGTATAACTCATTAAGGAAAAGTATTCCTCTGGTCATATGACACATGAAAACCCTTGCATTTCTGATTCTAAAACAATACACAGAAGATATTAGAATCAATAAGGACCATTGTAATGCTGTCTATATTTTTTTCTTTTTCAGTGCCAAGCAGTAAAGAATGAAGAATACATTGACGATTATTAATAGGCAAGAATTCAGGAACATGATATACTGGTAAATTTTGATACAGTTATAAGTAAATTTCTAATACTCAGGAACAAAAAAAAAATGTCTACTACCAACTGAACATGTCTTATTTCCTCATGTATTCTGTTCCCCCTCTCAAGTGTTTGCTATTCTCTCACAATGTTTCTGAGAAAAACATGAAAGATTCGTCATTTAAAGAGTAGTTCCACAGACATTTCAATGAACACCATAATCTTAAGAGTCCACAAATACAGTCTAGCAACAAACACTTTTACAAGTATTTACAACCTTTAACCTTTTGCAAATTCCTCTGGTTCTGAAAGTTGGAGAGCAACACCAGCTTTTTTGCAGGTTTTTATTGGCTGACTACTTGACTTCAAAAGCAAAAGGCAGATTTAGGTCAGACACTAATTTATTATTTCCTTTATTTAAAATTTCATATTAAAAAATCATCAAAATAGTCCAGGAGAGAAAAACCTAGTCAAAATAAACTTTATTTTGGCATCCAGATCTGTGATAAACGAGTTGCATATGACAAAACAAATAATGCCTGCACACTTAAGTTACTCAGAACCAGCTGCTCATCTTGCCTGTGAGGTGCACTTTCTCCAGTTTCAGACTTGCATTAAACCTTGAAGTCAGAGTCTTCTTACTTCTAAATCAGTACTATCATCCCAAAGGATTCTACACTATTTTTGTAGACGGTACCCAGATACTGTTTGCTGCCAAGCACTAGCAAAATAAGCACTGACCAGCATAAGCCACATCATAATTGGCTCTGTCTTCAGGCAAAAATATTTGGAGTCCCCACTGGAGCCCACCTATGTCAGGAAAAGAGAATCACTGCATGCAAGCTTTAGAAACATGCAGCCATCGCTGCAGTACTTCCTAATAGCAAAGAAAAACATAAGAAAGCAAGCAATTAGGGCTTTTCATGTGAGTTTCCCATCCCATCCCTGTTGCAAGAAGTGCCAGGGACTCCTGAATGACTTAAATTTTCTAAGTTTATTTCCAGTGAAAAACTGTAACTGGGGAAAAGATCTATTATGCACAACACAACCAGGTTACAGTTACACCCAAGAAGAAATGAAACTACTTGTCAATATTTTCCAGAACAACAGAAAACCACCTACTGACATTACATGCACTTATTAGGACCCAAACCCACTTTGTCATAACTTATTCAGGCAACACCACTGGAACACAATGACAAGACAGTTGGAAAAAGTTTCTAAATTTCTAAATTTCTAATTTGCTAAATAGTCTGGATTGCTTCTTCTACCAAAGCCTTAATGGAACACAGATTCTTCCATGGTCAGATCATCCTGTAACAGTCATTCCCTGGAGATGGCTCTGCAAGGAGGAACAACAACAAACAAAACCAGCCATGTGCAGGTTACCATTGATTCCTGCTTTGCTAAAAAGAAGTATTAAGAGTAGCATTTTGCAACAGCCAAATTTGGAAAAGCTTGTACAAACAGTAAAATATTTTCTTGGTCCAAAAAAATCTATGCACAGAATTCAGCTTGTATATGTGCTTCTGAAATTTCCAAGAAGTGTCAAAATTTGTTTCAATCACATGTGGCAGTGGAATCTCAGCACAGTTTCATTTTCCTGATGACATAGTCTGTGGGCAGAGTTTGGGGGTGGCTGTGGCATGAAGATGGACAGTTAAAACAGTCATCAATTTCCCATGCAATACAGAAAAAAAAGTCTTTTTAATTTAATGATGTTCTAATCGACTCTAGATTAACAACTCCTAGCATAGTCGGAGTTAGGAGTTTTTCTTCTAACGTTCCAGCAAATTACAGGGATCTTAATTCTCTTAGAATAAAATATAGTCAGTTAGGGACTTTACTCCCCATGGCTAAAGAGATGAGCAGGAAATCTGTGCTGTGTAGGCCCTAAAGAAAACAACAGATGATACAAAGTGAAAAATTAGGAGAAAAATTTTTTACATCTAAGTCACTTATTTGGGGCTTTAAAGTATAACTTTGTTCTTAAAAATTTCATCGGGTCAACAATACTGGAGAATTATATATTTCCTTAAAATTTTAATCTACCTACCTGTAAGTACTCCCATCTAGGAGATCAGTAGGAATTGCTCTCTGCTGATTACAGTTTATCCAAGTCACCCATTAGCCACTTAAGCTTTTGAAGTTATGAATATTTCTGTACAGTCTCAAAGAGCTAATAGTACTCTTGGCCATGGGATTAATTAATATTTTATAAGGAACATAATACAAATAAAAATAAATAGAACCTTTCATGACTTGAATTACTAAAAGCGACAAGGATTCACATGGTATTTTTCAAACAGAGCACAAGACTGATGCTCATAACTCCATTAGAAACATTTATATGCAAAACACTGCTTTTTTCAATCATGAATTTTTTTTAAGATTCATTATTGCCCTATAGCACATTTGTCTGAAAAGAGACTCCGGGGAGATGACACTTTCTTTGGTTAGCATTGTTGTAGCTGACAAAATGCATAAAAGGCAAACTGCTTTTTCTCCAGCTTTCAGCATGAGCCAATCAAGTGCACAAATTCTCAGCCTCTTCTCATCTTGAATTCTGGATTTTGAAGTTTACAGAATAATTGCAGCTTTCCAGCAGAATCATTTTGTCACACAGACCATTCTAGCTCACATAAACGCTACCGGTGCCCTAAATACCACTGATAGAAAAATCTTTATCTTTGCATTGTAGACATGTCAGCTTGATTAAAAATCATTGCATATTCTTAGCATTAATGTACATTTCATTATGAAGAAATGATCCCTGAAGGCACCCCACACTCACCTTCCTATGAAAAAATAATTCATACCTGGAAACACATTTTTTTTTCTTCTCTCTTGAGGTGGTATTATAGGCCCTTGCCTGGATTTCTGGGTCCTGCTGTGTTAAACACTTGTACAAAAGCCAGTCTTCTGTTCTGAAGAGCTTACAGAATATTTCATTTTATTTTTAGACAACTGAACAGAGTGGCTGGAAAATACAAGTGAACGTCATGATAAGCACTGTTTAATCGCTGTAAAGCCTTTACAGATATCACAGCAAATCAGAGTTTCAAAAGGATGGACTCGAAAGGAAGAAAGGTGACCTCAAGAAATATTTAGAGGCAGCTTCTTCTAAACACAAGGGAAGGTAAAACAAAAGAGGCTTGTTAGAAAGCTCAGTATATAAACCACTGAGACATTTTGCTCATCTGTACTTCAGAATAAAAACTAAAAGCAAGTGACACAATAGATAAGCCAGAGCAGAGCAGCTGGCAAGATCCTGTCACTAGCGTGCTTGAGAGGCAAGTAGGAGAACCATGCAGCGTGGCTAACTCAAGGGCCAAGCAAATGACCTCAGCAGCAGAGCTCTGCATTGATGTCAGCTGCACAAAACTGGATTCGAGATTCACAGAGGAGGAGGTTCTTCTCAGAGTGTGGGAGAAGTCTGGAATTTGAAAAGCTTTTTTTGGTGGTACTGTTTCTGGTTTTGCTCCAGTTTAATGCAAGATACTGTGTCAAGTTTTTAAAGGCAACAGTATTTAACATCACCCAAGAGTCCAGTACTTAAAAAACCCCATTGATTTCATTAGCAGAGGCACTTCTAGCTACACCTATATTGTCTCTTCACCCCTGGGTCATCAGGTCTTATAAAAGTCCCATGAGTTGAGAAGCCACCTAGATGATAAAGGTCTATAAAGGTTAAGACAACATAAGTACCAGAAAGTTACTTCATAATATACTGTGACAGAAAAAAAGCCAGAGGTAAACGGGCAGTGTAATCCGGCCCAGACCTGCAGATGAGAGGCACCTGAGCTGGCACGAATTCAAGCCAGTGGTGAGGCTGTGCTCGTGGGGACACCCGGGCACGAAGTTACCGCAGCTGCAGGGGGAGGCTCACAGCCTCTGCCTCTCTGCAGCCTCTTGCACCTCGCTGAGTCTGACTCACCCCGCTCCACTGCCAGCTCAGCAGCTCTGCACTGCGCTCCCCTGCTCCGCTACGCACCAGCACCCAACCATGCTCACCAGTAACTGCAGCCATCTGGTTCCCTTTTCCAGGCTCCCACTGAAAACATTTGTGACATCAGCACTGTCTCCATAGCACCTAGAAAACTTCAGTGATTTTTTCCAGAAAGCAAACCAGAGCAGAAAGCTGGACAAATTTAAATGCAAGATGACATTTAATAATTTAATAAAATATTCCAAATGGCAAGAAGTAACTAAACTATGTGCAAAACCATTTTTCATCTGTTCACAGAACTTTTGACTTTGCCACTGTGAACCTGTACCAGAAAGGATTGGTTTGCACTTTTTCCTGCCCGCCTGTGTTTTCATGGTCTCTTTTGCACTCATCACTGGCACCTCAAGCAGCCCTGCACAGTTAACTAAACCGAGGAATTGATGCAGCTAAAAACTGTGTAGCAGCACTGATTTTCATCATCTTGAAACTGAGCATGGGTCTGCATCCCAAAGTACTGCATAGCACCACAGCACAGCACGCTGCAGCTGACTACTTTGGAATCTTTATGTGACTATTTGTAGATAAATCGGTAAAAGAGAATTTAAATGCAACTCACTATTACTTGCTACTCTGCCCATTGAAAGCCTTCCTATTCATATTCCACTGGATGCCATCGTCTGTCAGAAGGACCTCCACTTTCAGATACATCCACTGAAAAGAATATGCAGCTTTTGCCTCTGCTTCCACCAGTTTTCTTAATTTCACTTTTTGCTGTACCAGAAGTTGTTTCCTTGCTGCTCAGGTTTATTCCATTTTCTGTGGCCTCCAGTCCTCTGTGGGTCTGTTCTTCCTTGAGAATGAAAATAGTCAACCATACGAAGTAGTATTAAACTGTTGAATACAATGTAATTTATATGGACTCTGCCTCCTATTGACACTTATTATCCTTCTGCTTCCTCTCAAGCCTTCAGTTTACTGCAGAATACTCAGAAGAGTCTCAAAAACGTGATCCTACAGCAGGTGCAGTTTCTCTGAAAATGTATCCTGTAGGATCTCATAACAGTCACTCTCGAAAAATTCTACTCACACAAGAGAAAGGACATTTTGGAAAGGCAAAGTTAGTTTTTAATATCTTAAACCACAGAATACAATTAAATTGATTGAATAACAATGCTAGTAAATATCTGTGTTTCCTAGAGTACATTTGACACTAAATATGTTTTTCAAAACTGAAGGAGCATTAAGCACTAAAGCAGAAAATTCCGTTTCATATTAGATTATTTTAAACTGTAACTTAGACATTACTCTCCCAAGTTAAAGAAATATTAGGATACCAAACTGCTTGACCTTGTTTCTGTACAAGTACCATGCAGTATATAGAACTATAGAAATTGTAGATATCTGCACCCAAGACACATCCCAGTGACAGCACACTAATGCTCAGCACGAGCCTTTCTTGGGGACTCTTTCAAAGTAGTCACTTATGACAAATGGCCTTTTGGCAGATATCAGTGTAGTAGAGTTTTTTTCCCCTTTTGCCGCATGTAAAATTCTTGCTACACCGCTCTGGGTGTGTACCCTTCATTACTAGGTCACTTCTCACCTTCATGCCTGTAATTGGAGAGTAATGATGCCATAATGGGCTCACAATGTCAGTGAGGTGCAAGCTGAATCAGATTCAGTGTATTAACCTCACCAAATTAAATTTTCATCTGCAGAAGGACATTCAAGGGAAAAAGATGTAAAACAGAGCTATGTTATCCACCCACTCCAAAAGCATGACAAAAGGATGCTCAGTCTAATCATAAGCACATCAAATATTCTTTGTCCAAAATGAAGCTTGTGACTGCTGTGAGACGTCTTTAGCCTTGAGACTCTTTCATCAGAAAGACTGAAGATACTAAAAAACGTGTAAAAAAAGAAAGTTTTTTAAAACATACCCTTTCCCAACCTCATGTATTTAGCACTGTGACCCCAATATACATGCCATAAAAGACAGAGAGAAAGCACAGTGACCCAGTCATGTGTCTGGGAAAATAGCTTTGGGAACTACAGAGTATGGACATGCTCTGCTTTGTCATTTCAGCGTACAAGTTCTACATTTGAAAAATAAACAAACCACAAGATGAAAGATTAGCAACTGCTACATGGAATTGATATCAGTAAGTATAGAATCTATATGAAACACTGACTTCAGAATACACATTACCTGTGTTCATTAGTGTGTACATATGCAACAGTAGAAGGACAACAAACTCCAGAACTTTGTGCCCATGGCTAAGAAGGAACACAAGAACACTTCTCAAAGCCCAGTCAAAATCTTTTATATTACGTTTACTTGCAATTGACACCAAACAAATTAATAATGTCACATCATCACAGTTAAGTAACAAGTAAAATACAATGTGCATTCAACCACCCAGACAAAATGGAAACAAAATAGGACTGTACGTGGAGCTCACAGAGCAGTGACTGTGTTATGGGCAGTTCTCTTCATGCAATTTTTTCAGTCTCTACAATCACCATCTTATTCTAATTTTTTAATTTTTTTAAAGCCTAGAATTCATTCCAGCTAGCACTGGCAAGCTAGAAATAGCATGATGCCTTAATCTCCAGTTCAGTTTTTTGAAAGGTCGGTAAAACAGGTATCTCAACAACAACTCATCTCTTTTCTCTTATCACCTCTATGTGAAAGTCTCCGAACCATACTGCTCTGAGAGTTATTGACTCAAATGTAGCCATTTTCAATTTGTTTCCATTTGTTTATCAGATGTTCACTCAGCTATTCTACAAATACAATTCTAGCATGTAGACAGGTATTCCATTCTTCCTCCATGAAAGTTACAGTATTATTGTTTGCTTATCTGGATTATTGAAAGTCCTTATTTTCAACTGTGCAAGCACAGCACAAAAGAAGAAGAGTGTGTGCAAAAATAAAGCTCTGTTTTGGTTTGGTTTGTCTTTTCCCCTCAAAAGTCCACAGAAAATTATTGGTGTGTTTCTTCAGCTGCAACAATTAATAATTCATTCTTCAGACACAGTGATTAAGAGAACAAAGACAAGGCCAAAACATTGCAGAAATGGACACTAAATCTATTTCAAATAAAAGGAATTATTCAAAATCAGAAATAAAAATCTACAGCAATCTGCAATAGTAAGTAACATAACTAGCCAGAAAGACCACATAAATCAATATTACCACCCTGTAACAGCTCTGCCAGTGAAAAAGATGGCTGATAGCTGATTTAAGTAAGTTTTTTTCCAACACAAAACATTCATTTGGTTCAAACTGCTACCATTTTAACATAGGACTCAAGATTGCTAAATCAAACTCAGTAGGAATTACACCATTGATTACAGTGACAGACAATCAAAATGTTTATCCCAGGCCCTAGGTCAACAACTCTAGAAGCAGTGGTGGTAAGTCAGAACTCAGAATATTACCAACGACAGCTGCAGTACATTTCAATTAAAGCATTTTCCTCCTGTGGCTTCCCAAACACATATGACATTTTTGCACTCTTGTAACTAACATAACTTCCTTTCACAACAGCTTTTACTTTAAATAAACACATCCAGAACAGAATTAGCAAAACAATACTTGTTTTCACTGTGAAATCCTAGAAAACTGTTTGGCAGCACATACCAACATACAACCCTGCCTTACTCATACTCTGTGCCCTGGGTGGCACTTTTGGGGTACTGAACTGAGTGGGGGGTGCTGTACAGCTTTATTTTTTTTCTTGGTAGTGTTATTACTGCTCTCACAGCATTCTAAGAAAGTCATGCTTAGCTACAGGGACCAGATTTCCAGCAAATCAGTTCAGTTAGGCACAAAATCAAAATGGACAAATCTTCACAAGAGCTCAGAACAGTCAGTGCTAACCTCTTTTGAAAATCTGCCCCAATTATAGATGCCAAGTACTTGAGAACCTGGCTCCAAGCTCTTAAAAATCCATTTTCATATGTTAAAAACCAACACTGCAGTCACTAAAGTGATTCCTGACTGTGTTTTTTCTACCAGGGGAGGAACAAGGGAAGAGGCAGCCTAGAATAGACAGAGTAAACCTACTGAATAAATCTATTTGAAATCACAAAGCTATTACATTTACTGGCACCATCCAGTTTTGCGTTTAGCCTCTTTGTTATTTATATATTAGTCCTTCTGAGCCAGAACTGAGCACATCTTCCTTTTGCCAATTCCTCACTGATATCAGCCTGAGGTGTTGCTAGAGATAGTAGATAAGAGCCAGAACAATGAGCTGGCCAGATGGAAAATTTAGCAATCCCTTACACTTTACTTTTCCTTTAACCAAATCAGGTTCAATGTATGTAAATTATCCCAGTTTACGCACCATGGGAGAAAAAGACAAAACCAGAATATTCATCCAACGGTAAATTTATTCCGTTGTGAAAGAGAATATAACCATTTGCTATTTACGTGGGCTAGAAGGGTATCACTTAGCTTTAACACACACCCCAGAATTCACTTCCTAAAAGAAAGTGTTGTGCAAAATGAGATTCAATTACACATTTTAAAGCTTTCACAGCTTTGAACTTTAATATAAAATATGAAATACCAAGGCCAAAATTCTGCCTTCAGCACAATGCTTTGTCCCAAAGACACGAATAAAAGTTGTTCTGTTACTGAAGTTTATTTGAGGATATTAGAATTCAGCAGTATAGTAGTTACTTAAGCTTCTGTGTTCAAATGTAACACTGAAATGACAGTTTTGGCTAATTCATACAGTTATTACACTAGAAAGTCACTTTCCACTAGTTCCCTGAACTGCCACACAGATAAAGAATCATCATTTTTCTGCTGTGATCAGAGCTAAAAGAAGTCTCCAAGCATCTGTTAAGGAACTCTTGCCTTTAAAACATATGCATGAAGTGCTTGGCTTTTTACTTCTGCCACCTGCCCTGATAATTTAAACATGTTATTTTCCTAACAAAAACTATTTTTACTGTGGTCACAAATACAGACTTTTCAAAGAGGCAGTGCTAATTCTAGCTTATCCAAACATAGATGATTCTTAAGAGAAAACAAAAACATAAGGGACTTAATGTAAAAACTTTCTAATACCCTGGTGTATAATTACATTATTCATTAGCAAGTAACCTCAAGTGGGTGTAATTTAATGTTTCCTTCCTGTCCCTTGAGCAAACACAACACAGAATAGCTAATCAATTTGATCCCAAGATCCTAAAGCCTCAATAAAATCTGATGGAGGCTTACAGAAGAGCCACCCCAGGCTACCCTCGAGGATTAAGACTGCTCACCCAACTTAAAGGTTCACTCACTTAGGAGGGGGGAGAATGGCAGATTCATGTGCTTCCTGTTCTTTCATCATTTCTCAGTAATTTCAGAGGAAAGACATTGCCCTGCAAGACTCGCTTATCATTTGTTGTTGCTCTTGTCTAACTCCACGTTTTGTGCTCTGGGCTGGTCCCTCGTGAGATGCCCTGAAAATGGGCACATCTGCCCTGAGCCTCACCTCGCATCTCCCTTCAAGAGAAACTGTAACTAGGTTTTGATTTCAGCTCGGTACAGTCTGGGTAAGGATCTGCACACCGACAGAAGAAGAAATAATCTATTGAAACAATGCTTGTTTAATAAAAAAATTATTTAATAAAACATTTAATTACTTAATAAAGCTACTGCCATTGAAACTCCTTTTTGTTTCGTGCTGCCTAGCACGGTTAATTTCCAACAACGATGGAGAAAGCGAACCAAGAGCTTTACAAGCAGAAGTCCCGCTCCGAGGAGCTGACCCACGACATCCGGACACGGCCGCCGCGCCTCCCGCTCACCGGCCTCTCTCAGCTGCTGCTATCCCTGCTTCCTCCAGGCTTTTTCCTCGCTTCTTGTCCCTCTTTCTCCCTCCTTCTGCAAGGCCACCGTGACGAACCCGAGCGGAGCAGCGCCACGGCACCCAGGCCGCCTGCTGAGGCTCCTCGCCCG
>WEIT01029735.1:11777-23115 GCA_013389985.1 Dryoscopus gambensis | reverse complement strand
ACCACTGTACCCAGCGCTGTCTTGCTCACACGTTACCAGATTAATTAACGATAATCAATTGAATTGCTGCTTGATATACTGGCTGAGTCAAGCGTCTCATTTCTAACAGTTCGGGAAGGGGAACATCCTGGAGCTCATGGAAGCTTGGAACAGCCACAGCAGCACGGAAAGGGAGCAAAAAATCACCGCCCTTGAGCAGCTCTGCTGACCCAAAATTATTCTCCTCGGTCACAGAAAACCCGAAATCCTCCCAAACCCCGCTCCCAGCCAGGGCTCCTCCCTCCCTTCCGGAGTGTTCTGTCCCATATCCCGAGCTCTCCAGCCTTTCCCTTTGTTGCCCATTCCCGAAGTAGCTGGAGCAGAGCCTTCCCTGCCGGGGGCTGTGGGGTGCTCAGTGCCAAAGCAATAAATCCCATTAAGGGTTTCATCGTTTATGACCGGCGAGATAATAAAAGAGTGTAATTTGGGGTAGCTTTATTGCACTTATCATAATGTTTCCCTGAAGCACAGAGATAAAAGTCAGTGGGTAATGTCCGTAAGGAGTTTTTATATCCTCCTCTTCATTTTTTTTTAGCAATAACCACCTCATTTGAAGATGGGCGTCACTTTACCAACAACGGAAATTCACTGCAATAACCCCATCCCCGATATTAAATTGTTTCACCACATGGAGATGTTCCTTCCCTGTGTTTATCTTGCAGGGACTTGTATTTGGAGATATTCTGACACATCTTCTCCTCCCTTTTCCCTTTATTTTCTGCCTCTGCATTCTCATTTTACCCCATTCTGCAGTGTAAGAAGAAAGGTGGATGTTAGACTGAAAAACTGAAATATCTTTAACATCTTTACTTCAATTTTGTATTAGGAGCAGATTGGTGTCTGTAAGATGCACATGATATAAAAAACAGGAGAACACGCAAAGAGATCTCAAAAGCTGTCATTTTGCTCTCCCCTGCTGAGACAGTCTCATCTCTCATTATTTCCCAAATATTTCCAGCTAAATGATATAGATTTTTTTTTTTTTCCCCACTAGTTCTGAAATTGTACATTTTTCTTACGGAAAAACACCGCTTCGCCACCAACTACGGAGCGTTAATGTGTGTTGTGGCAAAAAGTATAGTAACAGAGATCTATTTCATATATACATAGATAAAATTAACATTTCTAGGTCTGCTCCAGTGCAGCTGGAGGCACAAAACTCACTTAAAGTCATCCCTTCAGGGGAAGGAGGAGAGACACAGTCATTTACTGATCCCTAACAAGAAGAAGTGTTTTCCCCTTCAATCTTTTCACCTTGACACCCCCCTTTTATACTATTTTTGGCCCTTCCCAATGGGAAGGAACAATCGCATCTTATAGGTGGGATTCCATGTGAGCCACGGCATCCTCAGGGGCATCAATGTTAATATGCAAATAGGGCTTAATGGGGGTCTGGGTTACTTTATGGTTGAGCAAAGATGTAGAATAAACACTTTGGTCTCCCTCAAGGTACTGAGGGGGCACTAAAGGCTCCGTCTTCGCCAGAAGGTCTTTGTGCACCTCTTTATCTCCTTAAATTGGCATATTTATAACGTTTATAAGTTTGTTCTGCACCTCGGCGCGGGAGCGAGGCCAACGGCTGCCTCAGGGAGGCGAACTACAACTCCCAAGATGCTCCGCGGCCCGGAGGACAGAGCGCGGGCACGCCGCACGGAGAACTACAACTCCCATGCTGCACCGCCGCACGCTCCGCGCTGCTATTGGCTGGCGGTGCAGTTGGCGCGATCCCCGCCCCCGGTGGGAGGGGCGCTTTCCGTCTCCATGGCAACGAGTAAACAAATGGCGGCGGCCGGGCCTGAGTGGGGACGGGACCGATAGCGGAGTCCCCTCCGCCTCCTCCCTCCTCATCACAGCTCATGGCGGACGGCCAGGAGAACGGGGTAGAGGGCAGCCTCGGGGAGCGGCCTCCTCCTTCTCATGAGCCCCTGGCCCAGGGGTTCCCCGAGGAGCAGCCCCAGCCCGGCCCGCCTCCCCGCGAGGATGAGCAGGAGAAGGACGGCGGAGAGGAAGAGGAGTCGGAGCGCTCCGAGGTTCAGCTCAGGGCTCCCCAGCCGCTTGGGGAGGGCTGTGTGCTTGCGAGGGAACTGCTCCTTCCCCCCTCAGTGCAGATGTGGGGGGAGGAAGGGGGAGCGAATGGGGGCACCTCTCATTTCTGCCTTGTTCAGGGTCCCTTCCATCCCCGTGGTGTCACTTCGGGACTGTCCCTCTCTCTCACAGAATCAATTCGATCGGAAAAAAATGTGGAGATTCTCAGTTCCAGCCATTAACCCAGCACTGCCAAGGCTGCCGGCCATATAAAACCGGGGATAAACCGGCACATGTGTGGCCAAATGCAACCCCTTTTCCTGTTTCAGTTCCCAGTTCCAGCCTTCAGCAAGCCCCTGCACACGCGGGAACTTCCCCTCCCTGCCCCGCTGCGCTTTAAATCCCCAACACCACAAAATATCCCCTCATATTTTGCCTCGTGGCAACGCTTCTGAGCTCTGCCTTGCCCTAACACGTCGCTGCCATCATTTAACGATCGCATTATTTATCTCGGTCCCTAGATTAGCAATTGTTGTGCGGCTCCTCCGAGCGCGCAGGAATTTCACAAGCCGCTGGCTGATTTCCTCATTAAACCCACGCGGCGGTTCATTAGTGCCATCTGTCAGGCAGCCTCTTTGGCTAAGATGATTTTTTTTTCTCTCTCTGAAGAGCAGCACTGCGCTGCTCAGGCTGAACAGACGTGAGAGGGCTCCCGGTATGGTTCCTGTTGGGGTGCGGCGCTGGTGTTGGTGCTGCTTTGCTGAGATGTTAACATCCATAATCGATGGGAGCTGCGTGCTCGACGCCTCAAATGAAGATGGGAAATGGGTCCTGCGCTTCGAGCAGGAGGGAAAAAATTAAAAACCCCAGCACAAAGCTGTTGAACCTTGTTAAATGTATGGAGCTGGCACGTGGTGTGTTTGTGTTTAGCTGCTCCGAGGCAGCATCCATCATTTTTCCCCGATGCGTGGTTGTCTTGGTTTAGAGGACAGGTGACTGCCAGGGGGAACCAGAGCCTCCCTTGGAACAGAGAATGGAAACCCCCCACCTCCGAATTGCTGTAATTTTGAAATTATGGCGCTTTCGGGCAAAGACATGGGGATAGGAATACCAGTTCTTTACTAAGAATATTACAAACTACAAAGGCAGTGGTGCAGAGAAAAGAACAACAACAAACAAATAATCCCAGGAGCTCTGACAGAGTCAGAACACGCCCTGACCCCCTGTTGGTCAGGGTGTGGGGAGCAGCCCAAAATAATCCTCCTGGAGTGGCAGCTGTGGCTCCGTTGGAGCAGAGGTGATCCTGGAGAAGGGTCCGGTGGGGACAGGATGGGTCCAGTCTTCCTCGGGGAATCCAGTGCAAAAACCAGCTGCTCTGGGGTTCTGAGCTGCAGGTTTTATGCAGGCAGAGAGGCTTTGGCTCCTCCCACTGAGTGGAGCATCTCCCAGTGGGGTGATGTGATGTTATCGGTCACAAGGAGAGCCTTAAATGGCTCATTCCCAGGTGATATCCCCTTGGAGGAGGATGGGTGCAGGACGAGATAAGGAAGCGCTGCCGCATCTGGTTTTAACGAGTGACCCATGAAGAGAAGGCACCCGCCCTCCTTCCCCTGGAGTTACAAGAGATAAAAAATATCTTCCAACTGGTTTCAACAGATGAAATTAGAATTACACAATTTTGGTTACGTATTGCAACCCAAGACGGGGTGCCTCAGTGGGGTGGTGAAGTGTCGAAAGCAGCGTTTGATTGAGGGCTTTTATTAAACCCTGCTCCCAGCTGAGCCCCCAGCAGCCTCTGGGTTCCACCGAGTGTGGGATTCCCCTTCATAAATCTCCCCTTAACCCCTTCCCTGGTGTTTTATAGGGTCGGGTGGAGGGAGTGCTGGACGAAGACACCGCTGCTGAGGGACTCCACACCTTGGGCTACTCAGCCCCTGGCACTGAATATGTTTATCTTCATCTGACACTTCCGGTAAGCACAAGCAAAAAAAACCATCACTTTAAGGTGTTCCCCTGCACTAATATTTCCCTTTTTTAACAGCAAACAGTCGGCCTAGTAAAAATAAAAAGCCAAGAGAAAGATTTTTGTCTCTGCCTGCCAATGCTGTTTCACCTACGGGGTTTTGGGTAAGACTCAGAGTGGAGGAGAAATTTTTTATTTTTGTCACGTAGTAGCAACGGCAGGAAGATTTTTTTCCATATCCAGGTGTGAAAATGTGTCCTCCTGCTTCAGTCAGCCAGAGGGAAAAAGCAGAGGAATGCGTGAAACACCTGAAAGGAAGTTGAAATGGTTGTGATTTTCCAAAGGTCTCGGCTGTCCCTCCCTTTTGCACGCAGCTTTTTTTCTCCGGCGTTTTTCCTGGCTGCAGCTTTCTTTTCGGTGTTTCCAAGTCCTCCTTTTGCCATTTTCTCTGCTGCTGGCTGCTCTCACATCACCTTCTGGAGATGTCACCCTGCCCGGAGAGACCTCGGGGCACCTCTCCAATGTCTCCCGCTCTGGCGAGCTGAGTTTACACAGCCAGTTATTAAAATCATCATTAAAATCCCTTCTTCCTTTTTCCAGGGTCGTGGGTTGAGTGACGTCAGCGTTCTCTCTGGANGTAGTAGCAACGGCAGGAAGATTTTTTTCCATATCCAGGTGTGAAAATGTGTCCTCCTGCTTCAGTCAGCCAGAGGGAAAAAGCAGAGGAATGCGTGAAACACCTGAAAGGAAGTTGAAATGGTTGTGATTTTCCAAAGGTCTCGGCTGTCCCTCCCTTTTGCACGCAGCTTTTTTTCTCCGGTGTTTTTCCTGGCTGCAGCTCTCTTTTCCAAGTCCTCCTTTTGCCATTTTCTCTGCTGCTGGCTGCTCTCACATCACCTTCTGGAGATGTCACCCTGCCCGGAGAGACCTCGGGGCACCTCTCCAATGTCTCCCGCTCTGGCGAGCTGAGTTTACACAGCCAGTTATTAAAATCATCATTAAAATCCCTTCTTCCTTTTTCCAGGGTCGTGGGTTGAGTGACGTCAGCGTTCTCTCTGGATACACTCACCTACAGAAAATGGAGCTTTCCTCCAATAAAATTAATGGTATGGAGTAAAATACACCACGAGTTCTTGGGTTGTGAAGTGGTTTCAGATGAGAAAGGCACTGGGCCATGGAGTTTTAGTGTCACACAGCCCGGCTGACATTTTAATGGTGTAAAATATTCCAGCTCCGCGGAGCCAGGCTTGAGCTCCTCCGAAATATCCACGGCCCATTAAGGCCAGCATATGTTTATCAGTGGGAACGTGGAGCTTAAAACTCTCAGTTTATTATCCAGAGGTAAAATCCCAGCGAATATGTCAAGGTTAAGGTGGAGATTTGACAGAATATTTCAAGTTATGCCTGGTATGGTTTTCCCAGCCTTGTCAAGGGTGACAAAAGGTAGAAAAATTACATTTTTTACATTTAAAAAGCTGACAAATGGAGACTGGGATCAACTCCATCAGCCACTCCTTCCCCTCTGTCTCATTTTTTTTTAAATTTAACATCAAGTGGAATAAGCTGTGGTGGGGCAAGCATTATTTCTCTCTAGTTCCTTTCACTTGAGGAGCTGGAGTCCAATAATAGCAGCACTTTTGTAAAGCAGCTCCTCTCCCTGCTCGTCTTAATAAGAGTTTCTTTTTGTGGAGGCCAGATATGAACAGAGCAGGGACTTTTCCATAGCAACCACTCATTTACTCTTCAGCTGTGGCCTAAATACTTTCCTCCACTAATTGATAACTCAGGACAGAGTGAATCTGTCATTCTAGAGGTGGATGGGATACAAAAACATATCCTTGCTTATAGGCAAATCGATCGGCATGATGAAAATTAAATGTAGAACCCGGACATTTATTCTCTGTGGTTTATAAACCATTTTTTTTCCCTCCAGGAGAAGGTGTTACTAGAGCTGATTTCTGCACTTTGGGCATCACTTTCTGAACGTGCAGCTACAAATTTGACTCTTAATTGCTGCAGGATGTAATTATCCCATTTTGCCATGATGATCTCTGCGTTCAGGCGCAGGATTTGACATTTTGTTTCGTTTCTAGATCTTTCCTGTGTCAGTCACATGCCTTACTTGATAGAGCTGAATGCTTCCAAAAATGAACTGACCACGTATTTCGATTTTAAACCACCTAAAAACCTCAAGGTAAGTCTGCAGGGGGGGAAAAAAAAAAAAAAAAGGCATTTTTAAGGTTTAAATTCAAAGAGATTTTCTGAATCTGAGTTAGACTTTGTATTTGGGCACATGCAAAAGTCAATTTTTCTTCCTTCCTTATTGTTCTTTCTTACCTCAGTTCACATTTTTACAGCTTTTCCAAATGTTTGGCTCTGTCTTTTATTTATGCCTTTTTATTTATATTTCTATGTATATTTCTACGTATTTGATTCATGTTTATTTGCATGGATTTTATTTTACGTCTTTTATTTCCTTCCCCACTGAACCCCTGCACGTGGTGGGCAGGTGGAACACACAGCAAACTCCCAGCCACAGGAAGTGCTGAAGAAATAACCCCAAACTCCTCTCTTTTTTCCTTCAGGAAGTAGATTTTTCCCACAATCAGATCTCAAAAATGCAAGATTTGGCAGCATACCAGTCACTCACTAAACTCCTGCTGGATTGTATCCTTTGGGGAATCCTGAAGGGGAGAAAAGTTGCTTTGGGTTTTTTTTTGCTGTTTCTTCAAATAAATACCTATTTTCTTTGTATTTTCCCCTTCATGTCAGTTTTGTCCTTAGAACTGAGATTAAATTGTGATTCTGAGACTGATCTTAATTTACTTCAGCATAAAAAGTGGGCGCATTTGAGGGATTTTCCTGCTAGAGCAACACAACAACTCCTTTTTGTGTTGTGCAAAAGTGAAAGGGGAGATGTCCCACTGTCTCTGCATGGCAGAGGTCATCAATTATATTTAAAAAGGATTTTTAAATACCAAAGGTTAAAAAGGAATCAGCTCAGAGCACTTAAATAAAAAAGGAATTTGTTGTTTCATCTTAGACCCAACTATTTATGCAGGACAAGGCTGCTTAGCGACAAAGAATTGTGAAGTAAAGGAAAATCCTCCGGGAGTTTTTGAGGGAAGCACACGGAGATTTCTGGAATTAGAAACACTTTTCTGGCAGAAATCTGCTCCACAGGAAGTTGTACATTGACTTTTCAGTGCTGTTTTTCCAAGGCTTCCCTGAAGATTCCTTCCCGGAGCTTCTCGTGGCCCTGCGGCCTTCCAACCCCACCCCATCCTGAGGGCTCCTGAGCTTTTCCCTCTTTTCTTCGGGATCCTGCTCCTCTGCTCTGAGAAAAGGAGGGGACAGGAAGATTTTTTCCTGTCTCTTGGCTGTTCCCAGCTGATATTAACCCGATGCCTGTTTTAGGGGCAGCAGAAAAAGCATTTGCAGGGCACACAGGTGACATTATCCCCACGCGAGAGAGGGCGCGGGTGACACGAATCCCACCACAAAATGGCACCGAGCCCCTCTCCTTTTTTGCAATCCTAATTTGCCATCACGGAGCAAAAAACCCCTCCAGCAAAATGAAAAAGTAAAACGATCCCAGATTTGTGTTGTGGGTCCAATCTGCAGGGTTTGGTTTGGTTTCATGAGGCTGCCTTGAATTTCTTCATTTGTCAAGGAAGGCGTTGCTGAAATGGGGACGAAAATGTTTTCATGGGCGCAAGAGAAGCCCCTGAGACAGAGGAGGGTGAGGGCAGGATTGGAAATGCAGAATTCAGAGCAGCAAAGTGGCATCAAATCCATGTCAAACGCTCCTCAACCGAGACCTGGCAGACACAACAATCACATTTTTAACCCTAGATGAAAAAAAATACTCTCTGAAACACCCTGCAGAAGCAGAAATGTTTGGCCTGCATTTCCACCGACAGAAATTAAGCTTTTCTTACCATTTTTAAGTGAGTTATGATGCAGACGGCCAAGTCATCACTCTTTTTTTGTGCACCCGACAGGTTTGTAGGGGATTTAGAGAGGTTTATAAAGGAAGTGGCTGGGAGGAACTGCCCAAACTAGAAAGAGACACAGCTTGGACAAAACTATGTGACAATATAGGACAAAACTATGTGACAAAGCTTTCTATTGGATCATTAAGAGGCTAAAATTGGTTATATTATTATTCAGTGCTGCGCAATTTACTGCCTCGTGTTGACGCTTGTGGCTTAAACTGGGATTTTTCCCTGTTCATTCTTGCCTAGCTCCAGTCACCAGAGAGTCACATCCCTGCAGCAGTTTTACCTCATTTTGGGCAGATCCTGAGTCAGGTTCCTCTCACTTCATCCATTCAAAGGAGAAATTTGAGGTGGATTTGTTGTCCAAGGTGCTTTGTTGAAGGAATCTGAGGAGCTCTGTAAACGCTGAAGTTTGCTGAGAGGAATCCTAATTACTTGCACTGCTGCTTTTAACTGTCATGTTAATTTAAAGCACACTTTTTCCTCTCAGGACAGGTGGCCAGGGTAGAACAGGTATAATTTAGAGTGAAATAACCCCATAAAATATCACCGGCTGTTAGGACTTGAATAATTTGGGTAGGACGCTCAGAGCAGTGGGATTTAAAATTCCTCAGGATTTTTTGCCGTCCACCCCATAAAACTGGGCTCCGTTTGCTAATTTACCTCCTAATTACTGCTCAGCTTTTGTGCTCAGTTTTTTTTTTCCCTGAAAGCTCTGCACAGATAACGAGATCGAGGAGATCCGAGGGCTGGAGCGGTGTCACAGCCTGACCCAGCTGGGCCTGTCCCATAACAGACTCGTTGCCATCAGGGGCCTGCAGAATCTGCCCATCCGAATCCTCAACCTGGTAAGAAAGAAATCATTCTGATGGTTTTCCAGCCCTGGCTCTTATCAATATCTCAATACCTTAATAAATATGAAGATAATGACATCATTTTTCAGAGATATCTGCAACACTGTGCATGGGGGGTTTTTTATTAACAATACAAAAGTTGCACAGAAACACAACCCAAACCTGTTTTTAATGCAGTCCAGCTGCTCTAAAAACAACCACCTGCTTTTAACAGCTTTTACTTTGTAATAAAAATTCAAAATTATTTAATGGGACTTTCAAAATAAGTCCCCGTGTCGGGGTCAGCAGATGACACTGGGACACAATAATGACGCATGGACAGGAGAGATGTCAGAAGGGGAAGAAGAAGAAGTAGAAGTAGTAGTAGAAGTATCTTTATTGCTACTTTACAATATTTATAGATTTCTTATAACTACAGATGATTGGAAGGTGAGGTTAACACCTTCTCCATCACATTGGATGGACCAAGAGTCCATCAACTTTATCTATCATGAAAATGGAATGTTCAGCACAAGAAAGCAACTAGATAAACGACAGGCGTTATTTACCCGAAACTGTGAGAATCTCTGATTCTCTGACTCCAAGATTTGCAAACAATTAGAAGGCTGAGAGAGCAGTGCGACAAGTCCCAAAAAACCTCATAGCTCCTATTGGCTGCGTCAGTTTTAAGCACCCGCATGAATATTTGAAGTGAAGTGAATGAATCCCTGATCAGGAGTAGAAATATTCTTTTCCAATCCTTTTAAAAAATTTAAAGGTTTTTCTTTTGTTCTGTAGGACTGGGTATAGAAAACACTGACTCAGGTTGGCCCTCGGCTGCTTCAATATTCAGGGAAGGTGTTCACGTTTAGCACGTTTTGAATAATATATTCAAATAATGTTAATATAATTCTATTTCAGATCTCTAATACCTCCAGGAGCTCGCAGTGATTCCCTCAGTGGCGATGAAATGGAATTTGGTCTCATTTCTAGTGGAGAAGATTAACTCAGATTGGCCAAATCCCATCTAAATGTTCTGAAAGGAGCTCTAAGGAGTGTGAGGATCTTTTCTTGAAATACTTTGAAGCTCTTTTCTCTAAATAATTTCAGCCACAGCAAGTCCCTCAACCACTGTGTGCCCCGATCTCCTGGTTTTTGAAAGGCCTAACAGGAATTCCCTTGGGAATCTGCTCTGTCCCATGCTGGGAGGTTGTGTTAACAGCTAAATCTTGTGAAATATGAAGCTGTTCCTCATTTTGGGGTTCTTAGGTGCTGATATCATTACTGATAACTCTGCTTGTCTCTTTTAATTAGCCAAGGAGAGATTCATATGGAAATTATGGAAACAGATTTTAGTGGAGCATTTTCTTTGTCTAATTAGACTAAAATGCAGGTTTGGGGGTTTTATTTTGAATTTTTAGCCCCTCTCTTCCCCGTGCTTCAGCTTTCTCTCCCATTTTCCCTTCAGCTTTTTAGGTTGAAAGTTTGGGAGGAAGACTCCAAACCCTGTCAGTTCTGCCTTGCTCTACCAAAACCCCTTTATTCCACTCGCGTTTGCAAAGAGAAAAAATTAAAATAAGAAGCACAGCTCTTAACGAACTGAACTCTGAGGAATCTTCTGCTTTGGGGGGAAAAAAAAATAGAAAGGATCTATCCCCAAATCCCTTTTGTTCCCAGAGTTTTCCGGGCACCTCTGGCCCAGCATTTTTGGACTCCAGCTCTGAGCTGTAACGAGAGGCCTAACAAAGCTCAGGAGCAGAGAGGGAGCCTCCGTGCTATTAATAACCTAATTAAACATTTAAAAGTCAGGAAAAATGTCAAGGACAGACAACTGGATTAACATTCGAGTCAGCTGGCTTATTTATTTCAACAGTTCCTAAATATTTATTAGTAGAAGATGAGGCTTCCGAGCTTTCAGCTCAAGGTGAGGCCGATGGCGAAATAAAACTTGCAAGGTTATGGAGAAAGAATCGTGTGGAGAGGCCAGCTGGGAATGTGTGGGAATCGCTGGGCCGGGGATGAGCAGGGAGTTGTCCCTGCTTGGAGTTTGTGGCAGAAATGAGGCTCTGATTTGTGAGGCCCTGAGAAATGAGACCTTCCTCTGGAGGCCGCTGAGAAATCAGGGCCTCGTTTGGGAAAACACTCAGAGTTGGTCATGGGTTCTCAAAACACTCAGAGTTGGTCATGGGTTCTCAAAACTTTAGTTCATTTCATGTGGGAAAGTCTGGAAGAGCTTACAGGAAAGCAGGAGTTTGTTTAATTGTTATTTTTTAAACATTTCTGTGCTGTCACTGACAGCGAAGAAAGCCTTCCCTTATTGTGCATGAGCATGAATTGATGTATTCCAGAGAGATTTTTATATCTGATCAGGGAATCGTTGAATCAGGAAAGGTTTGGGTGGGAAGGGACCTTAAAATCACCCCGTTGCAACTTCAGCACCTTCCACCGTCCCAAGTTGCTCCAAGCCCCGTCCAGCC
>WEIT01029735.1:537-11738 GCA_013389985.1 Dryoscopus gambensis | reverse complement strand
GGTTGATTTTTCTTGAAAAGTTCGTTGGCTCGTCTTTAACTTGTTTTTTCCTAGGAGTTTGTTGCTTTTCCCAAGGGTCCTTTTGGCTTTCGTTTGCATATCAGGTTTTCTGGTTTTTTCTTCTCTCTGGTATCTTCAGACAGGCCTGGGGGGGTAGCTGGGCAATGGGGGGAGGGTGGGGATGCCATACATTCCTCACATTAGCATTTTCTGATAAGGAGTAGCTTACCGCGAATTGGAGTTTTTTACAACAACAGAGTAATTAGCAGTAACAGTTAATAAAGGACGAAATATAACATTCAGGTAATGAATAATAAACTACAATGAAGTATAAAATGAATGGACAATTGTTAAATTGATAATCTGGTCTCTTATTTATAACACCTGGCTCCTGTCCCTGCAGGCCTTGTCCCCAGGCCCTCTGCAGCTCTCCTGGAGCCCCTTGAGGCCCTGGAATGTGCTGGAAGCTCTCCCTGGATCCTTCCCTTCTCCAGGCGAGCACCCCCAACCCTCAGCCTGTCTCCTCTCTAGCCTACCTTAATTTTTCCATTATTTATTCCGCAATCACGAGTGTAAATAGAGCCATGATTACAGAGGGAAATTCAATGTATTTATGTATATATATTCCATAATTTTCCGTGCGTCTCTGCGTTCTAAATTTTGACTTGGATGGTGACAGGAGTGTTCTTGGGCCAGTATCAGCTTTTAAAAAATGTCAGAGCTCTTTTTCTTGCTGTTGTCTCCTCAAGGTGAGTTGGAGCTAAGCTGATCAGCAGAGAGTTGATTCCTTTTTCCGGGAGCTGGAATGTGACATATCAGGATGTGCATGAGGCTAATGCACGAAGGATTATTTGTGACAGGATTCTCCGTGACAAAGAACCCTCAAATCCGACAAATAACTCTTTTTTTTCCCCTCAGGAATGTTGCTTTCCATAGAGTTTTATCAGCAGTTTCTCTGCTTTCATTTTCTCCTCAGAGCTTTAACCAGATCGAGGAGGTGACTGGGCTGAAGAGCCTGAAAGCCCTGCAGAAGGTGGATCTGTCCTGCAATAAAATAAACAGTCTGCAAGGCCTGGAGGAACATGATCTCCTCGAGGTGATCAACCTGGAGGATAACCAGGTACCACGCTCCAGACTGAGCTCAGCTTCTTCTAATGATCCATAATATTTTAATTTTTTTCCAACTCAGTTCCTCAAAGGGATCCAAAAAAATCGCCCAACACTGCAAGAAATGAATATTAGAAAAGATCTTTCCCGTTGTTGTTTCCCATGTTGATTCCTGATATCCTCTCAGCCCTTATTTAATATATAATAAATAATTTAATGTATAATAATTTAATATAATCGGGTGGGTTTATCTTCACTCAGGTGTCCCTTTGGTGCTCTCACACATCCAGAACTCGCAGTGCTGCCCTGGGTGGATCAGACAGGGATGAGTTTGCAGCTTTTCCAGCTTGATTATTCCAGAGGATCTTTACTTACACCACGGCTCTGCTGCTGCCAGCCCTCAGGGGGCGTTTGCTAATAGCTCTCAGCCCAATTTTATGACCACAGATTCTTCTGAGCTCTCAGCTGGAAACTCCCTGGCAGGCAGAACTGCAAGAACTCTCTTAAAAAGTGGCTTTTGTCGTGCAGCACAATTTTCTGTTCTGGAAGTACAGTGGTGCAATCCAACTCATTTGAATTTTGAATGCCAAGCCAAATAGCCACAATAATTTTGGTATTGATCTTCCAGAGTCCTTAACTGAAAAAAACCCCATCACTTCACGAATCACTTTGACATCAAAGACAGATCTGTGGGGGGAAAAAAAAAAAAGAAATCTAAGAAAATAAAAATACAAAGCAGCAGTGGAACATTTTTTTTGTCATTTTCCCCCCACTCGCAAGACAGATTTAAAGGATTTAATTCAAGTCACTGTGGATTCTTTTTCTCCCTGTGTTTAGGTTGACATTTAAAGGTACCTCAATTGCAGCAGACAGGAAACTCTCTAATTATTAACATTAATAATGCCACTTCCATTGCCTTATTTATTTTCCACTGTTCTTTACAGCACATAAAAATTCTTAATTTTACCTCATCAAAAGCTACCTCTTCGAATGATGTTATTGAAAGTGTTTAATGAGTCACCCTTTTTTGAACATTGCCTTCTGAAGAATAATTTAAAGGGGGGCTTTAATTAATTAACACAGGGAGTTACTTCAGCTCAGGACCACTCGGAATGATCTTAAATTCCTGGGTTTTCAAAAATGGGCACAACAGGTTTAGCTGCAAACGTTTCTCTTGTAAACATTCAGTGATTTTTCAACTGCTGGTGGTTGGAATTCTGGGATTTATTTAAGAAATCCACTCAAATCACATTTAACTTGGTCAAAAGTGTTGGATTTTGGGGATTTATTTAAGAAATCCACTCAAATCACATTTAATTTGGTCGAAAGTGTTGGAATTCTGGGATTTATTTAAGAAATGCACTCAAAACACATTTAACGTGATCAAAAGTCTTGGAATTCTGGGATTTATTTAAGAAATGCACTCAAATCACATTTATTGTGGTCAGAAGTGTTGGGATTCTGGGATTTATTTAAGAAATCCACTCAAATCACATTTAACTTAGTCGAAAATGTTGGAATTTGGGGATTTATTTAAGATATCCACTCAAATCACATTTAACTTAGTCGAAAATGTTGGAATTTGGGGATTTATTTAAGATATCCACTCAAATCACATTTAACTTAGTCGAAAATGTTGGAATTTGGGGATTTATTTAAGATATCCACTCAAATCACATTTAACTTAGTCGAAAATGTTGGAATTTGGGGATTTATTTAAGATATCCACTCAAATCACATTTAACTTAGTCGAAAATGTTGGAATTTGGGGATTTATTTAAGATATCCACTCAAATCACATTTAACTTAGTCGAAAATGTTGGAATTTGGGGATTTATTTAAGATATCCACTCAAATCACATTTAACTTAGTCGAAAATGTTGGAATTTGGGGATTTATTTAAGATATCCACTCAAATCACATTTAACTTAGTCGAAAATGTTGGAATTTGGGGATTTATTTAAGATATCCACTCAAATCACATTTAACTTAGTCGAAAATGTTGGAATTTGGGGATTTATTTAAGATATCCACTCAAATCACATTTAACTTAGTCGAAAATGTTGGAATTTGGGGATTTATTTTAAAAATCCACTCAAATCACATTTAACTTGGTCGAAAGTGTTGGAATTCTGGGATTTATTTAAGAAATCCACTCAAATCAGATTTAACTTGGTCAGAAGTGTTGGAATTGGGGAATTTATTTAAGAAATCCACTCAAATCACGTTTAACTTGGTCGGAAGTGTCCTGGGTGGGCTCATTCTTATCTCAGAGTGAGCACTGGGTTGGCTGTGGTTGAAGTTCATGTTTTTAGCCTCTTCACAAAAATGAAATATAAATTAGGGATAGAATCTGAAGTGGTTTAGGTTCAGATGGGCTTTCCGTATGTAAAAGGGGCTATAAAAGAGATGGAGTGGGAATTTTTACATGGAAAAATACTGACAGGGGAGAAGGGAACGGGTTTTAAACTAAAAGAGGAGAGGTTTAGATTGGATTTGGGGAAGGAATTCCTGGCTGGGAGGGTGGGGAGGGGCTGGAATGGAATTCCCAGAGAAGCTGTGGCTGCCCCTGGATCCCTGGGAGTGTCCAAGGACTTTGGATGGGGCTTGGAGCAGCCTGGGATCGTGGGAGGTGCCCCTGCCCATGGGATTGGCACTGAATGGATTTGAAGGTCCTTCCAACGCAACCCATTCCAGGCCGATTCTCAGATTCCATCTTTCAGCAGTGAAGGAAAACCAGATTTGTTTGGGGCACACAAACCTCGATTAACCCCCAAAACTGAGTGCCCAGCTCTCCCCTGTGCACAGATGAGACCACAATTGGAGATCGTGGGATGGACCTCCTGATTTATCCCTCTGGATGCATCCAAGCACAAAAATCCAGGTCCTTTTTAGCCAGCTGCTGCAAGTTCTGTAGGATGAACTTGAACTTCAGTGAAAAGAAACTCACAGAAGGATTTTTTTTTTTTAACTACTCAGCCAGAGCACGGATTTAACTGCAGAATTGCCTCACTTAAGCACATCAGCACATAAAAGCCAAATGTGTTAGGGCATGACATTTGAAAGAACTGGGAAAATGCAGGTGCTCAGAAATTGCTGTGAGCATTATCCTGCTGCTCCAAGTTGTCTCCTTTTGTGCCTGGAAGTGCCTCACTGAGTACAGTTCACTTGTAAACCCCTTTCGTGACTTGTCACGATTTTTTTTTAATGCCCAGGTGTGAAGAGCAGGGATTAAAATCCTTTCTCTTCCCGGCAGAGTTCTCGTGGCTTCTGGCGCTGATGATTTATGCTCTGTTTCTGTCCCTGGTCAGGTGGCTGAGCTGAGCGAGATTAAATGGATTGAAGGTCTGCCCCTCCTCAGAGTTTTAAATCTTCTGAAAAACCCCATACAGGTAAGCAAGAACCACAAAGGAGAACCTAAACCCGATGGTTTGGGTCACCCCAGGATCCTTTTAGCCACAGTTTCTGTCTCTAGAAGTGGACAGGTCATTTGTGCCAAGTGATCCAAGACATCTCTATCCCGACTCGTGTGATTTCCGAATTTTGTGTGAATTTTGTGGTCGTTTCTAATGCCAGAAAGCAGAAAAATATCGAGAGTTTAATTTTTTCTTGTAATTGCCAGGTTTTTATTGGGTTTTATGAGACTGGTCTGTCATGGCACACAATGAAGCAGTACCTGAAATAAACTTCTCCTGGATTTCCATAATCTGAAAGGCTCTTCCTGCTGAGGTGTCCTTCTCCTAAGCAACGTCTGATTTTTAAATTCCCTTTTTAAATTCCCATCTTGGCCTTTCGAATATCGTGGTTACAAACTTTTGAACAACTCAGCTCCTGCTGCAGCAGCTGAGCTTGTGAAGGTTCAGTTTGGGCAGTGTTTTGACACCCTTCAGGGTAAAAACCTTTTATATTGCAGTGTATTAAGGCAAATTTTGTTTCAACCGATTGGAATTAAATATTGGCTGGGTGAAATTAAGGATTTTTTGTCAAAATGGAAACTTTTCCCCTCAGGAACAAGGAGAGTATTGGCTCTCGGCAGTTTACATGTTGCTCCAAATCACAGAGCTGGATCTCAAGAAGGTTTCAGTGGAAGAAAAGGTAAGAAAACATCGTTTCATTCTGGGATTTTTCTAAATAAAGAAGATAAAATCTGGGCTTGCAGTTGTAGCAAACCTCCTCCCCCAAAAACCTGCTTTACAGGAATTCTCTTGGATTAGAAACCTTCCCCTGCTGTGGTGCCTTAGGTGGGATTTGGTCGCTGCATGTCCAGTGTGGGCCCAAGCCCAGCTGGAGCTGCTGCATTTCAGGCAATTATCCTTTCCAAATGATCCTTTCAGGAGATCCATCACTCTCAACTTTAGCTGTATAAATTTTGGAGTTCCTCAGTGCCAGGCTCTCTCTCTCCTGAACACACAGATGATGATACCGGAGCGTAATTTACCCCAACTACCCAAGGTGTTGATCTTATTCTTTGTCCTGTGTGCCAACCTGTTCTCCTCTCAATATAATTTTGAATATATTAATGAAATTTTTCCTTCTCTGTGGACAGTAAACCTGGGTTTAGACCAGCATTCCACTTCTGAGCAACAAAAGTCATTCCACAAAATCCTCTCCTCGTGTTATTTCGGGCTGCGTCCTCTAGCCTCAAGAATTCTCTTGCCAAACTGAACTTGGAGGCACCAGCCCTTCCGTCTCACTAACACAAAATGGACGTGCAGGAATGTGGGTCTGGAAGTGGAATTCCTGCCTGATTCCCACTGTGGAATAAACAGCCTTGCAATAAAAGAGCCGAACTTCCTTCGGGACACCCTTGAGCGGCTGATGTGCGCCAGGATGCACCCGCTGTGCTCCCGGCCACTGAGCAAAGGACCAAATCAGAGCTGAAATGAAATTAATTCCCTCCTCCTCCCTTCCCCCTGAGCAGTGGGGACGTGGAGTTCTGAGCACGGAATGTTTCCCCTCCTATTTGACCGTGCTGATACAGGCATGGCTGCCACGGAACTGTGGAATTCCAGGCTGGGAAGGACCTCATGGATTGCCTGGTCCAGCCTTTCTTGGGAAAAGATGGCCCAGCCAAAATCCTACAAATCCACCACTTCCCCGGGGAGATCATCATGGAATCCAGAATGGTTTGGCTTGGAAGGGACCTTAAAGCCCATCCAGTCTCAACCCTGCCATGGGCAGGGACACCTCCCACTAGCCCAGCTTGTTCTGAGTCCCATCCAACCTATTCCTGATGATTCCCATGGCCGATTGGTCTCACTGTGAAAATTTCATGTCTTGTGTCCCATTGGAATTGCCTCAGTCATTCTTAACCTATTTCTGAGTGTGGAGCATTAATTACCGCAAAAATACGCCGCTCGTTAGTGGTCAGTAAAGCTTTCAGCAGAATGGATGGAGGGAATCCTTGGGGTCTGAGTGCTCTCCCTCCCAGGAAAGACAGGAATGCGTTGTCAGGAGTTTGCTCACTTCGTTAATGCCCATCCTGTTCCTTTTCCGATGAATAAACGAGTGGCTTCAGTCCCCGAGGATTTGAGTTTGGCACCTTCCACCAGCACTGAGAGGATGCAAATTAATGGATAATTAAAACCTAAGCAAAACTGCTCCGCATCCTATGTGGCACCCTGTTTTCTTCCCGGGAAAAGGTTGAATACATTAAAGATGGTGAGCAGTGTCTGGCTGCCTTCCATCCATCTCTCAAATCATCCTTCAGTCCCTTGAAAAGATTTCTGCTCCCAGCCAGGCCCAGCACAAAGCCTGATCCTCAGCGACACAAAGCCATCGTTATTCCTGGCGATCCGCCGCGCGTTTTGCAGCTGGAGACAATTCCATCACCTCTCCCCTTCCTTTTCCCCCCCAAACCGTGGGAGCAGGTGGACGCCGTGAACAGAAAGGACCCTCCCCCAGAAGTTGTGGCTGCTGAAGATCACAGGATGCACGTTTTGTACAACCTTCTGCAGCCCCAGAGAGTCCTGGACAGGTGAGTTCATTTCCCAGCTGCTCCAGGTAAAGCACAATCTTGTCACGTTTAGTGGGACATTTTTTTTTTTTTCCAAGGAGAACTCCGGCAGGATTCTGTCAGCAGCGTGGAAATGAGGCAAATCTGATTTGGTCCAAACTGATTATGAAATGAAGCTCGTCATTCACCTCCAAAGTGGGAGACAGATTGGCCACGGCTCCGCTCCCTTTCCCCAATCTGTCAGAGCAGATGGTCATTTGCACCACAGATGAGAGATGCAAAATTCCTCTCCCTGCCCAAAGGCGCCGGGAAAATCCCTGGAGGCAGCAGAGAGCTGGAAAACTTCTCCTTCCCGTTCTGCTGCCACCTCCTCTCACCGCTGCGGGCGCCCTGGTGGCATAAAATGATTTTATTTGGGGGTCTCGGGGCACGTTTCGTATTCACGAGGGGCAATTTCCAAGTTGTCCCAGAAGGAGGAGATGGTGCCAGCTTCCATGAAAAGCAGGTGGATGCTCCTTTTCCAGTGTCACCATTCCAGCGCCAGGTGACTTCTCCTCTGAAAAATGGGATTTTTGCTGCTCTGCAGTTGTGTTATGATATTTGAGGAGTTCTTGGAAAATTCCTTCCACATTCCCCGATGGAATACTCTATAAAATATGTGGATTATTATTATATTGGCTGCAGTGGGCACTGAGATCAACCTTTGTGCCCTCCACCCCCCACTTTGGTGCTGAATTAATTCAGAGCTGAGTAACTTGATTGAAGAGCCAGGATTTGGTAGCTCAGAAATTTGGATTTTTATTGTGACTCCGCTTTGTGGGATCATCCACAAAAACCAGGAGCCTTCCCAGTGGTGACAACAGCTCTGGGAATTCTTAACAGCCTATTAAAAATGAAACCCCAAAGACTGATTGATTGATTTTTGCAAGGATGGAGATTTCTTAAAATAAAACAAACCACGAATTTGGCTTATTTTTCTTAAAAAAAAAAAAACAACAGAAAAACCCCTAAAGGCCTGGATTTTTTCCAGGGCTGTGTTTAAATATTTGCTCAGTGGATTTTGGATGTGTGTCCTCATGGCTGGAAAGGAGGAATTCTGCCTCGTGCCAGAGGAGTTGTGCACACAGACACAAAAACATCAGCCCAGCCTTTGTGGGGCCGCCCCAAAAATTGGTAACGAGGCCTCGAACGCTGGCCCGTGCTCAGCTGGAAAGCACTCAAGAGTCGTTAACGAAATCTCCCTGATGATGATGCATTATTGCCTTTTCCACCCCAAAAATGCTTTTTTGGAACCGGACTGGGGGAGTTCATTTGCATCTCTCTCTCTCCGTGAGGTGATAATTCATTCCGCCTTAGCGATATCTTTATTATCACAAACAAAACCTGAAAACAAAGCAAAAAGTTCCGTTGTTGCCTGGCCTGCAGGCACAAAATATTGAATTTCCAGTTCTTTTCTTCTCTCTCTCTCTCTCTGTGATTTTCTCTTTAATTATGTGGTAACACACCAGTGAATATTATGGGTATTTTCCCCTCCTAGAAATGCAGGTGACGTTTGAAAACGTCGCTCGGAGTGACAACAGCTACAATTTCACAGCAAGGGCTTCTCCAGCCTGTTGGGCCAGGACAGGAGGATTTGTTGGCAGCTGGCTGCGGAGGATAAATCCATTCAGAGAAGAACCAGAGCGTGGTTCTTCTCGACAATTAAAATAATTGATCACTGGAACAATTTAGCAAGAGTTCTCCACAACTGGAAGGTTTTTAATTAAAATCCGAGCTGATGGAACCCCAGGTATCAGGCTGGAAGCAGGAACTAACCTGGGGAATTCCTGTAGCCAGTGGGATGGGGGGGAGATTATTTAAATCATCAAAATAGTCCCTTTGGGCCTTAAAATTTATCAATTTTTTCACAGCAATGCCCACAAAGACTAAAAAAAAAAGTTGAATAGCAAGCCCAAAACTTTTCCAGAATCTTCCTTCAAGCTGTAGGAAACCCCCAAAGTTTTGGTTTTGAGAACCAAGAAGCGGTGACGTAATGAAAGATGGGATTATGGAAATGTCCTCCCTGTTCTCCTGAGGAAATCGTAAATCCCAGGAATCCGAGGGCCTGGGGAATTCGAGCAGTGGGAATTTATTGAAGGGAATTTGAATTCTGAGCGCGATCTTGCCGAGGGATGATTTACTGGGCGGAACATTTCCTCGTGGAAGGGAAGGTGCCAGAGGAATTCTGCGTTTTCCAACCCTGTGACAACTTCTGCACGGGGAGAAGGAAAAAAATTCCTTCTTGTGAGGGTGGTGAGGCTCTGGCACAGGATTCCCAGAGAATTCCCCATCCCTGGAAGTGTCCGAGGCCAGGCTGGACAGGGCTCGGAGCACCCTGGGATGGTGGGGAGTGTCGGGAAGGTTTGGAATGAGATGGGCTTTAAATTCCCTTCCGACCCAACCCATTCCATGATTTTACGTGGAAAACAAAGGTTCTGCCTTCCTAGCTCTGCCCTGCCATGATTATTCCCAAAGAGAATTCAATTCAGCAAGAAAAAAACCCTTTCTGCAACCTCCTGATCAATTTAGAACCCTGCTCCCTTCAGCTTTTTTCCCACCTCTTAAAATGGATTTTTTAAATGGATTTTTTAAATGGATTTTAAAAATGGATTTTTACACTGTACTTTCACCTTCTGCAGGATTCTAATGCATCGTGCTAACGAGCTTTTTGTGCTAATTAAATCCGTGTAGTCTGGTGGGTAACAGAGCTGCTTTGCTGCTCCTAAAATCAGAGGAAAGCCATGACTTTGGAATTTTTTTCCCCCCGTGCTTATATGGGAATGCTGCCCTTACTTCTCACAGAACAAGTTATGTGTGAGAGGAATGGTGAAAGAAATATCTTCTGGTTTTGGGTGTCTGTTCTAAATCACATTACATGGACACAGAGGCAGTTTTCGCCCACTTCAAATTTAGTTAAAACCACTTATTCATTAAAATTTGCAATTATTTCGATTATTTATGACCTATTTCCAACTGGCATAATCTTAAAATCTACCTGAGTGTCCACAATTCTAATTTAGCTGCCTAAATAAACTGCTGGGCACTCAAAAGTGCAGAAAACCTCTTTATTCTCCTATTTACAGCTGGAAGTGGAAAATCTGAGGATCTAATCCTCGGCTCAGCGTGGAGAAAATGGAGAACTTTGTATTTTGCAGCACTTTGGGTCCTTTTATTGGGGTTTTATTTGTGTTCAGTGGAGTTTTAAGGGTCTGAGTGGGGTTTTTTGTGTTGGACTGAAGAATTTTACACCTTCAGGTGGGACAGGATGTGGAAGTCAGCGAGGTCACGCAGGAGAGTGGAAAAATCTGTAGGACTGAGTCCAGCTTTATTCCAGTTATCCTGCTCATCTAAATATTCCCATCTCAGGAAAACTCCTCAGCAAGTCCCAGCCCTCCAGGAAAGGCTGTGAATCAGAGAGATTGGAGCAGAGATGACATTATTCCTCTTGCCAAAGAGGCCATTAATGCAGATTTTTGTGCTGTTTTTATGTTTCGAGCACCTCAAACCCAGCCCTGATTTTTGTCCACGCCGTGAACAACACGAGATGAGTTGAAGCGGCGATAAAATCTCTGCGAAGGTTTATAGAAAGCTGCTGAAATTTGATTTTTAGGTGATTTTACGCCCTCTGGTTTTCCTTTCTTGCAGCACGTTGCCTTCTGCTGATCATCCCTACCCCATGCTGGTGCTGCTGGGCCCTCTGTTCTGTGGGAAGAGGGAACTTTCTCTCAAGATCTGCAGGCAGTTCAAGAATTTCTTCAGATTTGGGTAAGTTCTGCTCCCTAAATTAAAAAAAAACAACCAGGGGATCAAGGCTGAAATTGGTGCTGGTTTGGTTTGTGGGGTTTTTTTCAAGAAATGAAGTTAAAAACAACCAATAAATGCTCATTTTGCTGCGTTTTGTCTCTTCCCAAGGCTTGAGTGCCTGAAGTCATCAGTGAGGGAAAAGCTGTTGAAATTGGAAAATTCTTTTCAAAGGTGAACAGCAAACAAAAACAAAAAAGAAAAAAACCCCAAACCAACAAAAACCCCAAACAAACAAATGAAAAACAGCAAACAAACAAAAAAGGGCAAAAAACAAAACAAAAAAAAAAAGAAAAAA
>WEIT01029734.1:0-20894 GCA_013389985.1 Dryoscopus gambensis | reverse complement strand
AGAGTCCCAAGAAAAAAGGTGAATGGGCATTCATGAGAAATTCTAAACCCAGCCAAACTTGGTTTTGCTACAGACACTTATTTTACAATGTCTTTATTCCATTTCTTTACTCCTTTTTTTTTCTCCTTTTCTTTACTACAATCTCCTTTTCTCCTCTCTTTCTACACTTGCCTGTCTTAAGCTATATTCAGTTCTTTCTTTAAAATCAATGATAATTGAGGTGGAGGCAGTGTTGAAAACAGCCTCACTTACTGTATAATTAATATAATTATATTTTATATTACGCATATTATATCACATATACTGCATAATTAATAATTCACTTCCATAGTGTTTCCCATGCAATTAAGTTATAATTTATTTCAGGATTCATATTTTAAAATCCTATGGTGTATGCACAAGGACGGATGAAGACTGGAAGAGTAGAAAGTTAGACATACTAGAATAACCAGAAAGTCAAATATCTGCCACAGCTGTTAAGCTAAGAATACTCATACTTCTGTCTGTCTCAATACTTATGTATTGATATATACATAATTATCGGAAAGATAGGATTTTTCTCAATTGAAGCCCATTTCTTACCTCTCCCAGTAACTGGATCTAAAGTCCTCTCATCCTAACAGAGATCTAAACTCTAGGGTGTAATTGCCTTTTATAGCAAAAATGTGGCTTTTTATATGTTTTCTGCACAGAGAGAACCACTACTAGAGTACTTTACAATCCTTACATACAGCTTCAAGAATCAAAGGTCCAAATATTCAAAGGTCATTTCAAATTTTGAAATAGTCAAGATATTTCTTGAATTCCCTTTTTTCTTTTGCATATTCTAGCCATCACTACTCTCTACTCTTTGAGCTAGTATATCCAAGTAGTCTGTCCATAGGTGCACTCATGGCTGGTGCACGTTAGGTCACAGGGGCTGGTACACACTGAAGTACAAAGCACACGCATTGCTGACACATACTGCATTGCTTCCCATGGCTATGACCCACTGAGAAATATCAGTGATTCACATTAACATAAAATTACTGAAAATAAACTCCTACCTATGATTCTTCTCCAGAAAACCAGAAGTTTTTCTTCATTTCTCTGTGATTTTCATAAATACTGGCAGTGGTTAATAGCCTTCAAGATGAAGGAACACGAATAATCCAGGCCAAGTGCAGGTACTGTGCTGAGTACTGTTTGGTACTCAGCTTCTTATCAATCCGTATATTCACAACATCTTTATTCCTTCAGAATTATGTGCACCTTTCTCATTTATCTTGTTAAATCCTGATTTATTAAAAGCACTTCATTAGATCAGCCATTTCAGAAGCATACTGATTTTACATCCCTCCTCATCTCTTATACTTCTGTTACCTCTTTAGCATTTTCCTCTTGATAAAAATGAAAAGCTCTTTGACCTCTCCCTACCTTGTAACCGTCCCACCCTGGGCCTTTTTGAGAAAATTTTACTGAGAGGCTATATAAAGCTATATACAAATTAAAAATAAAAAGTAAGTTACTTATTTGCTTCACATGAAGTTGGGTCTAAGGAGCAAGTATGTTCAACACTATTATTCTCACCGATTCAGTGAGATCTTTGTTAGCTAGGCAGCTGCCTCGTAGGAAAAGAAGATCCCTGAAAGAGTTTGATTCTGGATGCTGCTAAGTAACCATCCTCTGAATCTTTTAGTTTTTCTCTTTCAATGGCAGCTTTTTTGTCTTGAGTCCTTAACTTATTAGTTATACTAATCTCAAAAATCTTACCTTTCTCTGAAATGTTACTTTTCCTATCTTGCAATGTAGTCCACATGCTTCGTCACAGATCTTTTTCACAACGCAATAATTCTTTCCAGAAATTCAAGACAAGATTATGCAGCAACATTGCTAAGTGTTGGAGTACAGTCAACTGAAGTACAGGGAGGTTGTATATAATTGTTCTGTCTACTGTCAAAATAATTTGGAAAGATGGGGTTTGGGGGAAGGGTAAGTAGTTTTTTGAAATGAAGACCCAATATTGCACCTGTTTTTTCCTACTATACTTCTAATGTGGTTTGAAGGAACAAAACTGTAAGATGGATAAACCTTTCAGGATTTTTTAGTTTCGTCAATAAGTTCAGAAGAAGTGGAGGAAAGGTGATTTAGAGAAAGACGAAAGAAGGGGAAAATGTTTTGAAACGGTGGAAACATCTCCAAGAGATTTGTAAAAATAAACTTCACTTCTATACATTTCTTTAAGTAACACTTCCAAAGGGACTTGAAACATAAATTTGATAATATTCATGTTTTATTTTCAATGAAAATTAATTCCTAGATTTAATTATAATCCTTAATATTTATATTATGATGAATAATCACAACATGCACTGAACAACAAACATTCTGGATTTGAACTACATATCTGCTGTATTTGAGCTGAATGAGGAAATGATTCAATTAGACACTCCCTGCTTCAACCCTGAGGAGACATGTCTAAAAGGAGAGAAAGTACAGCTATTCTGCATCACTGAGCTGACTAATTCAACTTTCTGTGCATGATTCAGACATCAAAGCAGCTCCACCTTTTTGAAAGTCTCTCCCAATATTCTGAAGAAAAGTTTGGGTCACTCTTTCAGGAAGTCAGCTGGAATTAGGAATATATAAAAGAAATCCTCATGATTAGTCTAGAAGAGTTTTTACTTTTTATGCTATGAAACAGTGTAAATTACCTGGAATATTCAAACCAATCCTATTACTGTTTCAATTAATCTACATATTCTTCTATTAAATTACATGCCAACTTCCTTGAAACTACCAAAGTTAAAGAACAAGTGTTGCTGGTAACATCATCCTGTGAACCTTTTAAAATCTTCCATTCTGAAAAAGCCACGTATTTCAGATTATAATTATTTCCTGAGTGCTTTATAAGCAATTTTTTGCTTTCAGGTGTCATTCTCAGTGTCATTGAAGATTTAATTAGTGTTATTAAAGAGTAATTTACTTCTAAGCAACACTCTTCATTTTATCAAAGACCCTTTTCAGGCTACCAAGTATAAATAAATGTTGCTTTAGCAAATAGATGTACATAGCCTTTCTCTCCTCCCCAGAGGAACAATACTAGAATGGCAAGGACATTACCATTTAAGTGAAGCCCGGTAGATGAATTATAATAACTTATTTAGTCTTTCTGATAATATTTAAAACATTAATTTAGGAGAAAATAAAGAGTGATAGATAGCCCTTCATTGGAGACATTTGCCTCCTTTTTTGAAGAGATGTGAATAATCAGCATTTTCTTTTCGTGGCCACGAAAATCTGATAAGATCGTGTAGCAAAGCATTGTTATGAGCAAAAGCATTGCCTTTCCCCATTTCTATCTGTTATGGAAATGTCACTGTGTTTATCCTAAGGGAAGATGTAGAGAAAATGTTCCTCCAAATCCTAACAGATTTAATCTTTCTTGTTATGCCTGAAAAAGAATGTTTTTGACTGCTGTGCTCTGTCTATGAATGGACCCACCAGGAGTACATCATCACTGTGCCCAATTCATTCATCCTCTTCCAGTTCACTTCACTGGATCCCAAAGAGGAACATGGGCATGCCAGAGGCAGTAAACTCTCTGCAGAACAGCCTCACTGTTTATGGAATTTCTTGAGAGAGACAACATTCTGTGGACATGAGGAAAAAAAAAAGTGAGGTTTTTCACATAATTTTATTTTGGGATAAAAAGAAAATGGGCCACTTCTATACATAAAACTATTTTCTCTAGCCAGATATCATACTTAAGGGATTAAATAATTAGAAAGCATTCAAATCATGACCTGCTTTTTTAGATTTAATTTAGAAATCTTGATGATGCACACAATAAAAAAAACTGGAATCAGGCATATGGTTTATCATATTCCCTGTTTTTCACTGCAGTCAAAAATGAGGTAGTGAGGGGGAGGAGGTTGTATTAAAAAAAGGTTTTTGACAGCATCAACAGTACAAGTGTGAGAGGTTGCTGAATCCAATAGCCTGATGAGTATGAGTCTGCTGTTGCTCTTTGTCCTCAGGTCCAGCCAGTGGCAAGGGTGAGCACAAATTCCTGATAGGCAAGCATGCATGAATACACACAAACAAAATATACATACACATGGCTAACCACGTGGACAGCAGAGACAAAAAACATAGCACTCAAACAAGCACGGATGGGCTGATAGCTGTCTTATCTCTCCAGAACAAGGTTTCTGCTGAATAATTCTGCTGACAGAATACCTATACATATACAGATATTTATATACATTATAAATTGTAGAAACGCAGCCAACCCAGTAGTTGATTCCAGATCCCCAGATCTCTCAAGCTGTTGGCATTGAAATGTACAATGTCTCATGACTCATATCCCCACTTAATTATCAAGTTCCTAGACCTAAGGTCTCCTCAGTGTTAGTCTCCTAGACTACTTGGTAACTATTCTGGCTTGAATTACGCACATGCACAAACACAAGCATCATATAAAAATGTCACACAGAGGCAAATTACTTTTATAGAATCATAGAATATCCTGATTTGGAAGGGACCCACAAGGATCACTGAAGCCCAACTCCTGGCCCTGCAGAGAACAGCCCAAAGAATTGCACCATGTGCCTGAGAGCACTGTCCAAATGCTTCTTAGACTCTCTCAGGCTGGTGCTGTGACCACTTCCTTGAGGAGCCTCTTCCAGTTCCCAACCACCCTCTGAGTGAAGAGCCTCTTTCTAATATCCAACCTAAACCTCCCCTGACACAACTTCGGGCCATTCCCTCGGGTCCTGTCACTGGTCACCAGGGAGCGAGCAATCAGTGCCTGTCCCTCCACTTCCCCACGTGAAGAAGTTTAGACTGCAATGAGGTCTCTCCTCAGTCTCCTCCAGGTTGAAGAAGTCAAGTAACCTCAGCCACTCATAATAAGGCTTCCACTCCAGACTGTTCACTGTTTTCAAAGCCTTCCTTTGGATGCTCTCTAATAGCTTTTCTATATTTTTTATATTGTGGTGCCCAAACCTGCACACAGCACCCAAGGTGAGGCCTCACCAGCACAGAGGGCAATCACCTCCCTAGCCTGGCTGGCAATCCTGTGCCTGATGGACTCCAGGACATGACTGGCCCTCCTGGCTGACTCATATTCCATATGCCATCGACGAGGACCCCCAGGTCCTTTACTGCGGTGCTGCCCTCCAGTGTCTCATTACCCACACCTTCATTTCTTTTAAATATTCCCTGGGATGGGGACTCAGACACTTCCCCAGGAAGCCCGTTCTTATGAGGAAATTTTTCCTAATATCCAATCTAAATCTTTCCTGACACAACTTGAGACCATTTCCTCTTTCCCTATCACTTGTTACTTGAGAAAAGAAACCAGCACTCACCTTGTTACCACCTCCTTTCAGGTAGTGGTAGGCAGCTATAAGGTCTCTCTGCCCTGAGCCTCCTTGCTTCCTGGCCAAGTACTGCCACTTCTATCAACCAGGCTTCATAAGGCTTGTGCTCTGAACCTCTCTACAGTTTTGTTGCCTTTCTCTGGACTCACTTGAGCACCTCAATGTCTTTCTTTTTGGGCCTGAGAGGCCCAAAACTGAGCACTGGATTCAAGGTGCAACTTCACCAGTGCCCTACATCCATCCAAGCCGTGAGCAGCCAGTTTCTCCAGGAGAATGCTGTGGGAATCAGTGTGAAAGATTTTACTAAAGGCCAAGTAAACCATATCCACTCACTCACTTTCACTCATCCATTAAGTGGGTCATATCTTGTAGAATGAGACCAGGTTAGTGAAGCATGACTTGCCTTTCATAAACCCATTGCCCTTGGACTTCTAGTTGCAAATTCATCACCGCCTACCTGAAAAGCTAATAATCTGATGGCAGTACCAGTGTAGAAAACTTTCTTGCCATATCTTCAACTTTCTGTAAGATGTGGGTCTGGGCTGCATATTAGGCTTTCTATTCCCCTCAGGAGACAGTCTGCTATGACAACGAACCATCTTTTTGCTTTATGGAAGCAGTTTTGACACAGGGCTTGGGCTGACATAACTTTGGAGATGCTTGCCACCTTGATGAACCATTGTCTTTGTCATTGGTTCCACTTGCCAGGGCACCTGGGAAGGTGGAGCAGTACAGAGAAGATGCATCTGCTGTGCTGGGCAGAAACTTGTTCCCATTGACCTCTACACCTTTAAGTCTCCACATTCAGCCAGGTGGAGAAATTATAGAGAATCATCCTTATCGTGTGTCCTGTCTGCTTGTGAGTCCTGTCCCAGGAAAGGTAGGATGCAATTCCAGAAGTATTCCAGTGCACTTTTGATCTCTCCCTCAAACTCCCTGATGCTTCTCAACCCACACTCCTCCTCCCAAAGTAATGGCACTAAGCAGAGGAGGGCACACCTCCCAAGGTGCTGCTATTTGGTGTTAGTGTACGAGCAGAGCACACCCTACAGCCTGACACCCGCTGTAGCCCTGTCTGGGCAGCTGTGTCTGTCACCATGGGTGCAGTGTCTAAAGTTGACATGGCTCTCTGGCAGTTTTCTGCCATTGCTCCCTGGTCGAGCTGGCAGAGGTACAGTCCTCTGCCTGCACGCCTTTCTGTGGCAGCTAATTCTGTGTGAAGTGCCATGCCATGCTGTTATGATCCAATTATTATTGTTATTAATGTTCTTTAGAAATTCCTCTGCCCCAATTAAGGTGCAAACGAGACCATATGCCTAGTGACAATAATATAAGTTTTATTATATAGTATATATAAGAGAAAGAGAGAGAGAGAGAGAAGGAGAGAAAGAAGTAGAAAATAGATGGGGGGGACAGAAAGAATGATAGGAACAGAATAAGGAAAATATCACCATCCGTGGTTCCCAACGATGTTCTGTTGATCCTCTTCAGCTGGTCTTGGTGGTGAAGTCCCCCCAAGAAGCATAGAATCTGATGGGTATATATGCTCAGGCTAGGCAGGCATGCCCGGGCATGTCCCCCTGGGGGAGGGGGCAGTCTCTTACAGCAGTCCCTGGGTCTGTTGCATCACCTGCAGTCCTGTGGAGCCCGGCCTCTCACGTGAATGTCCCGTGGATGCGCCTTGTGGGGTTGGGGGTCCCACAGCTCGGCCAGTTTGTGTACTGGGAGGATGGGTGTTTATTGCCTCTCACCAGAGGTGACGCCATGCACCCAAGACCTCCTCCTCCCCCCTCGGCTGGGGTGTACCTGGCTTCTGTGAGCTGTGCTCTCCCCCACCCCAAACTCAGCCAGGGATGAATCTTAGCAGGGCTGCTGGGTTTGGCTCACATTCTTTTCTTTGTTTCTCCCTGGGCCTGAGGCTGATGAAAGAATGGGTTTTCCCTTTATCTAATCTGAGTAGTTTGACTTAACAGTCCAAAGTTCTTCAGAGAGGTTTCTGGAGTTGTAGCTTCTTTAAAACTTTATATCGATGTTTGAGGCATGAACTATTTCAGTCTCTGACACATGCCCTCGCTGATGTCCCACACCCCAACTGCCCATTCTCTTCTCAGCACTCCTGGTCACAAGTGGTACCCAGATGCTTCTTTTACTGAGGGCAGGGGTAGGTTTGGGCACCATTGCTCCTCTCCCTGATAAGTTACATCAACCACTGTCATGCAAGCTACAGGCTCCAGGCAGCTCTCTCTGCTCCTGTGAGGTTTCTCCAGTTTGGGAAATCCTGCCATGCACATGCTAGGATGCTCCTCTGTGCATCATCCTTGCACCAGATCTGCTTATCAAGTTACATGTCAACTCCTATCAGCTTCAGAACAGATCTCCACAATCACAACAAAACAAATTAAACATGTTGCAATAGATTGCTGGAATGCTGGAAAGAAGCTTCTGTTATTCCCTCCAAAAATAACACCTTTTAACACAGTTCTGACATTGATAGGTAAGAATTTTGTTGATACATGAAGATATTTCCCTTCAGTTTTATAAAAAAGCCTCTTCACTTATTGCCATGTTGAATGAAAAATTCTCAAGAAAGTAAATAAGAGCACTCTTTGATTTCCATTTCCTTTGAATTTCTAAAAGGAAAAGATTAACTCAGATTCTTAGTGAAGGATTAGTCTCATCAAACAAATATAAATTGGCAGGGTGGATTAATCTCAACTAATAGATGTCCAAAGCACAGAACCTTTATCTGAACTACTCATGTAAAATCTCATATAATCAATGGACAGAACAGGCACTTAGAGGGTCTCATTCAGCTGACCTATTTTAGATACTTATATTTGAACAAATATCTATTTCTCTCCAGTGACTAAGAAAGGAGCTTAGAACGACTAGCTCCAATGTCAAGGAAACATACTTCTAACAAACTGCAGAATCTAATGGACTAGGATCAAATTAGGACTTGACTTATTCCTACTGAAGTATAAAATTGGATTTTAAGATTCCTTTAGAGCCAGAGAATATTAGTGTTACAAAACACATTAACTTTTTCCCAGATGTCATTATCACACTTCTTCCTAACAGCTTTGAGCTACATCTAGATTAATCCTGACCTGTCATCATGTATTCGGGTTTTGCATATGATTGAGGCCAATTTCGTAGGTAAACTGAGGGTTCAGGCATTCTAGTTTTACAAGAAAATTTCATCTGGAATTCAGGTCTAGAGTCATACAACTAAATTTAAAATTTAGAGATCTACAGAAGTTCAACCCCAGACTATATACATGTAAATTTGCACTCATGTGTGAGCATAGAATTCAAATTAATTGCCTGATCAACTCGGAACTGCTGCAGGTACTGCCATTGAGGTACCTGAGTATACCCAAAGTATTCAGCTAGGCCTAGCTGTTGTGTTACAAGGCACACATGATCCTGCCCTTGAGGGGCAGACCTAAAACCAGCTGTGACTAGATGGTAATTACTTAAATCACATGCCTATGCTAAGGCAACTAAACAAACCTACACAATGCACTCACCAGTGTCTAACAAGCTCTTTCGTAGAGCCAGATATTGACAAACTGAATAGGGAAGGGAATAGGGATGTCTTGGCATTTCTTGATTTTGTTGTTTTTTCTTCTGAAAGAATGAGGGCCAGAAAATGTATTTGTGCTTTATAATCACTTTAATAAAATTGCCTAATTAATTATTTCTAGAAAAAAAAATTGACTAAACCTAACAAAAAATATTTTTTTTAAGCCCCAGGAAATGCTGTGTACTTTGAGCAACTACCTTGGAAAGCGGTACAACAGGTTAGTACAAAACAGTTGTGCGGAGGGAAGACAATGTGGGAAAAGAGAAAAACAAGTTGTCCAACTGAAACTGTCTTGGTAAACATACAACATACACATGATGAATTTCTGTTTTTCTTTTAAGGGACATCTGTACCTTAATTTGGTGCAAAAAATATTGCATATTGATTCTTTAATTTATTGCATATTTATTGCACTTTAAGAGTTTCATCTTATACACAGATGCAGAAAATTTATGCTATGTTGGCATGGATTTGCTTGAAAACTAAAGGATATGAATCTGAGATATTAAATAAATGTCATCAAGGGGGAAAATATAACATTTTGCAGTTACGTACACTTTTTCTGGACAAAGATAAGTGTTTGATTTTATTAAATGTATGGTTTACAAGGAAAGACAAGCAATTCTTTTATTTTCTGGATATTTAAATTGAAGATAATTAAAATCACCGAATCATAAAATCCTAGATTATTTTGAGTTGGAAGGGACCTTAAATATCATCTAGTTCCAACTTCCTTGCCAGAGGACAGAGACACTTTCCATTAGACCAGGTTTCTCAAAGGTCCATTCAGCCTCACCTTTAGCACTTCCAGGGTATCCACAGCTTCACTGGGTAATCTGTTCCACTGTCTCATCACCCCCACAGTAAATGCTTTCTTCCTAATACCTAATCTAAACCTATTCTATTTCAGTTTGAAGCCATTCCCCCTTGTCCTGTCACTACAAGCCCCTGTAAAAAGTCTCTCTCCATTTTTCTTGTAGTCCTCTTTAGGTACTGGAAGGCTGCTATAATGTCTCCACGCAGCCTTCTCTTCTCCAGGCTGACAAACCCAAATCGTCTCACCTGTCTTCACAGGCAAGGTGTTTCAGCCCTCTGATCATCTTCATGACCCTCCTTTGCTATGCTGGAAACCCCAGCGCTGACTCCAGATGGGGTCTTAAAAGAGCAGAGTAGAGGAGCAGAATCACCTCCTTCAGCTTGCTGGCACGCTCCTTTTGGTGCAGCCCAGGATACAGCTGGCTTTCTGGGCTGTAGGTGCACATTGCTCAGGGATGTCAAGGTCTCTCTGAATGGCATCCCTTCCTTACAGCATGTTGAGGTGCTTACTTTGTGTGCTTCCACTTTCCGTATATCAAAACTTTGAGGTATTTGTACTTTGATCTCTTAATTTAGGTCTGGATATCCTCTTAATTTAGGTCTGGATATCCAATGTGGAAAAATTTGGCTTTAGAATTTGACCCTGCAATAAGTCAGCAGTGAAGAGAAGAATACCTCTTCTCTCTCAGCCACACCTGAAAGTCTTAAATTGCATATATGCAATGGACAAACATACAGGTAGGGGTAGTATCTTCAGGGCTTTGAAGTTAGATGGCATATAGAATTATAAAATAAATAAAAAAATTTATATTGGAAAAGATCCTGAAGATCATCAGCTTTAACTGTTAACCTAACATTGCCAAGTCTACCCTTAAACCATGCCACTAAGCCCATATCATGTATGCACACTTATACTTCCTAATGGGACTGCTTTTCCTTTTCATAAAAGATGAATCATTTCCTAAACACACCACTGCACATAGGAATGAGAAGGCTGCATTATCTCCAGACTATTGCCTGGAATAGAAAATAAACCTAACTCTTTTCTTTCATTTTAATGACCTTTGGAGTGTTAGTGGTGGTGGGAAAATATATTAGCATTGCTTTTTACTTTTAGTACAAACTGTCCCTGAACTTTTTTGGGGTGAAGTGTTTCTTTGCATAAATTCCACACAGAAAGGAAGAATAACTATGGCAGAATAAAAACACAGAAAAAAAACAAACCTGTATCTTAATTAAAAACAAAGAAACAAACAAATCCAAAACAAAAAGTACAGAAAAGGGAAATTTTCCTGCTTCTTTGACTTCCCAAATATTCTTAGGAAGATTAACTGTCTGACTATTCTGTGATGTTAAGGTATGAATTTTTAATATTTTTTTGTTCCAAAGGCTAAGATACATAACACAGCTGGGAAATGTGGGGATTTTTCTTACTAAAAAATACCATTTGACTATCAGAAATATTTGCCACATTGCATAACCGTAGACTATGATACCTATTGAAATCAATAAGCAATGGATTTTTACTGATATATTTTTTAATGAATTCAGGACAATATGGTTTCCATTAGAAGTCCATCCTGAACTTAAGGAATGACGAAGTCTTTGAGAATTTCACTTTTTCAGAAGAATGTGTCCCTGATTCCCTTAGGCTGATGCATCCATAATGAATGTCTCTGGATCTATGCTGAGCCCCATTAAATCACTTTCCTGGATACAAAAGTACATCCATATGAATCAGCCCGTTGATCAGGCCCTGTGTTCTGGCAAAGATCATCAGATTGATTCACAGACAGTCTTGAAGTCCCAGTTAACCACTTCAAATAGACTGCAAGTGGGACTTAAATGCTTTATAGGTTTCTGATGGCTTCTCACAGAGGGAATTACACTCTAAGTGAATGCCCATATCTTTTACACAGTGTCAGTAATCCATAGGCCACCTTTGTTCAGAGAATTTCCTAATCATTTTTACACTGTAGATTTCTCACAGGAATTGTTTTGTGTCTCAAATACTGATAGCTTACAAACAGTTTTTTACACTGATTTTATATCTTTTTAAACAGCAATTACCAATTCACCATTGTCAGAGAGTCAGTGGATTATGATTTTTTTTTTCATTGTATCAAACAGTTATTGGTCTAATACAAAGAATAGGACCAAGTTCCTTGTGGTTTGGGGTGGTTTTTTTCCCTAGAAACAAAGAGGTGTCTATATCACTTGTCTCTGATTTCTCTCTGGCTTCACTTATGCTAGTTATTTCACCAAAACCCACATTGTAAGTTAATTACCACAGTGATACAATGTAATCAGGCAGGAACACAGAATCATTTAGGGTAGAAGGGACCTCTTGAGAACATCTACTCCAGTTCCCTGTTTGAGTAGGGTCAGAGACAGAATGGTGCTCAGTACTAAGTCCAGTTGGGTTTTTACTGGCTTCAAGGATAAAGACTCCACCACCTCTCTGGGCAACTTGTGCCAGCACCCTCATAGTAAAGAAGCATTATTTTGTGTTCAGATGGTATTTCAAGAGTTAAAATATTTGCACATTGCCTCTTGTCTTGCCAGTGGGCACCACTGGAAAAAGTTTGTCTCCCTTGTCTTCATTACATCCCTTAAGTGTTTATACACAGTGATAACATCTCCCCTAAGCCTTGTCTTCTCCAGACTAAACAGCCTCAGGTTGCAGCTTCTCTTCATGTAAGAGATGGTTCTCTTGCTTAATCACCCTTGCAGCCCTAGGCTCAACTCACTCCAGTAAGGCCATATCTCTTTTGTACTGCAGAGCCCAGAAGTGAACCTCAGTACTCCAGATGCAGCTGACTAGGTCACATGATACAGGATTTACATTGCAAAGGTGGTAGGAAAAATTGAAAAGCTTAGAAATGCATGGAGTAGTTCAGATCTCTGTCAATGCGCATTATTTAGGGCTTCACGTTCAATAGATATAGTGGTTGGATATGTTTTTTGTAAGGTTCTACTTATATAAGAACTTTTATTTTTTGTGAAATGCTAATTTTGATGACCCTGATCCTCAATCCTTTTATTCTACATACTTAGGATATATTATACGAGACGGGACAAGTGAGAGTCTGAATTCACTTAATCTGCTTATAGGTAGAACCTACATCTGTGGCAGATTTATTTCATTTATGGAGACAGTTCTCATTAGAAAATTACTGAAACGTTTAAATTCTGAAAGAGTACTGATTCACAAGCCAATACAGATCCACAAGCCATTGTAAAAGAAACAATTATGACAATATTCTTATAAATAGCAAACTTTCTGAAATACAGATGAAATGTAAGAAGTTGGGGTTTGTATCTAACATTTCTATGTCTTACAACTTATAGAAATCTTTTGCCTGGTTGAATTTGTTGGGAGCTTTTTGATTTTTTTCCCCAGGATTTGTACATCAATGGATTTTACAAGAAAAAATATCACTTCTGCTTTTAATTGTTTAGATAATGTTATCTTCATTAATGAAATCATGTATGCTGCCACAAATTATCAAGTGGTAGAAGAAACCTTGGCCCATGCTTGTGAAGCTGTTATTAAAAATGCACTTTCATTGCAAAGGCCGAAGTGATGATAAGCAGAGGAGTGAAAAAGATGAAGTCCGTAGGAAGAAAGGAAGGAAGGAAGGACAGCAATGCATAGTTGTTTCCATGTTTGCAATATTAGCTCTGCAAAATCATTAACAGACTATTTGATGGGAATACTTTTAGACTGTAACAAGCACAAGAGTATGACAGGTGACATCCCTAATTTTCAGTTACTAAGGTTTCTAGCTACAGATAATCTTTTATTCACCATTGGTAGGACCACAACAGGAAAAATATGTGCTGCCTTGTCTGACATACTTCTGGTATGAAGAGACTCAATAGGATTGCGTCTAGAGGAAAAAATACCAAATGACAAGCAGTCCTTAGAATTTAGCTGACAAGGTAGCTCACAGGGTTTGTTGTTGGCCTTTTTGTGGAGATTTTTTTTTGGTTTGGTTTGGTTTGGCTTGGTTTGGTTTGTTTTTTTAATAATGATTTTAAAACTTTAATAGCAAAAGTGAAAGTATTGTCTGTATGGATGACAGAATATAATGACATATTGAACTCTAGAAGGCTTCACTTAGATGTAAAATACAATTTTCTAGTAAGAACAGTATTAATTGCTTGTGTAGGTTGCAAAATCTCCTTTGCTGATTTTTTTTCAAAGAAGTATGCTTTGTATCAGTAGTACCTAGGACATGTTAGATCTCACAGCTGATATAGCAGAGTAGGACTGGGTAAATTTTTGAGGTTTTCTTTCTCTTTTTTTACCATGATATTTATTAACGTAGTGACAACGATGCTAGTGTTTTCTATTAGTTAAGGTTTACCTGTTAGTCATAGAATCACAGAATTATGTTTTACATGAGACCAGCCCTTCTCATAACATTTCCTGTCTTTATCCCACAGCCTGCCTTGCCCTGCCCATTTACTCATCCGTAAGCACAGCCACTCTGACACCTTCCAATATCCTGGACCCTCCTTATTAGTTACATAGTCCTGGCTGGCCTGTAGTTCCTTGACAGCCCATCTCTTCATGTGACTGACTGTCACGGTGACCCGTGCCTTGCGTTCAACCCCGGCTAGCTCCGCACGGGCCACGCGGCATATGGGGCCGCCCCTGTGTCTCTGTGCCAGAGACTGGGTGGCGGCTAAGAGGCAGAGCGAGCCCTGCCCCTTGCTTCGGGCCGTCAGGTGTACCCGGGACGAGTTCCAGGAGCAAAGGAGGTGAAGCAGGGGCAGCCACACCAACAAGTCCAGAGAATCCTTTATTTCCCCAAACCGGGTCTGGTGTGACTGAGCCGAATAAAATGGCTGAGACACACATTTAAAGGGAGGTGGATACAATAGGTAGGGAAAGGGTACAACCAATGTNGGTGCTGGAACAAGGGGAGGAACCCCGGGTGATGGATAGGGAGGTAAGGGAGGAGAATAGAAGGGAAATCAGGGGAAGGACCTGGGCTTGGGACCCACCACCCGAGGGGGAGAGAGAGGGGAGGGGACTAAACCATTTTAAAACAACCATCAAAAATCAAGGGAAAAATAACAAAATGCACCACAACAACTGAGGATGTCAATTTCCTGTGTTTATCTTCATCATATTTGACCATCAGTTTTGTGTCTGTATGTTTTGTTTATGGCTTCCCTCTTTCCCACAGTATCCCATTTGACAAGGTCTCCATCAGTTAATCTTACTGGAATAATTGTTCCCTAATTCTATATGCCATTCTGTTAGAGTACTGAGCAGGCTTGGGTCTTGTTAGTGCCTGTTGCTGTCTCTCTAATCCTTGGTCAGTGAGGTTTGTGTCCGTATATTGTTCTCATGTATGGCTTCCTCCTTTTCTCATTGTTTCCTTTTTGCATTTAAACTGTCCTTGATCAGATATCCTTAGAGGAATATTTGCTCTCTCCTCCCACATGCCCTTTAAAGTATCGCAGCAACCGGGCTACCATCACTAAATTTATTATACGTCAGTCACATTGTGTTCAAAATAACAAAAAAGTTCTTGACTTCACATATGAGGTCTTTTCCACATCTTATCCACAAGAAAATTTATTATACGTCAGTCACATTGTGTTCAAAATAACAAAAAAGTTCTTGACTTCACATATGAGGTCTTTTCCACATCTTATCCACAAGATTTTGAGTGTAAAAGTGTTAGCATACAAGGGACAATAGTGTATATCAGTTGTGTCTCTGTCCATTACTAAAGTTCATTATATTTATCTTGCATCTAAATAGACACTAGAAATAGTGTGGGGGTTTTTTCTTTCCTCACAGAAGGTTTTTCCAGCTATAATTCCTATTTAGCTTAATGTAACTTTCTAACTATTAATTACATCAAATGCAAATTACACAGAGAGTTCTAATCTACCCAAACTCTAAGAATTAAAGTTCCTCTGGAAAGGGATGCTTTTCTCATTTAAGCAACACTCTGATTCATAGCTTTTAAAAGAAATGTCAAGTAAGCTTTCATGCTTAAGGTATGGAAAGAAAAGCAATCAAGCTCTAGTCTGGTTTTTTGAAAGACATATTTAAAAGCTTTGGAAAGAGTGTTTCCAAATAAAACCTAATATTTAACCAGATATTCCACACTGATTTTCATGCTAATCATCCTATTTTCAGTCTGTCAGCTGTTATTATAAGGAATAAAAAAAAGAATAATCACTGGAAAATAATAAGGCAAGCCAAAGGGTAAAGCTTCTGTTAAATTATTTTCTGCTCACTTGATAAAACCTCGATGTTATGACCTTGCTAAGTGAAAAGCTGAATAACTGAATATAGTGAATAGTGTATGACAGGACAGTGCAAACGAGGAGGTAACCAGTGATACCATCATGAAGTGATTTGGTTGACCACCTTTGCAGAATCTGGTGATAAACTCACACAATCACATACTGTCACACCATCCTGCAACACACAGAGGCTGAGGACTCCAGGCACTGATGCTGAGCCCTGCCCAGAGCCCGATTCAGAAACTGGGGGCAGTGAGTGTCACACGTCCCCAGGCTGGCCTGGTCTGACTCACTGATGTGGTCACTGGAGCAGGTACCTGCAAACAGCTGCCCGTGCATGTGTGCTTGTGGAAGGGTGTCTGTGTTAGTGACATGCTTTTCCTTACCCAGCCTATTCCACTTCCTGTATTCATCCTGGAAATGTCCTTTTCCCTCAGTGACAGACAGTTAATAAATTGAAATAATTCGTCTTTACAGATCTTGACACATTTGAGGTGATTAAATGAATTTTAGCTAATATCATACATGTTTCTTAATTACAGAAAAAAAGTAAATTGTTGTCCACCTTGAGGTTTACAAACAGAGATAGTAGCACTAATAAAAGTGGCCGGGTACAGAAAACCTTTCAAAAGTAAAAAGTAGATGGTCCACACATCCACAGTGGTGTGAATAAATTAAGAATTTTTGTTGATATAAAAAGAAAACTATAGTAGAAAAAAAAGTAAACTGTCATTCAAAAGGTAAACAAATAGCATTATTAAAATCAATAGCTGCTTTTGAATTAAGGGAGGATCTTTGGGATACCATGTCATTTTTTCTGGCTTTCTAAATATTAGTAAAGTAAACAAATCTTAAACTACTCTCTTGTACTGACACTAACCTGTCACACAATGCCATTAAATTTTCTTGCTCTTCCAAATACTGCAACTACTACAAATTGTATATTGGAAATGGCTACTGACTGATGCTTCTTCCTTAAATATGTCCAGGAATTGTTTGGGAAAGTGCTTGTCAGTTTGGGATGAAAGCACACCAGCAACTATTTCAGTAATTAATCAGGATAGATAATTCAGTCTGGGTGCTGGGGACTGGTGCTATTTGTTTCATTCTTAGCTACATGAAGCTCAAGGGAACTGCCAGAGCCTCCCTTCTAGACCACATGCTGGGCTGTCCTTTCCATGTGCAGAATGAGCCTTCTCACATCTGCCTCATCTCCAGCAGAATTAGAATGACCAAACCCCTATTACAAGGCAGGAGTCCATTACTGAGCCTTAAAAATATATTTATACAGCTACTAATAAACTTGTATTTTAAAAAGTAAACTTGGGGCATAGTTTCTATGTTTTCAAAAATACAATTTCCATTGGTTTCAGATTTTTTTGAAGTTTATGAGAAGTAAAAAATCTATTCTGCTATACATTTTTAATGCCTTGCTCATTCCTGGTAACAAATAGGATGTACTGATTGAGGATGAATGCAGTATTTACTTGTAGTGATATCTTAATGTCCAATGCCTTTACCACTGCTAGTATTGTAGGGAATGGAATCTGAGTATAATCCTGGAAAATTCTGGAAAAGTTATTAAGTTTTTAAGGATGTTTAGATAAAATCTAAAAGTGTTTAGTGCATACAATGGAATGCTTAAATCTCACAGATTCTGTTCATTTAAAGGAAACATATCTTGCATAAAATTTCTGAACAAAGCATTTTTTTCTAGGAATTTTTATTGAAGATAGTGTATTTAGATTTATAGTGTATTTAGATTAATTATAGTACAGCACCCCAAAATTCTACACTGTATGAATTGTGAATGGTCTTTGTTAAGCAGGGCACTATTCATTTATTTTTTTTTTAACTTTTCTGAAAACTGTGAAGGTGAAAAGCTCATTTGCCTGAACTTTTATTTTTTCAGGCAGAAAATTGAACCAAACATGATAATTTAATTAAATTTTCATCTGGTATGATTATCTATTGATTCTGTTAGACTTTATTTTTAACCAACAACCACTTTTCCTTTAAATACAAGTAATAATTAATTGATGTTTATCAAACCCTCTTTACTGACTAAGAGGTTAAAATTCTTCAGATCTCAAATCAATAAACATACTAACTATATGCTTTAACTTTAAACACATGATTTACCTCCCTAGTGAATCAGTTTATGTATTGAAAGTGTATTTTGTGTTCAAGTGATTCAGTTTTTTTCTTGGCTTTAAACAAAGGTAAAAAGACTAATCCCATCAAAGGTGTTTTTGTCATCATTCACTTGTTACTTGTATTAAATTTCAGAAGACAGTAACTTTTAGCATCCTCCTTCTTTTCTCTTGTATAAATGAAATACATATGATCATTTGAAAGTTTCCTTTAATCTCCAAACAATTAAAATTTAATTATTTTACTTGCTTTCATTAAAATGGAGAGGGGAAATTAATTAAAATTAAATCTTTATGTAGCTGCATGAATGAGAAATGAACATATTTCTTGTGTTTTTCAGATTTTCCACAACCCTTTTTACTACAGTTTTTTGGTGCAAATTATTAGAGAAGGGTACACTTTTAAAAGTGTGTGTTGTCTTCTACTAAAACACAAAGCACAATAAGCATGTAGAGCATATTCTCAGTTTAGAATGTCCCAATTGCACATCCGAGTATATTATGGAAACCGTGTGGTAAAATAATACAGAAGCTATATTTTCTTTACAATTGGGGAAATTTCTGAGGATTGTTACACTTAGATGAATGAAATTTGTTTGCTTATGACTTAGGCAGCAGGCGATCCACTTATACTCCATGGCCTGGTCTGAAACATCTGAAAATAGTTTTATTTTTCTGTTTCAAAAAATTATCTCATTCTTTTTAAAGTTATCTTATTCTGCTATTTAGAAGTTCATGGCAAGTAGATTTTAAATTACAGTAGCTCCAAAAATAAAAACCTGATATTACAATTTTTATGACATTTGAGAGTAGCTTTACTGTTGAAGACAAATGAGCAAGAGGAAAAAGAATGAATCCATGCAAGCAAACGGAAAACCTTGTAGCACACACAGTGGATAATAGCTTTTCCATCTCTGAATAATTCTTAAGCATGAACAGATTATCCAAATTACTGTGCAGTTGTATGAAAGCTGTTTGGTATTAGTATAATCATACATGTCACGAAGAGTGATGATGGCATATTATACAATCAGAAATTACAGAATATAGCTGTCAATGCTAAATCTAAGCCTCTTTTCAAAGGAACTGGTATTTAAAATTTGAAACTGATCTGCTACTTCTTGGAGCAATGGAAGTGCTGGAAACCAGTATTGTAAGATTATATCAAAGAAATGATGATTAGAAGAGCAGATAGTCTGCAACACTGCACAATATAGTTCATAAAATCTTTATTTCTTCAAGATCAAAGCTCAGCATTATTCAATTTTCTACACCTGGGCACCACTCTTTATCTCGCTTTTTGCTTTACATTTTGTTCAGCCTTGATTGAAGAAAAGAAGAAAAAAAACCCATAATCTTCTGTTTTTCATTCTTGTATAACCAAGGAGCCTTGATTCTTAGGTCTGATATTTTTTATTTAATTAGATTCAGAGGTAAGTATGTTTCCTCTGCAATATGTGTAGGGTTATTATTCCTGTGAGGGAACAAAGGTGACTGTGTTATTTCATCACCTGTCCTTAACTGTCTTATTTTTCAAACCTATTCTTCATTGGACTTCTCTTTATCCATACAAATAGGAAAAAAGTGGCTTATTATCCTTCAAAGCTACTCTAAGTACTCCTGTTTAAAGCTTCTAAAGAGCTGCAGGTTAGTTTATATGTAATACTTTGAAATAATAAACTGGGTTAAATAATATTTTTTTTCTCATTGGTTTTGAATTTGTACTTCTTAACTGTTTTTTTTTTCCTCTGCTAGGAGAACAACTGAAACTCTGAAACATTTCTTTCACTGAATCAAAATACTACTCTGTTACCAAATTAGGTAAGACAATTTATCAAAAGTGCTTTCAAATTAGCTAATACTTCCTGCCTTATTTAGGGGGAAAGGTTTCCCTGCAATCTCTATTTACAGTATAGCTTGGCTAATTACTTTCAGAGAAAAATCACAAAGTGTTCTCTGTTCAGGAATGCAATGGCATTGTATATTTTCAGTTGAAAAGTCCAATAGCTCAAGAATGCTCTTGACCACTAAAACCATGTTCATCATTCCATGCTTCATTAGTCTCATGAGAGGTGCACAAAGAAGAGAAAAACACTGGTTCTTACTGCCTATATAGCTGCTTTTAGAAGAGTGTGAACACATACTGGAGTTTTTGTAGATAATTATCCAAAAGCATCTGTTAAATGGTCATTATTAATCTACTTGGCAAATAATGTGAGGATGTCTTAAAAAGTGAAGAGAATGAAATAGATAACATAATGCTGTTACCATAGAGACCTATGAGGCATAAAGTCCTTGAAAATTGCTTGAAGTTCTTACCACAGCAAAACAAATATAAAATAGTTACAAAGAAAATCAAGGGCAATCAGAGGTAGAAAATTACTTTCATAAGACAAAAAAGTAAATAGGATCCATCAGCTTGGAAAACAGTAGCCAGTAGAAGATTCGCTAGTGGTCTAAACTTGAGAGTGGNACACTGGCAAGTAACTGTAGAAGTATTCAAAAATAAAGTATGCCAATTTAAAATTGATAGCTTTAGGCTACAGTCTATGTAAGCACTATAGTCCAGTAAGATTTTAATGACTAGAAGTTTGGAGGATATTTCCAACAGAAACTTACTTGTCTCCTTTTTCTTACATGTACGTTGGTAAGACTCTGTAGATTGAAGTTAAAAATAGAATGCTGGTCCAC
>WEIT01029733.1:5455-28434 GCA_013389985.1 Dryoscopus gambensis | reverse complement strand
GGGGGAGGGTCCCACGACAATCTACAGGCTTGATTTTCTGTCTTTACCTTGAAGCTGTCCCATCCCTATGGACTTTCCTGGTAATTTGTACTGTTAGCTGCGGCTGGTCATCATTGCAGGCCTGCTCTGTGAGATGAGAGAAGATAAGCTGGGAGCCAAGTCTCACACCAAGGCAGTGACTGTACCCAGACAGGTGCAGATCCACAGCAGCCAAGCAGGAGGACTAGCAGGTCCAATGTTGGCAAGATTACTATTATAATAGATTACAAAAATAGATCACATCTATTTTCATTTCAAATGTGACCGTCATTGCCTTCTGGCTTCCTCTGTGGCTAATGAAATACAACATCTGATGGATGATGCTGATCAAAACAGGGACTCGTCTCATGTAAAATCTCATCTGTATCCAGTGCTGGTGCTTAGATAAGGTCATTGTACAGACTTTTGACCTGCTGGACTCCTTTAACTATCATGAGAACATGTCTTGTGGAGAGGCAAAAACAATGATGATAATTTGCAAAGGAGCCAGACATCGCATCATCTCCTACTGGGGTCAGAACTAACCATAATGATTCATGGTTACAGGAAGCCATAGAAGCTCAGGAAGACCCATATGCTATATGAGCTATGGCAGCCAACTTGGTAGCAGGACAGATCGCTTGGAAAATTTCATATTACTGCTTTCTCCCACATGAAGCCCCCAGACATTTAAGATGTCTGTCCTAAACACATGAAACTTTCTATCAGTTGAGATGTAGATGCTTCAGGTGTTCTCTCTCTTGGTATGACTGCCAGTTGTGTTCCCCTGGAATTATAAAGCCATTTGTCTTGTGACATAGAGCAGAAAGTCCATGCTGAACCTACTTTCTGCAGCTTATTCCCATAAAGAAGAAAAAGACATCCCCACTCTAGTCATTTGACTTCACTAGGGACACTTGGGAAGTGTCCTGGAAAACACTGGAGCGCTCTTTTTACACTCTCAGTTAGGATTGGGCCCAACAGACACTGTCACTGGTATGAAGCAATTCTTGCTTCACCCAACACTAGACTTTGTACTGAATGGCCAAAATTACCCTCTGTCTTTAGAAGAATATGATGGCAATGTTCTGTAGTACCCTATAGCGCTCCTCCTGGGCCTCAAAATAATATTGGAGAATATCTTTGAGTTGATCCTTAGAAGAACTCCATAAAAAGATAAATCATGAGGACAGCATTTCTCTACTGCATTTCTTTTTAAACTGAATGTTTATGATCCACCCAGGACAAAGAACTGCATTTCCATGCTACCTACAAACATTTTTTTTTTGGCACTGTCTGGCTTCCATACATCTTTTGGTTTACAGAGCATGTTTTTCTTTTGCAGAATGAAAAGAACAAGCTAAAATGTCAACTTGATGAGCACAGTGAAAGAGATTGTTACCTGTGTTATTTTGACATATCTTTGTCTGTGCTGTGTTGGCTCTGGTAGACCAAAATACGATTTTGCTATTGGTATGTCACCATTTTCCTGTCTGCAGCATGTGCAGGACTGAGTCTTTTTCTGAAAAACAGAAAGAGTCAGAAAAGCTGTAACAGTCTTTGACCATCAATGTAATTTCATTAACTTGGCCCTGTCTGATCTTTACAGCCGTGGTGTTGAGCTTGATTCTTTTGTCATCCTTCTATATTTACTTCTCCAACACTAGTTACTCATTGCCAGAAATTACAGATGCTGGGCAGATGTAGAATCCAGATATTATTGTGAGTTTTATTTCTCCAGGACTGATATCTGATTTTACCTTTTGCTCCTCTCCTTGTGTTTTTTGAAAGCCTTTTTAATACCCTTTTTTGCTGGTATTGTGGCTTTGCAACAGCATTTTCACATGCAGTGCCATCTTCTGGGGGCAGCTGAAAAGAATCCGAATGCTGTCACAAGCTCATCTCTGAAAAAATAGCTGAACTCTTTGGTTAGACACTACAGGAACAGCCATTTTTGGACCTGCTCTTGTTCAGACTATAATTAAAAGAGAATTTTGCAGCTAATTTTTGGGAAGCAAGATGATCCCTGTATAGTCTTGTTTCAAAACTTGGGGAAAGAGTTTACTTTCTGATTTAAAGAAAATTCAGAGAAGCCTAATTTTGAAGGATGGGCATAGAGGAACTTCATCAATAGTAATTTCTAATTCTGTTCTTTCTTTCATGGGCTCTGAAACAGCATGACACATCAATACTCTGTCGCATAGCACTCATGTATGTATTGCAAGGCTATCATTACTGTAAAACAAATTAACACCTCCCATTCTAGAGGGCATCTGAGACAATAAATCATTTTTTTTGGATTTGTATGTGCTTGCAAACAGCTTACTTGCTGTTTACTAAGCAGTACAGATTACTTATTAATTGATAATCCTTACTCCCAAGTAATGAGTACTGGTACAGCAGGCTTATACTTCAGTATTATTTGTTCCATCCCTCCTCCTTTCTGAGTTCTGATGACATTGCTGTAAGACGCAATCCATGCTTTTCCGGAGTAAGAGCAACTCTGCAATAATCCTTAAGTTCCAAAGATTCTGACAGAGCTATTTATGCTTATGCCGTGCACACGCCTGAGTATCTTGCTAAATTAATATTTTAAGTCACTACATTAATCTGTTGCTTCATCTTATTCTTGCATAAACCCTATTAAATATTATATTTGAGCATAATTTTTAAAACACGGACATCTGGGACAGCTTCTGTTATGACTGTAATGTGAAGTAATTCAGTGACTGGAGTATTATGCAATTATCCCATGCAGTTAATAGGTTTGCTCGGTGGGTATGACAACCTACACATTTCTCTGTACTAACTTCACTGCTGCTGAGTGACTGTCATAAATCATTCATCTCTACCATTGTCTAAATGATAAACAATCTCCACCTCATCTCCAAGATAATGTTCTGAAGCAGGAGTGAGAAGCTGCAGTTCCTCATCGCATTCCAGGTATATCTGGCAAAAGTTATAGCAAGGCACACCTGGAAAGAGGTTCTACATAGAAGTGTGAGGAATGTCTAATGTAACTATTACATTGCCTAATCCTTCTAATGCACTCTGATAAGAAGGCATAAACTATTTAAACAATAATGCCTTGAAAATTGTTATTATTAATGACATATACATTATGTAGGCAAAAAATTAATAATGTAGTTTTGAACTTTACAGATTTGTTTTAGCACAGTAATGGGTGTAACCACAGGTAAGTGCTATTGAACTTGTCTTACGATGAGTGAATCCAATATACAGAGAGGTCAACCTGTACGCAAAAGTGATGTTAGTTTTCCTGAGTCCCAGTACAATCACTAAATATCGAAACAGATCCTCTGTATTCCCAAGTGGGGATCAAAGACGAATGATGTGTGCCTAGAGGAGCACCTGGCTCTCATTCAAACAACAAGGAATCCTAGAGAGATGGTGTGGTTAGAACTCTTCTGATTCCTAACAGGACAATCATTCCTGGATGTTTTACCTTTCAGTAGGAATCAAATTTTGTCTTGTTATGGTTGAAAACACCTTATCCCAAAATTAAACTCTTACAATTTGTTTTAGTTTATGTATATTAGCTAAGATAGTTAGCTGATGTACAGCTTTGGTTTGGGTTCTTGTAGCTCTGTCTAGTGAGACTGAGTCATCACCAGCAGAACCAAGAACAAGGCTATCAAACTTTTCATTACAAAAGCTTTTTTTAATCAAAAATTTGCTTCATTTTTTCCCATTTTCTCTTAATTTTCACACAATTAAACTTGATTTGAATTCTCTTCTTTTCCTCTCATTTTTTCCCTCATTTGCTCATATAAAACTGTTATCTACCATCTTCCCTCTATTCCTTTATTTTTAGATAGTCTTCTTTGTGCTAGAAATTTTTCAGCAGTTCCATACCTTTGAAAAAATATATGAGTGCAGATCTGATAACTGCTTCAGATTTGGAGCAGTTTTGAACAGTTGTAGAATAGCAAAGAAGAAAAGTAGTCGGGGGGGAAAAAAGAAAGCAACCCAAAATAAACCTTGAACTTTGTTCATTTTTTATACTCAAAGGAAAAAAGTAGGAACAGGAAAAAATAACTATTTGAATAGTCTCTTCTGAAAGGTCAAAAACATGTGGGTGAAAAAAAATCCCTACTTTTAAGCCTTCAGAATCAGAGAAACTTCAGAATGACAATACATTTCACAAAATTATTTTTCCATTATTTGTACCAGGTCAGGACTAAATGTTCAATTCTGGACAAAACTCATGTCAATCACTGTAGCAGTGTTTAATGTTTAGGGAACTTGTATGAGTCATACTATGATTTATACCTCATTATGTGTAGAGAAGTTAATAGGATGGTGGGGCAGCTGTCAGAGAACTGGTACAGCTTCTTTTGTATCAGGATGTTAGAGTTTGGGTGATGTGTTAAAACACTCTTACTTTAAACTACAGAGGTACAGCAGTTAGCTGGATAGTCCCTGTAAAATAAAAAAATCCTGCCCAAACGAACACTAATGAAAAATTAGTATTGTTTTGTATTCAGTCCCAAAATGTCTTTTTTTTTTTTAAAGTGAGTACAGGTTCATGCAAGATGGGCAATTGTTAAATCTGGGATTTAGATTTTCTCAAATTTTGGAGTGTTTGCGATCCAGATCCAGAACCAGATCTGAATTGCACAGTTCAAGCCTAATAAAATAAACACAGGTGAAGTCTATGAAGCTTACAGGAATCAGTGGAAGTTTTATTATGTGCTTGAGAGGAGAAAGGATTTCACTCCAAGATGCACTTGGAATGAGAGAGCTTCATTATATTAAAGTTATGCAAAAATATAACTGGGCATGACTGTGAATTTGTCCACACTTGGAGAAATGGATGAAGCAGGAAAAGTCCTATTAACTTTGTCATTAAAATCCAAAGAATATGCATGTAGGCTACCATTGTTACACCCAGGCTTTTCAAGATGAATGAATACCAGGATTAAATCAAGCTAAATTACAGAAAGCTACAAGTATATGCAATGGCAGGAATGCCTCTAATCATGCACTTTCATTGCCAAAAGGATTTTGGAGTTCTGCCATTTCAGAAGGGTCACCAGGTAGTAGCATTCCATAGGGATGGAACAAATAGGACAAATTCAAAACTCATATAAATAAATTATAATAATACATTAGCAGTTATCTATCATTATTTCTGTTAAAAATTCACAGCAAAAAAATTATTTTTTATTACAATGTATAACACAAAAAAAATCCATGGAAAAATGTGAACAAAACAGTTTAGAAATCAAAACAAGCTGAGTCTGGCTTTTGGTGCAAATAACTTTGTCTGAAATCTTCTTTCTGTCTTGTAAATAATAAACGTATTTCTATCACTTGCAGGATTTGGACTCCTGTTGATACAGAGCTATAACAGCAAGCCTTGTGTGACTCCAATAGACATGATAATATTCTGTCAGATCATCGGTTGGACCTTTACACTGGAAATACTGGCTCTGTCACTATGTGAGAAATCATGCCAAGGCATGAAAATAATGTGATTCTTTTAAAGAGAACAGTTGTGTAAAATATCCTATCCTGGTTTAAAGGCCAACCATCCAAAAATAATTATAATACTTTGGAGCTATTGGAAGACAGATAAGCCAAAAGCATGTTTATTTTTAAATGGTTTACTATATAAAAAACATTACACATATCAGTGACTTTGACACATTCCTGTTTATTTTGAGTTATGCCTTCTGCAAATTGCTTTGTAAATGCTAATCGATGTGATGTTTTGAAATCAGTCGGAGCCAGTGAACCTTGCAGACAGCTTCAAACTGTCTGAGTGTCCATTTAACAACATTTCGTGACAAGACATCTTGTGCCAGAGCATTTTTTGGGAACACAATAATTCATTTTATTTACCTAGCTCGGTGTAATAGCTAACCCATAGTACCACCGTGCAGAGCTGCAGCTGTTGTACGCAGCATGTGACAGAACCCTGACTGACAGAGTGGAGCTGTGTCACTGCCCCATCCCAGCTCTAACCCGCTGGACAATTCTGGTTTGCACAGGAAAAACAAGGTGTGAGAGACTGAAATGTTAAAGGTTAATGACTCGAAAAATCTCCCATTTGCTAAAGCAGAGGGTGCTTTCCTGAGGCACGTTTGCACCTCCAAACCAAAGGAGAGGAGGACAGATTTTGGGTGTGTGGTGGCAAAACCTCTGATCTGCATCAGAAAAACCCAGGTACAGAGGGGATGTGCACCCTCCCCCAGAGGATGACAACAAACTAACTTGTGTTTACCAACAAGTTGGTTTTTGAGCCAGAGAAGGGAAAAGGCAGATCCTTCGAAGTGGGACAATGCTTTTTATCATGCCAGTGTACTCCGTCCTGATAAGGCTCAGGCGTAAAACTTCCTCCCAGGGGAGGTATAAGGACATTTACACGTAGATCTGAAGGTGTTCAGCCCTTCTGGTGGGGCATGACTGATTTTGCTGCGCTGGCATGACAGGCAGCTGTTATGTCATTAAAATGTGACATTAATCATCAAAGACCCCCAAAGTGCCCCCAGACTCATCTCTGGGCCCTTCCACCACAGACGACTGTGCATGATCCACAGTGTTGCATAAGANTCGAAATTGCAGCAATCAAGTCTTGTCACTGGATATAGGTGTGGTGATATCTTTCCTCTCCACTATCTACTCTTATCCTTTCTTTCTCTTCCTTTTCCTTATGTATTTTCTTAATACTTTAAATAGTTATATTTTTGTAGACAATACCCAAAAGTGCTATATACCTCCTTTCCTTTGCAACCAAATTCTTCTAAAATAAGTCTGATTGATATATATATATATATATATATGCATACACACACATATATATATAGATGCACACATATATGTACAAACACTGGTCATTCGGTGTCGTTTCACTCTAATCAGTCCCAAGGGAGTAACAAGAATCTCAGTTACCCCGCCTCAAGGATGGGTCATAACCCAGGGAATCATAGTTACCACCTGGGGAGACCCGACCTGAAAGCACTGCTAAACGTGCTGGGAGAACCAGGTAGTGCAGAATTTTCTTTTCTTCCTATCACCAAAGAAACACTGTCTGCAAGACATAGCTGTAAACACTCTCTTACTCTTTTACACTCATGAAAATTAATTCCTTTTTGGTTATGGTTTCTTACATTGAAATGAAACAAGTAGGAAGTGGAGAAATAAGTATTCCTTTGTATACTAAAAGCACAGTGGGCTAAATTCAGCTTTCCTTGTACAGTAAGGCATGAAATAAATAAGACAACTCACATAAGCAACCTTAGCAGGATCTGGCACTAAGTCTTCTACGCATGTAAAACCAAATTCATATGTGAGTAATCTGGTTCAGGAAAATACATTCTGTAACTACCCTGTGCACGTGGGTAGTTACAAAGATGGGATGTATTCCCTGAAACTAGAGCATATAATAGAAATGCTCCTCCATGAAAGGCGGTTCTTTTTCACTTCCATATAGTCTCACTGAAGTGAATGATGACTGCGCATAAGCAAATTATAGAGTATTTTGACTACACCATCATCACAAGGAGGAATATCTTGTGATTGATAGAGGATTAACTCTCACAGTCTAAATAGAGTAATTTAAAACAGCTATAATTTTTGAAGTATGTTAAAATTTTGTGGTTTTTTCCCCTTGACATTTTTCCTTGCTGATTTTCCAGACAAAAAAGCAGCTAAGGATATTTACAAGAACAATTACTCAACACCATTACCCAATTAGAGATTTTCGGCTAAGAGCTAATGCAGAATTTGTTTACTAAGAACAAGAAGGTGCTCCTGCAAAAGGTCTTTGTGTCACACTTTGATCCATTCAGGTGTGTAAAGTCTTAGGGTCAAGGACAGGATGTATCTCTCAGACTGACAAGTCTGGAATAGCAGCAGTGTACAATCTATCCCTTCACGTTTCAAGCTGACAGATATATCTTGTAGTGTACATCACACCCATCTTGAGTACTTCTAGTAGCAATAGAGGAGCAAGTGTGAGCATCTAAAATCATGTTATTATTCAGAAATGAACTGCAGGCCTCAGTAACATTGGCATTGGTAATTTTTTTAACAGAAGAGGTCATATTCTGAGGGGTTAAATAACTGCAGTTGTTAAGTGAGCGACTTATTTAAAATTACTTAGTGTCTCAAGTGTAAATGAGTGGAAACTAGTCTTCCAGATGGTTTGTGCAATGTGAGTTATTTATGTTACAGAGGTTTAGTATCGTTTTAGTTTTTATGACAAAAACTGCTGTACCAGATGCATTTAGGCCAGGATTTGCCAGCCTTGAAAAGTGATGACAGTGGTGATAGCAGAATTCAGTGAGTCGCACGAGAAAGAGACAGAATGAGTAGGAAGTCTTTACTTACGGTTCATTGTAATATGAAAAATAGGAGGGATTAACTAAAGTTATCAGCAACTCAAAAAGGAAGTAAGTGTTAGCAGAGTAAAATTAAACTCTGGAATTCATTGTTACAGGATAACTGTGGGCATCAAAGTAAAACTGGATTTAGAAGGTAATTAGAAAAATTCAAGGAGAAAATCCATCAAACACAATGATATAACTTCAGACAAGAAATATTTTGTTAATGAAATGGTATTTGCATATAGTCTTCTAACAAAGAAAATACATTTTCTATTTGTGACAAGATTATAGATGTTCCTAAAATTGTTTCACACCAGATACAGCTGTTTTTGTATCACACATTTATACAGATAACTATATTTTAACATCTAAGAGAAAATATTTCTTAAAATTGCCTTTTGGGAACAGCTTTTTTCCTTTCTCTTTTTTTTTCATTTTTCTTTTTTATTTTTCAAAGAGAAAAATATTTCTGCACCCTTTTTTTTTTTTCTTTTTATTCCCTGCTTTCTTAATTTTGGTTTAGTTTAAAGTTTTTGAGGGTGTCTTTTTGGCAATTTGGTTTTTTTTTTTTTTTCCTGCAAAATTTCAACTGGCTAAGAGCTACCACAGCCAAGGAAACAGGGGAGGGTTGGTTCTTTTTTTAGAACTGGTGTCAGGGGAAAACCCTAGAGGACCATTCCTAACTTCAGTTGGAAGTGAGGTGCCCAAATTATAACTCAGTCAGTTGTTGACAGAGAAGAGGAGAGACAGACACTGTCAGCAAAGAATGCCCAGAGAAGATGATAAAAGCCTGTGGCTTGTCGGGGTCCTGATCTCAGCCTCTCAAGCCTTTAAACCTCTCAAACTGAAGCTCTCATTAGTAAACAGATTGCTCAGAAGAGGCAGAGGAGGAACAGGACAAGAACAGGGCTGTGGGAGCCAGAAACATGATGATTAATGATGTTCTGCAGACATGCAAAAGCAAACGCACTCTGTGCTCATGGCATCAAACTCGGCTACAGTCTAACAGTGAATCCTTAATTGTTCTCTTGGCATGCAGCACATGGCTCTTTTTCTGAAAATCATTTTGTATTAAAATTCCTGGTAAACCTTTTATCCAGACCAGAGTGAACTAAGCAGTGAAGCTTGTGCTGGGGAAAGAAAGAAATAGCCTTCAACAAAATGGCTGGAGAAGTGGTGGAGGAGAAGGGTCTCTCTGTAACAAAGAGCAAATACCATGCTGTAGCCAACTGCACCACCTAAACCGCTTGGGTAGAGAAGTGAAAGAGAAGTGAACTTTCACACATGCTCTGCCTAAGGAAGCCATCTTCCTGCCAGGGAGAATTTGCCTCTGGCAGGAGCAAAGGTGTTTCCTGAGGCAAGTGTGAAGATTAAGGCTGGAAGTGGCAGGGCAGGACCTGAGGTGCTCTCTTGATGCCCAGCCTGTAGACCTGCTCCTTTGATCCCGAACCCCAACACGCTGCACTGCTAGGCAGAAGGAAGGTCTGGTTTGTTGCCCCATGGTTGGTGGAAAGAATAAAAAAGGTTTAGCTTATATATACACTTAGCTTTATATATACACTTAGCCCAAAACAGAAACAGTTAAAAAAAAAATAATCACAACATTTTTGCTGTCTTTTCAGCCATCACTTGCCACCAAGTCTGCTGACAAGTGGTGCTTATGGCAGAAAAAGAACTTTGCTATTTACTGGTCATGATCTTTGCTAACACACCTATCTCACTGCAGTTTTATGGTATCTGAGTGGCTCCTTTCAGAAGAATACACTGATAGCCTCATCATGCAGCCTTCAAATTAAGAGCCACTTTTCCTTTCACCAGCCTAGCTCTTGGCAGCTAATTGCAAGCAAAAATCACAACATATAAACCAGTATTTGCAGAACAAAGTGAAACACCAACCAGTCCTGCTATAGCCATCAACTTTCCATCCAGCACTCCTTAATGAAAATAAAATCCAGTGGCTACATCTAACTTATCAAACGATAAATGGGAGCTGCAATCAGGAGTTCTACCTGGGTAACACTTGGTGGCACACAAAGCATTTAGCTGAGATGGATCATCAGAACATCTTATTTACCACACATACACGCACACACAGAGTAAAAAACATTTGTTAAAAAAATAAGAGTAGAAATAGGAAGATTTATTCTGGAGACTGTTGAAAGCCTAACAGGAAAGCAGATTTTATTCTTATTAGCTGGGAAAACAATTGCAAAATAATAATCTTGTTTTGCCTGGCTTGCATTTTGCTGTCTTTTCATTTTTAAGATGATACCAGCTCTGACTTCTGTGCAACTTTTTTCATTTTTTTCACATTCTATTTTTTTCCCCAGAAATTCTTTCACTGGCAGCTACCTTTATGTCACTTTTAATTTCAAAGTTGACATTTAAAATCTGTTCTGTGGCACTGATGCAGTTAGTGGCATGTTGACTATTGTTTCTTCTGGTTTTTTGTACTCTATCAGATAAATTTTAGAGTCCAAACAGAAAATAATGGAACTAAGTGGACCTTTGTACAGCAGACTGGAAGAAATACATTGCTAGCAATGCTACTGTCACAATATATATACTGTAATATTACGGCTTTATTTTAAACTGAGACTTGTTTGTAATCAAGACCAATGGTAAATGTAAAAAATCAGTGGATGTTAGTTTCAAGTAATTTGAACCTCTGGAAAGAATTTCTCAGATTTATCCATGATGCAATTGCATAATAGAAAATACAGCCACTCAAACCAATAAGGGCCTATTTGAAAAGATGGGTCCTATTCCCTTGGCAAGTACTGCCATAAAAAAAGCAGGACCCAGAATGTGCAGTTCTGCCTGCAGGACTGCCTGAAAGTGCAGCTCATTGCACCGCAGTGTTCACAGAATCATGCAGCTATCTATATCCAGATCAGAATAATAACCTTGAGTGTAAGGAAAGCTCCAGCAACATCGGCTGAATTCCATTTTACCTTAAATATTGTGGATGAGGATGGGCATTGAAGCTTACCAGGGAGAGAGGCCTCGGCCACGCAAACTGGAGGTAATCTCCAAACACAGCTGTAGGGCTGCTTTACACCGATGGCGTTCTGCTGATATCACTGATGGTATACTGATACAAGTGTAAAAAAGATGAGAATCACCTTTGTTTCAGACAAGAAACTCAGATCATGAGTTTGAAAGTTAAAAGAAGGGAGGAAAAGGGTCTGGAGACCTCAGTCTAGCCTTGCCATGCTAGGAAAGGATTAAAATTTCACTTACAGCGTAGGCATTCCACATTCTGATGCAAGCTGTTTGTGGCAAAATACCCTTTTCATTTTTTTACCAACCTGTGAAGAATACTAAGACTGAAATCATTTGGCTGTGCATCTGAACATCACACAGACATACAAAGTTTCCAGCCTTTTTCGACTATTATCTAATTTCTATGTGTTAGGGTGAAAATAGACCTTCAAGTCATGTTTCTGTACTTGAGTGATTCCCAGTCCAAGCAGCAAATTGGTCTTTGGCTGGTAAACTTTCTGCTCTGTAAGGTCAAATTTTGAGGATAGAGAGGGCAGGATTGATTTTCTGCTATTTTTCATGCTGAATGGGAGATGACCCTTAGGAATTTTTAGCTGGCCCTTTTAAGTCTTGAGACTTAAAGACAGGTGGAGAATGGCAAGGAGTAAATGCCATGATGGCTGAAGCAGAGACAGACACATCAAAATAAGCACATTTGGCAGCCATGCATTGAATCCTGGGAGGAATGCCTGCAGTGAAATGAGGTTCTTGCCGTAGAGGTATAGCAGAGGTTAACTCAGGACAGTTGTCTATTGTGTGTGATTAGCCACAGTGCACACAGCAAACTTCAGATTAAAAACAAACAAAACACAAGTTTGCAGTCAGTGGGAGGGTGGGATTTTGGGCAATTTTCAGTACAAATCATATACTAATTGGAAGCAACCACTGACTGCTTCACGTGAGCAAAATTTCTTGATGATATCATAAGAAGTCTGTTGGCATAGTCGTGGTACCTTACAAGACCAATGGAACTGACAGAACTCCAGGTCCTTCCTTATAAAAGCAGCACTACAGGCAGTTCTGGCAACCAATACTGCCCTGTCCTGCCAAGTTCTTCTGACTCCTTTTCATACTCATGATGCCCAAATGACTTTCTTGAACATTTTGGAATACACAGGGTAGAAAGGGATGCTGAAAAGACAGTCTGTTGAGTATAAGCAAAACAATATCTGTATCAACACAGAGAAATTACTTGATTTATATGATTAATTTTTGTGTTTTGAAAACAATATCACTCTAAAGATGTGTTTAATATTATTAGGGTATGTATTTATTTGCAGGAAATCTCATCTACCTGTGCCATGAGGACTGTGTTCAAACATAGTAGATCATAGAAGATCATCCTTCTTCCTTAAAATGCTTTGAGCAATTCCTAGGTCAGACAGTTAGGTTATTTCATTCATTTATGCATGAAATAAGAATGACTTTTATCACAACTAAATGGGTCTGATTGAACATACCAGGTAGTATCCAAGAACTATACAATGAGGAATTGCTTCTACATTATTTATATATTCTTTTTAAACTCTTTTTTATTTTTTTAATATCAGCCCCAAACAGACATGAGAGGACGATTAGTTCTGAATTGTTGATGACCAGTACCATCATTGTGTGCAAGCTAAAAATGTCAGGAACTGCTAAATTCACATTACTGATAGAGAGTTTCCCTTGGGGGACATCTTTCTGCCATTTTCTGCCTAAGCCACAGTGTATTATTATGGCCAGGTGATAGCAGAAGTTGTTGTGAGGTACAGAAATTTACTTCAGGCATTTCAGAGTAGTGGAGTTCCTTTCTGCAAAGAAAAACATCTTGTATGAAACTGGACAGTGTGAATCATGCATGTGCACCCATCCTGTGATCATACAGAAGAATTCTCCAGACCACAGCATTGTTATGAACACTTTATTGAATCTGTACATTTTCTTTGAGGAGTGTTAAAAAAAATTGATTACTACCTATACTATGAAACTTAGTGAAGGGATTCCAGTACATAAGGGTTACGTAACAACTTCCTTAGTTAAAAGGACTATGCAGGTCTTGGATTTCTCCCACTCTGATTTTCAAGCAATCTTTGATAACCCACCTTAAAAATAAGACTCTATTATATGACACATTTTATATTCAGCACCGTATAGTACTGTTATTGTTGGGTATCCACTGCAAGGACAACAAAATAGGGTGCAAGAATTCAGCAAATTTATGGACTTTAGAAGCAATTCTTTAATACAGCTTCTGGATGTATCAAGCACTGGAGGTGCTTCTGCTGGATTCCTTACTGCTGGATATCCTTCCATGGATAAGGAAATAGTGGTTCAACATGTGATACTCGATAACAATCTTAGCTGTGATTACCACGAGAGGATAGGGATTAGGACCCCTTCAAGATTGGTAAGAAGGAGGAAACCATGGGCTACCTGCTAGTCAGCCTAACCTCAGTCTCCAGGAATTTTATGGAGCAAATTCTCCTGGAAAACGCATCCAGGAACATGAAGACCTAGTACAGAGTATCCCACAGAATCTTTCTAGGGAGTCAGTGAGATACAGGATTAGAGATGCTGGCTACTGGGTGGTAAAAATGGCTGGATCACCGGGCTCCGAGGTTTGTGATCCATGATACAAAATTCAACTGACGTTCAGTCACTGGCTGTGCCCCACGGGAGGTACCTGAGGTCAATATGGTTAACGCCTGAGAATGACCTGGGCAAGGAGACAGCACATACCCCCAGCAAGTTTGCAGTTTAGCAGCACACTGGTGGTTGGATGGGGGAAAGCACTCCATGCACCGGTGGGTAGGGCAGCCAACTGGACACCAGAAATGTCATGAAGATCTAGAGAGAAAAGCGCAGGGTCCTGGGACTCTGCGGTGCTGGTGCTGTGGACTGCTGGGGCTGCGGAGCACTGGCTGAGGAGAAGCTCTGCAGGAAAGGACCTTCAAGTGATAGAAGCAGAAAGTGGAACAGGCACAAATAGTGAGGATGGAAGATCATCCCATACTGGGCAGTATTACTGCACCATGGCCAGGCCAAGGGAAGTGGCCTCTGCTTGGCAATTGTGAGACCATGCCTGGAGAACTGTCTGGCTTTGGGTCCCACAGTAGAAAGAGAAAAGGAAAAAATTGGGGGAGTTTCACAAAGGTACACCAGGATGATTAAGATGACATACAGAGACAAAGGACCTGTCTTTCTTTGGCTTGATGAGAAGAAGGCTACAGAAGGATCTAATTTCAGTCTTCAGTTACAGAGAGGCCAGCTCCCTGCTCTTTCGGAGGTGCACAGGGAGAGGCTGAGAGGTCATAAACGAATTGCAGGAAAAATAAGCACATAGGAGTGAAACCGTATCTGCTATTTCTAAACCACTAGTGACACCTAGTTTCCAAGAAAAATACCAGTAGCTACACTAACACTGCAACTTGGAAAAATGCATCAGATTGCACTTACAACACTGTAGGGCTTGGTAATTCCAAAGTTCTGCACAGTATAACCCCAAACGAATGGACTTTAACAATGAAAATTTGTACATTAAATCTGTGCTTCAATAAGGGACACAGAGCTTGCAGATGCGGCCTCTCAGTGAAAGGCCCTGATGCCATAACATATCAGACATTTTGTCATGCCTGTGTCTGCGCTGTCTGGCTACATCATTGGCTTTTCACTGAGGACTGACTTCCTGACTGTCCACATACTGTAAATATTGATGTGCACTTGAAAAGCTCTGGGGTGATACCATCTGGCTTCTCAGGTGGGAAACCTTGGACTTATGGAAGCAGCTTACTCACATGCAAGTCCTAGTCTCACAGGCAGTAGAGATGCAGTTGAGTCAGGTCTGGTGTGACCTGCCCTGCTCACTGTACTCTGAAGACACTGGAGTACCGGGAAGGCCATGAGCCTCCCTTCACTCAGTGTCCCCAGTTCAAGTTAAAACAAAAGCAAAGCAAATGGCCGCTCAGAGTGCTGGAGGACTACACAGGAAAAGATCAGATTCTCCCTTCTGGGACAACAGCAAACGTCTGGTAAATACGTTCATTTGAAAATTATGTTTCTTGGGGACATAAATTTGTAGGTATGTGACACAGCTCACAGGTTGTGGCACTCAGAAGAGGGGAAACATCAGACAGTGACTGTGGGCAGCCACATTTCTCCAGCATTGCTACAGTACTCTCAGCTACAGCATCCTCATCCACTTTCCAAACTTTCCTGTCTCCTGCTCCCCATTTGCCAAGAGAAATAAGAATCCCACCTGCATAGAAATGAGGGGCTTTTACTCTACTTAGGCAGCAGTGCCAGATGTGACAGGGTAGGAGAGTCACCTAGCAAAAAAGCATATGGTGGCCTTGGACCACTACCAGACAGCGCATCTGGTCTCCACTTTATAAACCGTGGTCTCCACTTCATAAACCGTGGTCTCCACTTCATAAACTGCAGATGTCTGAAGAAACATGGACAGCTGACTCCTGCACACAGCTGCTTATCCGTCACCAGCTCTGACTTGGTTTTGAGTCAGGTATGGCAAGACAATGGTGCAGAGACTAAGTACGATGTCATTAACAATGACTGGCAAAATTACTGTGCTTGAGTCGTGATTCTGAAGGTGTTGCAAGAGCAAACTAAGAGCTCCTACTGCCTGTACAATCTTTCTTCATAAACTCTCTTCATTTATTGTTCTTTCCTCAAAAACTGGGCTCAAAAATACAGTTTTAGGGTGAACAAATAAGCATCCATTGGGAACAGCCACTAGCATTCTGGCAATGCTCAGGTGTCTTTTCAGTTTAAGGAAGAGAAAAGAGCACGTATGCATGAAAAACTACATGGATTTTATTTATGGATCACTGTGCATTTCAGAAAACTATGTCTACTAAAGTAATTGATGTTTTTGACAACATAACTGATGGCTAGCATGTAGAAGATACAGCTGATGGCTGTGTAGTAACAATTCTAATGGCAGACCTTTCCATCCTACTCTGTCTGCTCACCAAGCAGTAGGAGTTTGAGGGTGAGTACATTCCAGAAGACAACAAGTACCCTCTGTACTGAAGGATCACACTGACATTCAAGTTAACCTGTGGTTAGGTTTTGCATGATAGGACAGTAATGTTGTGCAGCTGCACAGCCTATTGCGCTATGTGGATCTAACTGATGGAAGCCCAGCAAGCTGAGACTTGAACTTGTACATGGACAAACCAAGCTGTACTAGTACGTCACAAATGTGAATATTGTGGTACAGAGACGAAGTCTGGAGCATTACTCCACCATCCTCCTGCTCAAAGTAGGTACCACCACATGATCAGACCACAGTGGTAAGATTTTTATCCAGTCTAGTTTTGAAAATACTCAAGGATGCAAAACTTTTGTAGGCAACCTGTTCCATTGTCTGACTGTCCCTGTGGTGGAAGAACATTTTCATTCTATCTAGTTGGAGCTTCCATTTCAGTTTCTCACCATTGTTTGTCAGCCTCTCATCACGCATGTCCATGAATCACTCCATTTTCTCAGTATACCTCCTTGCAGGTGCTGGAAAGCTGCCATTAGGTTGCATTGAAACCTTCACTTCTCCAGGTTAAAACAAGCCCAATTTCCACCGTCTCCCCATCTGGTTTCTGTGTTCCAACCACCTGACCATCTTGGTGTCCTTCGGCTGGACTTACTCAAGCTTATAAATGTTTTTCCAATACTAGGGGAGGCCAAAATGGAACGCATCATTCCAGATGTGATTGAATGAGTACGGAGTAAAGGTGAGTAAGTGCTTTGCTCAGCCCTGTGGCTGTGCTTGTGGTAGTACAGCACACTATGCTGGTATCAACCACCTCCACAACCATGAGCTGAGTACACAGGAACAAAAATATATAAACAACTGCTTCCTACAGTTAAATGCCTTCTGGAACATTGTGTCCTCTACTGGACTGCAAAGGGGAATCAGCCCATCGCCTGTGATTTAAAGCCAAATTTAAATTTGCATTTTTTGCAATTTCAAGTCAGTTTTTCACACAGTATGTCAATATATTGCAATGTTTTCCTTTTCCTTGAAAGATAACATGATTTATTGTCAAGAATGTGCTTTTTTACTTTTTTATTGTGACTAAGAGCTATATGCACTCTAGGGCACATATTAACGATCCATTAATATACTGCTCAGATGTTTGAAATTACTCAACCTAATGTTTTGTGCCTTTCTGCACACCTGAGTTAATACATACCCTGGAGTGCTTTCCTGCATAGTTACAGCATTCTCTACTACAAAAACCTGGAACTTGATTGCATCCATATATTAATCACAGTGGATGTTTACATAGTATGACTTCACTTAATAGCATAATGATGAAGAAGCCGGATGTACATAACTGTCTGGCTGAATGCCTGACTTAGGGAAAGAGGAAGGCTTTCCACAAACATTTTAACATCTCCACAGAGGGCCAAAGAAATCACAGAAATGCTGGACATATTTTTTTACATTGTTCAATCTATCTTTCTCCACAATATATGGGAATGCTTTGCTGGATCATATATACATATCTCAGAGAGTCGTTTTTGTTAATCTCCTAAGTAGCAAATAATTTCTGTCTTTAATGAATTACATTAAAAGGTGAAGTGCTTAGTGGCAGGAACTCATGTAAAAGCATGATTAATCACCCTGAGGTTTTTGGCTCCAGTAGGCAGCTCCTTTAAGTTACTTCAGAGGGCTTCTTCCTTCCATTTAAGCTTTCTTTTTTTCTCCTCCTGCAGGGCTTCACAATGTTCATTTTTGTGTGGTTGTCTTTGTTGTGTTTTGGGTTTTTTTAATAAATGGATTTATTTATTTATAATTTCTGTCAGGGACATGCCCTCTTGTTATTCAGGTAAAAAAAATCGAGTTTAGTGTTTCTGAATAAATTATCCAGATGCATTACCATCACTCAGTCAAGAATCACTTTACAGCTATACTTCAGGGTCTTGTTTCTGTGTATCTCCATTTTTCATGTTCTTATTGGGGTAAGGAAGTAGGATCATTTAGGCAGAATTGGGTTGTGAGATGCACAAACATATTGTGAAAGATGGAAAAGTATTTTTAAGTATGAAATATTTTTAAGTATGAAGTATTTTTAAGTATGTTACATTTGATGGACCAGACACTTGGAAGAATAAAAAAGGACTGCCCTGCCAGTGTTGTATTTTTGAGATCTAGGTAGTGATTGGTGTGCTGACTAACATAAATTCTCAGACAGGAAACACCACTAGAGAAATCTCATTTTTCCTTTAATACTATTGCATCTTCCAGGTGAGACTCTTTGAGAAAGAGATACAAAACGAAGTTTAAGATGAGAAAAGGCCAGACTCATACAGAGAAAGATCTGTTCTGATGCAAGAGCTGGTTTTAACTCAAATCTCACATAGGTGATGAGCAATGTTTAGTAAACCAGTATATACACAGATTGTTTTACTGCTCTACGTAGTAGTGTAAAATAACAGTTGCTAGAAAATTCCAGTGAAGCATAGAATATTACTAAGGATAAGAAACAAAAAACCTGCAACCTGCACATAAAATAAGAATGCTGCACAGCCGCTTGGTGACTCTAATTTCGTCTTTGAACCACCTAGAGCGTCCCAGTCCCACGTTCTACAGAAACATATAATGAGTAATTTATTCACAGTCATTGTCTTACCCTTGCACGTGGCTCCTTTCTCCTGGAGCAGGAGAACACAGCAGACTACCCAGACAGAAGGAAAGCAGTACAGAACTTTGTTCTTAGGAATTCAGAGGGAAGATGCATTTATGGGTTGAACACAGGAGTGGGCAGAAGAAAACTCGCCATCTGTTGACAGCTCCACCCCTGTGGTTGTGGGTGAATTTTTTAAAGGCAGGTGAATAACGTAGGACTTGTTTCTGAATGAAAGGTGAGGTTTTCCAAGCTCTTCAACAAATGAACTCTCCATTGTGCATGCTTCCTGTCTGAGAGTCACTTTGCTTTGATGAAGTCTTGTGGCAAATCTCTATTCACTGACTGGATAAAGCAGAGCTTTTAAATTAGATTACTGATGTTAACACTTATTACAAGTATAAAATGTGTTATAAAGATTTATGGGAAAAGTGAAATCTCTATTTTGCCGTGTAGTCTATTACACAGTATATAACACAGAAATCTCTTGGTATTCAAATATCTTTATTTAGAAGAGAAATACCAGTCTCAGAGGATTTATTCTTTCTTTGTAAAATGTTCTGATAATCTGGGATGGAAGATGCAGAGGAAGGAGTAATAAACATTTTTACAAACATTACTAAAATTCTCTACCAATTTCCTTCTTTTCTTCCTTTTATTAATTGGATTTACCATGTAAATTTTACTATTTGTTGCTGCATACTTTATAGTCTAGTCTTGGGTGTGGAAGAAATAGTTCTTTTTCCATAGTTACTCAAAAGTTTCTCCGAACGTAATGTTCTGCTAATATCAGAATATATATGAATCCAAGAAATGCTGTTTGAGTGTTGGCTACTAGATTACCATACTTCATTTCTCTAATGAGTGCATTCATGTTTGTTAGCTCTGTCCTAATTTTACTTCACAGGTCAGTTCTATTTAATGCCAGAGTGTCCTCTGCTGTACATAGGAAAAATAGCAGTATGTTACAGGTTCTTTCATTCATGGTGATCAAAAGGCAGTGAATAAGAAACTCTGTAGGGATCTGTGCAACTTCTTATTTAAATTTCTCTGTCAGAAGCATTTTTGCAAAATCCTTTCTAGTTCTCCCCAAATCACTCACACTACAGATGAATTTGTAAATAGAATTCACATTAAAACCTCCTAACACTCCCACCTCACCCTCACCAAAGTTTTATGTTTAAAAGGAAGATTTCGCTAAGAACAAATATTAGGAAACGTGCCCCAAACCAATCCTCTGGGACACCTTCTCTGAATATCAGATATGAAATAGGGATAAACCTTTATAAAGTTTTAAAAAATAAAAGCTGTGAGGAGTGGCCAATACCCCAGAGGGCTGTGCAGTCCTTCAGAGGGACCTCATCAGGGTGGAGAGATGGGCAGAGAGGAACATTCTGAAATTCAACAAGGGCAAGTGCAGGGTCCTGCACCTGGCGGGGAATAACCCCAGGCACCAGTACAGGCTGAGCGCTGACCTGCTGGAAGACAGCTCTGTGGAGAAGGACCTGGGGGTCTTGGTGGACAACAAGCTCTCCATGAGCAAGCAGTTTTCCCTTGGGGCCAAGAGGCCAATAGCATCCTGAGGTGTTTTAGGAAGACCATTGCCAGCAGCTCAAGGGAGGTGGTCCTGGCCCTCTACTCAGTCCTGGTGAGGCCACATCTGGAGGGCTGTGTCCAGTTCTGCGCTCCTCAGAGAGACATGGAGCTCCTGGAGCAGGTCCAGCAGAGGACAACAAAGGTGATTAAGGGACTGAAGTGTCTCTCTTATGAGAAAAGGCTGAGGGAACTTGGCCTGTTCAGCCTCAAGAAGAAATGACTGAGAAGAGACCTCATCAATGTCTGTCAGTATCCAGAGGGAAGGTGTCAAGAGGGCGGATCCAGGCTCTGCTCAGTGGTGCTGAGCAATAGGACAAGAGGTAACAGTGAGAAACTGATGCACAGGAAGTTCCACCTGAACATGAGGAAGAACTTCTTTACCGTGCAGGTGACCGAGCACTGGAACAGGTTGCCCAGAGAAGTTGTGGAGTCTTTCCTCATGGAGATACTCAAGAAGCATCTGGACACAATCCTGTGCCATGTTTCTGGGATGACCCTGCTGGAGCAGGGAGGTTGGACCAGATGATCCACTGTGGTCCCTTCAACCTGACCCATTCTGTGATTCTGTAAAATACTCAACAAATATTTTTTCTCATAACTAGCGTTCTGCTCTTTAGTGAGGACAGACTGGGTGTGTAAAAGGTTATAGGAATGCTCTGTTTTAAGGGTGGATAGTTAGGCATTGTCAGGATGTCGCAAGAGAAAGGCACATGCATATTTTTCTAACTAATATACATGGAATTTTATAGAAAAATTAAAAATACTGACAACTGCAGTCATAATTATTAGCTACAGAAATAGGATTCAGAATAAACCTGTAGGAGTTAAGGCAGATAGCTCTCAGAAAATGTCAGTCAGTTGGTAATGTTTAAAGTAAGAAATGACATCAGGTGTTTTTCAGACGGACACCAGGGAAGGCTAGAAATGCTCACATCAGGATTAGGAATGCTACTCATGTTATTTAGCACAGAGTACCTTCCCTGTTTGGAGAATCCTTGAAAAATGGCTGAAGATGACACAACAGAAAATCTAGGAAAGAATATAAAGGCAAGCAGAGAGTAATTTTTATTCACTATTTCCAAATCAGCAGAAGTAGCAAGAATACAATAAAGCTTTAAGGGAACAGGTTTGAAATAACTAAGAGGAAACCTTTTTGCCCATAATCTTGTCAGTGAACAGTGGAATTCTGTCACATGATACCATTAATGCCAGAAATTAAAAGTAAAGGAGACAGCTTTTAGAAATTAGGCCAGACACTTTTGTGGAGTATGTGTCTACCTGCAAATATGAAATACCATACACCCAATGCCACAGTAAGTGCCTGAAGGAATAACCCCAAGTACCAGCACTGGAGAGCAGCTCTGGGGAAGGGCCTGGGAGTCTTGGCGGGTGACAGGTTGACCATAAGCCGGCACTGTGCCCTGGTGGCCCAGAGGGCCAACGGTGTCCTGGGGTGCATCGGGAAGAGTGCGGCCAGCAGGTGGAGGGAGGTGATCCTGCCCCTCTACTCGGCCCTAGTGAGGCTACATCTGGAGTGCTGTGTGCAGTTCTGGGCTCCTCAGCACAAGGAAGACAAGGAGCTACTGGAGATGGTCCAGTGGAGGCCACAAAGATGACTTGGAGTCTGGAGTGTCTCTCTAATGAGGTGAGACTGCAGGAACTGGGCCGGTTTTGTCTGGACAAGAGAAGACTGAAAGAGGATCTCATCAATACATACAAGTGTCTCAAAAGCAGGTGCCAAGAGGACAGTGTGTAATAAGCGATGTACAGTTTGTTCACCTAACTCTTGTGAAAGCTGAATAAGAGAATAATAAAATATAGATTTTACATCCGCTGGTGACAAGATGTTATGCGAAGTAGTGTTAAAATAGAGTATAGCTAAATAGAATTAGAATATGTTATAACCCTAAGACTTCTTGTAGTGGAACGTAGAAATAATAATACAGTAATAAACACCTGGACGAACAAGCTGCCTGGAGACAAGACGTGCCAAAGAGATAAGAAAAATAAACACGGACATTCCAAATACACAGGGCACCGTGACCTCCCAAAAGAGATAACCGACTTGCGAAGAAATTACCACAGTCAGCTTTGAAGAAAACCAGACCTTAAAAACTAAAAGAGGCGTANTGCATTTTTATGTTACTTCCCAGGGCACAATGTTGATGGACCCACAGCTGACTGAACTCACCCCCGAGGCATCCCACCCTTGAAGAATCCCATCCCTTTGGAATCCCGTCCCCGAGCGCTCCCACCCAGCGCCCTCCCCGCGGCTCGCGCTCGGCCGGAAGTGAGGGCAGGCCGGGAGCGGGGCGGGGCCGCGCGGCTCCCCACAGGC
>WEIT01029732.1:54438-69928 GCA_013389985.1 Dryoscopus gambensis | reverse complement strand
AACAAAGAGGAATCTCCCGTGCTCGCAAGGGCTTTTACATGCAAAATCGCGAAAGTGACAGGCCCAAAACCCGTCAATCAACTCAGCTCCAAGCCATCACAGTCAGACTCGCGGTGATGGAGGCGCTGGGGATGGCGGGGCTGGATGGCCCCGGGGTTCTCTTCCAGCCCTGCTGGCGCTGGGACGAACGTGCTGGATGGAGCCGGCAAGTGGCAAATCCCACCCTGGCTCCGGGAATCCATCAAGAGGCTTTTGCTGCGGTTTTCACACAATTCACAGAATTCACAGAAAGTATGGGTTGGAAGAGACCTGCAAGATCATCGAGTCCAACCCGTGCCCTAACAGGAGGGAAAATCCCAGCAGTGTTGGAGATTTTGGTCTTTTTGAAACGGAACGTTCTTGGGTTTTATTGGGTTCCCAGCCAGGATCTGTGTGAAATACCTTGGATTTTGTGTTATAGTGAATATTATAACACAAATGCGGGTAAAAAGAGATGAAACAAGATGGAGCAGCTTGATCAGAATTTTCATTTTAATTTTATTTCTTCTCTTAATTAATTTGTTATTTATATCAAGGCTTCTTTGGATCCTTCCTTTTAAAGGAATTGCCACTGTCTGCACAAAACCTCTGGAATGGAATGGAAACTCTGCTCCTCCTGCCTCGAGCACTGTGATCTCCCTTTTTATTTAATTATATAAATGTATTAGTTTTCATTTTAATGAAATTTAATTTTTTAAAATTAAGATTTGTTTTTATTTTAATTTTTAAATTATTTTAAATTATTTATTAAATTTCATTAAATTTACCATCTCCTGCTGTATCTGCAACCAACCTGTGACCTTCTCCTTCTTTCCTCCAACAGCTCCACCTCATGCCCAGCTGCTGTAATCTGGCAGTTTGGGAGTGTAGCTGCCTTTTTTTTTCATAAACTGTACCTGGAACTCATTTGTTCCTCAAGTTCATTCATTCCCTTCATTCCCCGTCCATTGTCCTTGATCACCTTTGCATCCCCGCCCTCCCAGGGAGTGCAGATCTGGATTTCCAAGCACCCAGGTGCTGTCTGTGAGCTGTGCTTGGGCTCTCTGAGCAATCCTGCAGGACGAGGCCGTGCTTTGGGGGGCAAAGGCTTCGGGGTCCTTCTGATTCCAGCGGATGGTGAAGAATTCATAAATTCTCTTTGTGCTTTCCCCACGAGTTGTCTGTGTGTTTTCAACATCAGCAGAGCCAAACAGAGTTTTGTCCAATTAAGCTGAAGAAGGGGAAAATTAGGAGAGATGTAAGGAAGGAATTGTTCCCTGGGAGGGTGGGCAGGCCCTGGCACAGGGTGCCCAGAGCAGCTGGGGCTGCCCCTGGATCCCTGGCAGTGCCCAAGGCCAGGCTGGACACTGGGGCTGGGAGCAGCCTGGGGCAGTGGGAGGTGTCCCTGCCCATGGCAGGGGTGAGATGGGATGGGCTTTAAAGTCCCTCCTCATCGAAACCAGTCTGGGATTCCCCGGTTCTGAAATGGAGTGTCCATCACAAACCAAAGCTTTTGTGTTAATACCAACCCCAAACCCTGCATCAGAGCCCGGGACAGGGCAGAGCCTTTGCCTTCACCTCCCCGAGCCCTCAGTCCGTGGCAGATCCTCCTCCGGAGCCACAGGGCACCAGCCCAGCAATGCTGAATTCCCAGCGGCACCGGGGGAGCAGGGAAGGGCTCTCCTGTGCATTTGGTGAGGCTGAATGTCCATGGCACGTTGGGGAAGGATGGGAAGCCCTTTGCAGTGAGGAAGTGCCACAAAAGGATGAGATTTCTCTTTGACTTCTTGTTCCCAGGCTTATCTTGTTCTCAGCTGCATCCAGCTTCACCTGGGTATATCCCAAACTGTCAGGAAATCCAGACTGGAGCCCACCCCACCGCTGGTGTGGGAAGCTGTTCCGGGGTGTTTGTGCTCCGTGTGTGTTTCCTGGTTCTCTCTGACACAAGGGATGCTCAGCTGCAGCAAAATCCTTGTTTTTCCAGTGGAGAAGAGGCTGTGGAGTCAGATCCAGCACTTCCCAAAAGAAAGCACCTCATGAGAAAGGGAAACACAGTAGGGGGTTGGCTGTGATGAGGGGAGCGTGACACCTCAGACTCCCTCAGTCTGGGATCCAAAGGCAACAGACATTTCCTTTCCATGAGGAATTCCAGGAACTGGGAAATCATTCAACTGTTTCATCCTAAAAACATCCCATCCCCATGGCACCGGTAAGCCCTGGGTGCCACTTTCCTGAGGCTCAGGGGTGCTGCCAGTGGCTGTGGACTCCCTGCTCCAGGGCACGGGACAGGGAATCCCTCAGGGTGCCCCGGGTTTGGGGCTCCTTGTTCCTGGGGCAGGGAATCCCTCAGGGTGCCCCGGGTTTGGGGCTCCTTGTTCCTGGGGCAGGGAATCCCTCAGGGTGCCCCGGGTTTGGGGCTCCTTGCTCCTGGGACAGGGAATCCCTCAGGGTGCCCCAGGCTGTCCCCAGAGGACAATCCACCCCCTCCCCCAGCAGCTCCCACTCTTTGACTCTGCTGGGGCATCCCGGGGGCTGCAGGAGGGAATTTCCAAGCTCTGAGGATCCAAATTCCCCCCCTGTATTTTACCTGGAGGTCCCCTGGCTCAGCTGGATGTGCCTGGGAGGCAGGAAAGACTCTGGGGGTGATTCCAGCCTTGTTTCCTGCAGGGATTTTGCAGGAGCCCAATGCAGACTCAAATCCAGGCGAGGCAAAGAGCACAAACCCCGCCAGCAACTTCCACCCTCCGGGAAAAACGAGCATCAGACGCAGATGGAAAATCCCTGCTCTGCTCACCGCTGGTGTTCGGAGCAACCTGGGGCTCTGAGCAAAGTCCAGAAAGCAAACTTTGGCAAAAGTAACCAAAATTCTCCCCTCCCCCTAGGGCAGGAGATGTAATTCCTGCCAGCTGCCCTCCCAGAGCGGGCAGGGCAGTGGGTGAGGCCGGGCCCCCGCTGCTCTCTGTGCCCCGCGCCTCCCTCAGCTGGTGACAAACCCTCAGGGCCACCGGGAGCCACCAGCTCACAGCACAGACCCGGCCCCGGCCCCGGGCCCTGCCCCAGCTCAGTTCTGGGTGCTGCTTCCCAGGGGATCGAGCATGATCACAGGGGTTCCTTGATCCTAAAACCTGTGGCCACCGGGAGTTCCTGCAGCTGGAAGCAGACCTGTGCTGGCCCATGAGGCCACGAGGAGAGAGCCGGGTGTTCCTTCCTCAGTCAGAGACACCAAAAATACCCCACCCCACCCCACCCCCCCAGGGACATTTCCTGCCACCTGTCCCACCTCGCTCCCTGCGCTGCTGCGGGGGGGCTGCTTGTGGAGTTACAGAACCATGGAATGGGTTGGGTTGGAGGGACCTCAAAGCCCACCCAGAGCCACCCCTGCCATGGGCAGGGACCCCTCCCACTGCCCCAGGCTGCTCNAAGTAACCAAAATTCTCCCCTCCCCCTAGGGCAGGAGATGTAATTCCTGCCAGCTGCCCTCCCAGAGCGGGCAGGGCAGTGGGTGAGGCCGGGCCCCCGCTGCTCTCTGTGCCCCGCGCCTCCCTCAGCTGGTGACAAACCCTCAGGGCCACCGGGAGCCACCAGCTCACAGCACAGACCCGGCCCCGGCCCCGGGCCCTGCCCCAGCTCAGTTCTGGGTGCTGCTTCCCAGGGGATCGAGCATGATCACAGGGGTTCCTTGATCCTAAAACCTGTGGCCACCGGGAGTTCCTGCAGCTGGAAGCAGACCTGTGCTGGCCCATGAGGCCACGAGGAGAGAGCCGGGTGTTCCTTCCTCAGTCAGAGACACCAAAAATACCCCACCCCACCCCACCCCCCCAGGGACATTTCCTGCCACCTGTCCCACCTCGCTCCCTGCGCTGCTGCGGGGGGGCTGCTTGTGGAGTTACAGAACCATGGAATGGGTTGGGTTGGAGGGACCTCAAAGCCCACCCAGTGCCACCCCTGCCATGGCAGGGACACCTCCCACTGCCCCAGGCTGCTCCCAGCCCCAGTGTCCAGCCTGGCCTTGGGCACTGCCAGGGATCCAGGGGCAGCCCCAGCTGCTCTGGGCACCCTGTGCCAGGGCCTGCCCACCCTGCCAGGGAACAATTCCTGCCCAAGATCCCATCCAGCCCTGCCCTCTGGCACTGGGAAGCCATTCCCTGTGTCCTGTCCCTCTGTGCCTTGTCCCCAGTCCCTCTGCAGCTCTCCTGGAGCCCCTTTAGGCCCTGCAAGGGGCTCTGAGCTCTCCCTGGAGCTTCTCCTCTCCAGGTGAGCACCCCCAGCTCTCCCAGCCTGGCTCCAGAGGGGCTCCAGCCCTGGAGCAGCTCTATGGCCTCCTCTGGACTCTGTCCAGCAGCTCCACGTCCTCCCTGTGCTGGGATCCCAGACCTGGCTGCAGGAGGGGTCTCACGAGGGCAGAGCAGAGGTGCAGGATCCCCCCTTCACCTGCTGCCCACCCCAGTCCAACACTTCTTGGTGGTCACATTCAGGTGCTGCTGGGCAGCTGCTGGGCCTGAGGTGCTTCCCACGCCCTCCTCCAGTGGCAGTGGGACCCCCCTGTTCCCCCTGCCCCACGTCCCAGCTCCTCACAGGACCCCCTGAGGGTGGTGCCGGGCAGGTCCCCGGCCCCGCCGTGTTTTGTCCGCGGGTGGGTCCCGGTGGCTGCTCAGGCTCCTCTGCAGGGTCCTGCTGCTCATCAGCAACCTCATGGCTCGGGGCTCCCCTTCCCGCCGGGACCTCTGTTCCCTCTGGATCCTGGGAGCGCCAGCTGAGCCCCACCCAGCCCGAACCTCCCCTCCGGGGAAGAATAAACCCCCCCACCCAAAACCACGGCCCCAGGTTGCCCACGAGGTGGATTTGGTGCCAGGCTGGACCCAGAGCCGCCCCATCTGGATGCGGGATCGGCTGGAAAGCCGAGTTTTGCCGTGACAGAAGGTCGGCTGCTCCCGGGCTGGGGAAAAACCCACCCAACAACAACAACAAAAAACAAGCAAAGCAAAACAAGTGTTTTTATTAAACTTGCATGCACTTAAGGCACTCCTTTGAACCTTTAGAGCCTGGCCCAGTGTTCGCTGGCGATGAATGTCCTCATCTGGCTTTAAAAGGTGGGGACAATGTTGTGCACTTAAATCCCTTCACTGGAAATTTCGTGCCTTTCATTTGTTTAGCCACAGCAGAGAAAAGCCCAGTCACAAAACTTTCCTGCGGGCTTAAGGAGATTTCTCCTTTGAAGCAGCCCCAACAATAATACTGTAATAGAAGTAAAGCCCGCTCCTCTTACCCCAAGCAGATTTTCCCCTCCACAAACGTGCTGCAATCGGTGACAAAGTGGCTCTGGCTGAGCAGGGCCGCTCCCCCCCGGCTACTTTGTGTTGAACTTTTCCGAGCCAGCCATAAATACAGAGATACCAAAGAGTTAATTTGCGTTTTTAAACCTCCTTCCCAATATCCTCTCTCATTCCTGCATAAAATCCCCATGTCCAGACATCAAATCAGTAAACCCTGTTGCCTGTCAGCGAGGACAATGTCAGGCCATTAGTATGTTAATAAGTCCGGAGGGTGACAGGTGGCCTAGTAGACAGCTCAATTAAGCTGCTCATTAAACACACGCTAACGAACAGCCAAGGCAGGGCCTGAACAGCACCATTCTGTAATGACATGATGTCAGAGCGAACAAATGAGGAAAAATAACAAAAACATTACAGCAGTGACAGACGCCACTAATAGGGACCCCTTGCACTACATCAGCCCTCAAATCAATGAGCAACAGGGATCAAAAAACTCGACCCAACATTCTCAGGGGACTGAATGCAGCAAGATTTTTTTGGTCAGGTTTTTTCCTCTCTCTTTTTTTTTTTTCCTCTCCCCCTCAACTGAAATTATGACAAAATATCGGGAATTAATAATGGGCAGGAGGGAGGGGGATGAAGGGGCAGAGTTTGTTTCCCATAGTTTTAACCATAAAAATGTGAGCACTGTGGAAGGTGAGGCCTGAGTGAAAACCATTCTTTAATGGGCTCATCATTTCAATTTGATTGGCATTTTTTGCCTTTATCCTGCCTTTCCCCCCCGCTCTTTTCCTGGAGGCTGCAGGTTCCCTGATTTGCTGTACCTGCTCTGCCTCCTCTTTCACCACAGGTCACCCCACCAGTTAAGAACTTTGAAAGTGCAGATTTGTCGCTATTATTTTGAAAAGGGGGACTTCCAGCAGCTGGTGGAGAAGAAATCCTATCGTTTTCAAGTCAGGAGCTTCCTGGGTAATAAATTCAAGCATCCGACGGGTGCTGAAATGACATTTGAGCCCGGCTTTGCTAAACTAATAGGCTGGTTGGCCATTATAAGGTCACGACCTGAGCTCTCAGCCCGGCTGCAGAGCTGTGTTAAGTTAACAACTGACACCTCGCTGCCTTTCCTTAAAGGTCCAGCTCGAGATTCCCGCTAATAACTGGGATAATCGAGTCCCGCCGCCGAGCGGGGCTGTGGCAGCGACTTCTGGGGGGGGAAGGAAAAGAAACACAAGTAAAAGCTGCAAAAATAAAAGGAACAAAAGTAGAAGATGCTTCGGAGGCTGCTCCTGGCCAGGTGTGGGAGCGGCTGTGAGCAGGCTGTACGTGCAAAGCTGCCGGAATGTTTTGGGAGCCACTAAAGGACTCCCCCAGTTCAGCTCACTGGTTTAACTGGTCAAGCTCAGCCCCCCATGAGCCAACGGGCAGCAACACATCCCCACACTCCTCCCTCTTGTACCTGCCCGTGCAAAGTGGGTGCCGAGGGCTGTTGCAGGAGTAATTGATTTTTTCCAGCCCTTTTGGCCTCCCACAAACAAGGCCCCGAGCGCTGGAAAATGAGAATTAAAGGGTGCGAGTGCGGTGGGTGTTGCTGGGCTGGATCCAGCTGTGCCACAGACAATGATGCGAGGCAGACATCAGATGTCAGATTAGTGTGGAGTGACACAACAGCCCGGCTTGCCCCAATATGGTGACAAAAAATGAGCACAGCTGAGGGCGAGCTCAAAGGGCCCAACGGCGCTGGCAGCGCGGGCGCCAGATTTCCACAGCTCTGCCCTCGCGGGATGGAGCGTCTGAGCTGCCCCAGTTCCAACCTGCAGGGCTGGAGCCAGGGGAAAACCTGAGCACAGGGCAGTTCTCACAGGCCGGGGGCTGGATGGGATGGGCACAGCTCCAGAGCTGCCAGGGAAGTGGGGAAGGAGAAATGTGGGATGAGCAAGCCCTTCTTCCACACTTAACAAAACACGGGCCCGGGAGCTGCGCTGGTGAAGAGAACATCGCTTCAGCACTTGTGTTCTTCTGCCGGGGACAAATCATCCGTCTCAGGTGTCTCCGCACTTATTTTGCACACTCAGAGCACTGGCTGCACTGGGGCAGGTGATCTGAGTTCAGCACTGATGTGCAGAGGTACCTTTGTGTGTCACCCGCTGCTGTCACTGACTGTGGAGCTCCGGTTTGGGTCTCCCAGCTCTTTGCCGCAGCTTTGTGTAGATTTAGCACTGAAAAACCAAAAGAAGTTTTGCCCTGGAGAAGGCAACTGAAGTTTCTGTGGGTGCTTCAGTGCTGGGGACAGTTCTGGGTGTCTCAGTATTAGAGAGATCCAAGAGAGTGTCCAAAGGAGGGACACGAGGATGGGGAAGGGTCTGGAGGGGCCCCACGAGGTCACTTGGGCAGTTCAGCCTGGAGGAGCCTGAGGGCAGAGCTCCCCGGGGCTGCAGCTCCTCCCGAGGGGCAGCGCAGGGACAGCTCCGAGCTCTGCTCTGGGACAGGGACAGCACCCAGGGAGCGGCTGCAGCTGGGCCAGGGCAGGCTCAGGCTGGAGAGCAGGAAAGGTTCTTCCCCCAGAGGGTGCTGGCACTGCCCAGGCTCCCCAGGGAATGGGGACGGCCCTGAGGCTGCCACAGCTCCAGGAGGGGTGCTTGGACAGGGAGCTGTGGCAGGAAGCTCATCCCTCCCTCCCCGCAGGCGGCACAGACCCTTCCCAGGGGCACAGCTGGGGACGTGGTTCCACACCTGGCAGCAGACAAGGAGCTGTTCTGTGCCCCCAGTGCCAGCAAAGTAACTCCAGTAACTCCAGGTTTCCATCCCGTGGGGAACGGAACCATTTCCACCCTCGGTGCCCCAAGCAGGGGCATCTGTGAAAGGTCGAGAACCAGACCAGTCCTGCCTGCACGTGCCAGGAAGCAAAGGAGCCCCTTCCGAGGAATGCCGTGGGTACCAGGAGAGAGATTATGGGAGAGCAATTACATCACAAAGTGTTCATGGGAGGGGCTTTGTTCTCTCCAGAAGAGCTGTGCCAGATCCCGCTTTTGGATCTGCTCCCATCTTCCCGAAGCTGTGTCCTGGACACCAAGGGGTCTCCCCTTCCTCTTGATCCTAAAAGGCAGAAGGGGTGTCCACATTCCCTGGCGTGGAAAAGGTGGATTCACCCCGAGGATGAGGAGGGAAAGGAGCCATTCTGGTACCTGGTGCTGCTTTCCCAGGCACAGGGCAGGGGAATTTCTGGAGCCTCCACATCTCCCCTTCTGCCCCCACCAGGAGCCTGAAGTGTCACTGAACTGCTGGATCCCCAGAGGTGCACAAACCTGTGCTGGGAGTCTGTAAAAGTTAATTGGTCTGAAACTCCCCAGATCTCAATTCCTGAACCTTCAGAAGGAATTCCTGAATTCAGCATCTGGCTGGTAGAGCTGAGGGACCTCCTGTGTACGAGGAAAACCTGGCAAAATTCTCATCTGCTTTTCCAGGGAACAGCAGCGTTCTCCAGGTTCAGGTGAAATCCCAGAGTCCCAGGATCCCTGAGGCTGGAAAAGCCCTCCCAGCCCAGCCAGGCCCAGCTGTGCCCGATGCCCACCTTGTCCCCAGCCCAGAGCACTGAGTGCCACCTCCAGGCACTCCTTGGGCACCTGCAGGGATGGGCACTCCAAACCTCCCTGGGCAGCCCCTGCCAAGGCCTGAGCTCCCTTTCCAGGAGGAAATTGCTCCTGGTGTCCAAGCCGAGCCTGCCCTGGCCCAGCCTGAGGCCGTTCCCTCTCCTCCTGTCCCTGTTCCCTGCGAGCAGAGCCCGACCCCCCCGGCTGCCCCCTCCTGTCAGGGACTTGTGCAGAGCCACAAGGGCCCCCCTGAGCCTCCTTTGCTCCAGGCTGAGCCCCTTTCCCAGCTCCCTCAGCCGCTCCTGGGGCTCCAGCCCCTTCCCAGCTCCGTTCCCTGCCCTGGACACGCTCCAGCCCCTCCAGGGCTCTCCTGCAGGGCCCAGAACTGGGCCCAGCCCTCGAGGGGCCTCTCAGTGCCCGGCACAGGGGACAGTCTCTGCCCTGGGGGACAATCCCTGCCCTGGGGCTGTGCCCACACCGGGGCTGGCACAGCCCAGGGGCCATCAGCCGCTTGCCCACCTGGGCTCCCAGCAGTTCCTGGGCAGAGGCAGCACAGGGGTGAGAGGTGAGAGGGGAAGGGTCTTCCCTGGGGAGAAGGAAGGGATTAGGCTCCCCACAGCCTTGGGGAGCACTTTGGGATCACCCGTGCTGCAGACGGGGACTGCGCTGGCAGCAGGGACCTCTCTGGGGGTGGCGAGTGTCCCCAGGCCGCTCCAGCTGCTATCCAAGGGATCATCCCATGTGGGAGAAATGCCCTGGTGTCCCTGGTGTCCAGGGAGCTCACGCAGCACTGACTTGACCACCACCTTTTAATAATGCTGTAAAGGTCATATTGATTTTCCAGGCTCTAATCACATGGAATATTTTATCCAGTATGGAGCAGCAAGTTCGAAAGCCTTGGCTGCTTATTTAATTTCGGCAGGCAGACAATTCCCAGCAGAGCTGTGAAACTTGATGTGTGTCATCTTCTGAGCCGACACAGAACGTCCCAAACGGGGCGGTTTCACTCCTGGATTGATGGCTCCAGGCTGGCACAGGCTGGGACAGGCAAAGCTCAGCTCAGAGCCAGGCTGGGACCAAATCCTGGGCTTTGCACCCCTCCTGGAGCTGTGGCAGCCTCGGGGCCGTGCCCATTCCCTGGGGAGCCTGGGCAGTGCCAGCACCCTCTGGGGGAAGAACCTTTCCTGCTCTCCAGCCTGAGCCTGCCCTGGCCCAGCTGCAGCCGCTCCCTGGGTGCTGTCCCTGGCCCAGAGCAGAGCTCGGAGCTGTCCCTGCGCTGCCCCTCGGGAGGAGCTGCAGCCCCGGGGAGCTCTGCCCTCAGGCTCCGACTCATTCCTGCCGCTGCCATCCCAACCCTCCCTGGTTCTGTGCCCTCCTGGATTTTGTGTCACACGTTTCCCAATTCCAGTCAGCCTCTGGGAGTTTCTCCATCGCTTTGGTGGCTCAGGGGAACACCCGGCAGGAGCAGGCTGAGGACGAGCCCAGGGCCCTGTGGGTGGCACCTGCAGCCTCCAATTTGTCCTTGGCTTTAACAAAGAATTATGATTTAATGAGTTGCCAGTCGATCCACGGTCCTACAGGGGAAAAATGCCCTAAAAAATTCCAGATGCACAAGTAAGGGAAACACAAACAAAACTGCAAGAGCTTGAAAATTAACTCCAGGACCAAAACACCATAAATTCAGTCTCAGGAGTGGCCTGGATTGGGCAGCCTGGAAAGCAGCTGGGAACCTGGGAGCTGCAGGAGGAACCTGGGCACCCTCTGTACCGCCGGGCGCTCCGAAGGCGCCGCTGCTCCCCTGTTCCCTTGGAAGAGGAAGAGGAGCAGAAGTAAATCAGGATAAAAGGCCAAGGCCCAGAGCCCTCCCCTCCCCGGGAGGAGTTTTTGCACCTCCGTGGGAGTTTGGGTTTGGGTTTTCCACACTCCAGGCCTGGGTTTGGCACAGGGAGAGGCTCCGGGGGCTCTGGCACCGAGGGAATGGCCACGAGCCCCACGTGGGAATGGGGCTGATCCGAGGCCGAGCTGCAATTTCTGCTCCGGTTCTAAATCGCCAGTCTGAATCCATGGGGAAAGAGGCAAAAATGAGCCTGATTTAACTGGGTTTAAACCAGTTGCAGGGCACAGTGTGAGCCTCCACTTGGTCTGAGGCCCCGCTGGAATTTCTGCTCCGATTCTAAATTTTAAATGTGGGGAAAAAGACAAAAAGGAGCCCAGTCCAGTGGAGTTTAAACCAGTTGTAGCTCATGATGTGAGTCCTCACAGGAGAGTGAGAAAAGGGGGTAAAATTAACTGGTGAAATTAACTGGTTTGTCTGATTTGGGCCACTGATTTTGCTCAACTTTGGAAATTTTGTCAGAACAGTGAAATTTAGGTGTCAACATCAAAAACTTCAACCCAAGTATTGCAACCACCACCCAAAGAGGACCCCCCGGGTCTGATGGTGAAATTTCTCAAGATCAAATTGGCACATTTTCACCTTCTGGTATTGAAGAATTGCAATTAAAAATTAAATAGATGTCATTTTCAAAGAAGATAGTTTCTTCACAGGACCATATATTTAATTGTATTATTTATGATATATTTAACATATTTAATTTTCTCCTCAAGAACTAGAAGGGTTTTTATTCAGCTTCTTAGAGGATTAATCCATAAAATCCTTTCGTGGGGAGGCAGGGGGATGTTTTAAAAAATACTACTGGGATTTTTAACCCTCCCTTTTTTTTTCTTTCCTTTTCAATCAAAATGTTCTGAACCAACACAGGGGGAGAAGTTTTTCCTTCTATTCTCGAGTGCCAGTGTTTAACAGGGACAGCCGAGAGCCACCCGTGGGCACAGGACGTATCAGAAGGTCTTTGGTGCCAGGCAGGAGGAATTGTTGTTTATCCAGCGGTTTCCCCGCTCAGATTAATTTGGTTTTATTTCTCAAGTGGAGAAAATTTATTCTATGAAATATATTGTTGGATTAAATATTTTTTTAAAAACCCCTAAGCAGAGAGAAAATCCAGACGGTGCCTTTCAGCTGGGAAGGGTTTGCTCTGGATTTCGCGGGACACAGAAGTCACCGAGGGAAACTCTTTTTGCCCTGAGCAGCTCCGAGAATTCGCCAGCGCTGCTCGGAATTAGCAAATCCCCCTCTCCCGGCGCTGGGAGAGGATGTGCTGCAAACCGAGGAACGCAGCTGACCAAGGAGGCTCTGAAGTCGCAGCCCTTTGTGTTTATACTTTTGAAATATCTCCATTGTGATGCAAATGCCAATTTCCAATCCGGAAAAAAAAGAAAAAGGAAAAAAGAAAAAGAAAAAAAGAAAAAAAAAAGAGAAATATCTCTTTCTGCCTGTGCAAACTGTTGTAGGAAGAGAGCTGCGCTCCAAACGCTCCCCTTGAAGGGCGGGATTTCTTTCCCTCCTTGTTTTCTGTCAAACACTGGAAGCGGCCGGTATCAAATGAGCTGCTTTTCTATTTACCCGAGCCTTGACACTTCCAGCCTCCATCCTTTGCGCACAAACGTCTGAATTAAAAAAAAAATACCTTTAACTCGCCATCGGGAACATTTGAGGGGAGCGTTTGTGGGCAGAGGGGGTAAGGAAACTTCAGCGCTCAGTCCTTTCATTCGCCTATTAAAACCGAAATCCCCTCTCCGAGTCTCATCAAAGGCTTCCTCATTAGTGGATATCCATGGAAATTTTATCTCGAGAGGAGGAATAACTGAATGAAATGCATAAATTCAGGGCTGATATTCCAGGCTCTCACTGAGGTGGGGGGTTTTGCGTTTATTGTCCGGTTTCTGCGGGGTCTTCAACAAGAGCGCCCCAAATTCGTGAGGAGTTTGGGGCAGGGCAGGCGTTGTGGCGCCTGACAGTTTTGATGCCTTTCATGTGGATCGGGTTAAAAGTGTTTTTACTGTATCCCTCTGGATGTAGTTCTGAAGAAACATTTCTCCTGCCAAAATACACACACAGGCTGGGATTAAAAGGGCTGAAACCTACCACCAAGTTCTTACCGCCCTCCCACCATCATTAGACTAAATCCGCCGTCATTCCAGATTCATTTTTCCCTTATTCATCTGTCCAACTAATTCCTGCTGCATTCACCGGGCTTACATCTTAATCTTTTCTGTTACATAGAGAATACATAATGAAAAGCTGCATTTTCTGGGTACATGCACACATTTGGAGCGGATGAACCATATGTGAAGTGACATACAATGCTGAATGGGGGCTGAATGGTGTCCAGTGCTAAAAACAGTGCAAGTCCAGGAACAAAAAGCAGGAGAACAAGAGCCCTGTGCTGGGCTTGCCTCGCTCGAACACCAGGGGATTCGCCGCTAAAACATGGGTATAATTTCACTGTTTTCACTCACACAAGCTGTGGGAAAGGAGTCACCATCTGATGTTTGATTGTGCTGGATATGTTTTTGGCAGTAGCCTTGTAGCCCGCATTGAAGGAAGAAAAAGGGGGGAAAAAGAAAGGAGCTGCATTTGCCGGGTTGGATTTGGCGTCTGGCGGGAGGCAGGGCTGGAGGAGCCACCTGAGAGCGCGGCCGCGGCCCCGCTCCGCTGCCCTTTCCCCCTTTCCCGTGGCTCTGCCTCACCTCGGGGGGATTTTCGCCCTCCTGGCGGTCCCTGGGGGGGGACACGAGCGAGAGGTGGCCTCGGCTTTCGTCCCTTGTCCCCGGCATCTGGGGGGGAGAGCGGGGGCTGCGCTCGGATGGGGGCAACTCCTCCCCGCCCCCGGGCCCCGCTGGCATCGCCCCGAGCGAGCCCTTCATCCAACAGTCGGGCCGGAGCTGGCTTTTGGAGCCACGGGAGTTTGCCCTGGGGGCTGGAGATCCTGGGCAGCCGCGGGACCGGGATGGGCACGGGAAGGGAAGGGAAGGAAAGGTTCGGCCGGGAAGGAAGCGGCTGCTGCAGCTGCCACCGCCCTCGGCAGCTCCGCAGCCCTTCAGGGGGCTTAAGCCCGGGCTTAGAGAGAGAGGGGCATCTGCTTAAATCCTCTCAACTTCAGACGGGCTTAGCTGAGCGCTCCCAAGTTGGGGATGCACTTAAAGGCTCAGCCTAACGAGGAGAGAGCCCAGCAGCTGCTCGGCTGCCGCGCTGAGCCGGGATCTGAGGCGGCTGCTCCCCTTCCCGAGTCAACAACAGCCCCCAGCTCTGACCTTTCCTTCCTTTCTGTGGGGTCAGGAGAATAAGGCCACCCGGGGCAGGGTTCCCGGAGCGTCCCGGGATTCTCTGACGGGCTCAGCTCCAGCTTCACTTTGGGACAGGGGCATTCCCGGCCCCTGCAGCCGTCACCCCGCAGGGAGCCCCGGCCCTCCCGAAGGCACTTTTGGCTCCCATCTTTGTCTCTGTTAAAGATGCCATCGTTTGAGAATCCCAGAATTCACAGAATTCACAGAATGTCTGGGTTGGAAGGGACCTTCAAGATCATCGAGTCCAACCCATGCCCTAACACCTCAACTAGATCATGGCATCGAGTGCTATATCCAGTCTTTTTTTAAACACATCCAGGGATGGTGATTCCACCGCCTCCCCAGGCAGTCCGTTCCAATGCTTTATCACCCTTTCTGTAAAAAACTTTTTCCTAATATTTAGCCTAAATTTCCCTTGAATTCCAGGGTGATTTGGGCTGGAGGGGACCTTAGAGCTCCTCCAGCTCCAACCCCGCGCCGTGGGCAGGGACACCTCCCACTGCCCCAGGTTCACTGGCGCAAGAAAACTGGGATGGTTCCCAAGAAGCTGCCAGAACAGAAACATCGCCAAATTCTCCAGGGTGACTTGTGGAGGGCTTGGAGCTCTCCTGCCCGGAGCAGCGCATCCCAAAGGGCCCAGAACCGGCCCGAGCCGATGTGGGAAGGGGAAGAGCCGCAGGTGGGACGGGGGGGAAGCGCCGCTGCCGAGGAGCCGCGGGAGGAGGAGGAGGAGGAGGAGGAGGAGGAGGAGGAGAAGCGGATTCGGCCGCGGGCAGCCGAGGTTTTCCCGGAGCTCCTTTGTGCGTGCGGGGATCTCTCCAGCAGGTGGAGATCTCAAAGCAGGGTTGTGCGCCCGAAGAAGCGCTTCCCGGAACAAAGCCCGAACGGACGAACCCTGGCGATAAAAAGTTTAAAGAAAGGGTTTGGGGGGAGAACGCCCGGGGAAGGTGTCACTTTTCCAGCTGCTACCTGAGCTCCCCTTCCCAGCGAGTGATCCAGACCTTTGCTAGTGGAGGGATACATCGTGTGGAGGAATTAAACCTCTTTTTTCCCGGTTTTTTCCCCCCTTCCATAGGGTGTAGTGGGCTAATGGAAGCATATAATTACCGTGTTAGTATTAGGGAGCAATATAGGCGCAATAAATTAAGGCTGCTTTGCAATTAGAACGATGAACACAGCTGTGGAGACAAATGGCATATGTGCTAATTAAATAATTTGTCACTTGACTGTTAAGCAAACAATACCGGCTCTTTCCATCACAGACTCCGGCCCTGGCTGCGGATGGGCCATTAACGGCCCGCAGGGAACAGATTGCGCTGCCGAAGGTGGAGCGGGACAGAAACCAACCTCGCGTCGGGAATTATCCCGGGTTTTCATCTCGGAGAGAGCAGAGATCCCAGAATCCCGCAACCACAGCACAGCCAG
>WEIT01029732.1:37882-54165 GCA_013389985.1 Dryoscopus gambensis | reverse complement strand
CAGATGAGCCTCCCTGGGGCCGAGCAGAGGGGCAGGATCCCCTCCCTGACCTGCTGGGAATGCTCTTCCCAACGCTCCCCACGATCCCAGGGGCTCTCCTGGCCCCAGGACACGTTGTCATCCACCAAGAATCCCAGCTCCTGGAAATACTGTACACATGTAGGATACAATAATGTAAATATTAATTTAATAAATAAACATTAAAATACAAATGTTAAAAATTGAATCAATAAATACTTGATGAGCAAGGTGACCAAAAAACCCAACAACGACAAAACAAACAAACAAACAAACAACAACAAAAACAAACAAAAAAAGCCCCCAGGAGTTCCATATCGGCACCTTCCTCCTTTCAAGCAGAAATTCTTCTGCTCTGGAGATTCTGAGCTCTGCAATTGGGTCTTGTTTTAATGATTTACTGTAAAAACACCAGGTTGGGTCCAGGTCCACTGGGAAAAGGGACGCAAAATCAAGATTGAGAGAAAAAAACAAGGAGGACACGGAAGAACCAGGAGAGCCAAATGCCCAAAGACAGAAACTCAGTCATATTTAAAGACCTTTACAGGACAAAAATGACACAGAATTATTAGAGAATTACAGTAATTGCATGGAGAACGATTCTACAACAAACCATTGGTACCTTCTGGCACCTGAAGGGATTTTGTTCTGTCAGAAAGGTTCAACGTTAAGAGCTTCAGGCATAAAAGCCCTCAAGTTCGTTAAGTTTCTCCTGCGTGCTTCGTTAATTTGTTTGTTCCTCAGCTGATGGCAAGAGCTGGGCGAGCCCTTGGGATGCCTTTTAAATAATACAGAAAGTGTTGGGACCGCAGGGGTGTCTGTGCAGGGCTGGGGTTGGGCTGGCTGGTCCTTGGGGTGCTTCCAGCCCGGCACATTCCGAGGTTCCTCGATTCCGGAGTGGTGTGAGCTGTGCTGGTGCTGACTCCTCCAGGGAAGGAAATGGGGGGAAAGCAGAGCAAAAGAGGAACCCCCCACCTGTAGGATATTTTAATGCTCATCCTGTGGCACAGCATCACAGCTGTGTCACCACGGGGAAAGCACAAGGAAAAGATGGGGATCGGTGGCATTTCCCAGATGCACCCGAGTGGGTAATTGGCCCCTCTGCTGTCGGCATCAGTGGATCCCGGAGAGAACGGGACAGGATTTGTTCCTCCCAGAGCCCCCTGGGCAGCCCCGGAGCCCCTGGCATCGGCCAGGGCCTGGGAAGCTGCAGTTTGAAGCCCCTGGGGACAGTTTTGGGGAGCCAGGGCTGTGACAGCAGCGGGAGCAGCAGCACAGGCTGGGCTGAGGTGCCAGCTCAGGCTCCAGTTTTCATGATGGGCAGCTCTGGGGCTCTGCAGGTCGCTCCAAACAGGGCAGAGTTCTCCCTGGGCCAGTGTTGACACTTTCTGCATCGCTGCCCACAGCTGGTCACCTTTTAGTGGCATTAATTATCAGTTACATTCCTGTCTCTAATCACCAACTGTGTCCGTGCAACTCCACCCCCTCGGCCTCCTGCAGCCGCCTCAGGCAGGTGGGGAAATCACCTGGAACTGTTCGATAAATGCCTGGGACCTTTAATAAACAGCTGGGGCTCGATGGGCTGGGAGGGCTTTCCCAGCCCCAGGGATGCTGGGTGTGCAGGGCTGTGGGAAGTCCTGGGTACATCCTGTGGAGATGCTCATGGGCTGAAGTCCCTCTGGTGGGACTCTGGAGTAAAAGTGGAAAAATTTCGGAGAATCCCAGGATCCCTGAGGCTGGAAAAGCCCTCCCAGCCCAGCCAGGCCCAGCTGTGCCCGATGCCCACCTTGGCCCCAGCCCAGAGCTCTGAGTGCCACCTCCAGGCACTCCTTGGGCACCTGCAGGGATGGGCACTCCAAACCTCCCTGGGCAGCCCCTGCCGAGGCCTGAGCTCCCTTTCCAGGAGGAAATTGCTCCTGGTGTCCAAGCCGAGCCTGCCCTGGCCCAGCCCGCGGCCGTTCCCTCTCCTCCTGTCCCTGTTCCCTGCGAGCAGAGCCCGACCCCCCCGGCTGCCCCCTCCTGTCAGGGACTTGTGCAGAGCCACAAGGGCCCCCCTGAGCCTCCTCTGCTCCAGGCTGAGCCCCTTTCCCAGCTCCCTCAGCCTCCTTTTCTCTCGAGGGGCCGATTCCAGCAGAAACTGAGCAATTAGACGCGAGCGAACAGAAAACACCTCCCATTTACGGCCGCATCCCCTCCACCGCAGCTTCCCCGGGTCAGGCAGGGAGGGAAATCCGGGCTGTGGGGGCATCTGTGGCAAAATTCCTGCTGCCCCGCACAAAACCATTTCCCCCGCTGTTCCCGCTGGGAATCCCTCGGCCTATTCAGAGCGTGGCTGGGGAAAACAAGAGCCCCGCGACCATCTGGGGACAGCGAGCCGGGGCTGCCGCCGAGCGGGGGCTCCGCCAGCCGGGCGGGAGCAGAAGGAGCGAGGGGCCGGAGGAGGAACGGAGCCCTTAGAAAGACATTTTCTGATGATTATTTTGGGAAACCTTCTGGTAATCCCCAGTCAATCTGCATGCTAATAGAGGTCATTTACCGCAGCGGAGTACTGGGGGAAGCTTTGCATAATAACAACGTGAGTTTGATTTGATACTAAAACTTTTCAACTGTTCCATCAAAGGCAGAGCTGAATTTCTGGGGGGGGAAAAATGGCATTGAATGCAGGAGTGAATCTGGACACAGTTAAAGGGAGCTCTTTTTGATCAATTAGACCTCTCTGTGATGTCATCTTTATTACTTATTCTAATGAGATGGGTGTTGTAAAAAGGATTGGGGAGTGAAATCCATTGATAATCTCCTTAGCACCGGGGATAATATCCGAGGTTTCTCCCCCACATCGAGAGCTCTAAGCTGCTCTAATATACTTTAAGACTTCTCAGTATCTCCCTATTCTTGAGGAAGATGATTTTTTCTCTCTCCGATGGGTGTGGGTTTGCTCCCTCTCTGAATCATTCGCTGAGGGATTTCCAGCTGCACTTGTTTTTATTCAGCGCTGGTTTTTGTGCACAAAAGGCCCGGTTTAACCCCAGCTCAGCGCTGTCTGCTGCCGGCCCTGCCGAGGCTGCTGCGCCAGGAGCCGGTGCAGCTGCAAACTTCCTGCTCCAGCCGCAGAGCTACACTAAAGTCATTTAAGTACCTCGGCAAATATGGGGAATCTTCCGCACGTTTTCAGGGAGAATGGGAGTGCCGGTGGAGTATTTGCACAGCACTTGGTTTCAAACGAGTGCTCAGGGACACAATCGGGGTGTGCTGGGCGCCGCTCGGGCCTCCAGCCAGTTTAAGAGATGCACAATGAAGTGATAAAATCGCTAAAAGGAGAAAATTCATGGCACTTGAATCGGGATCTTTGCTCTTTGTGCTGCCGTCAGACCTTCCTGGGCGTCACCGGGAGACACAAACCCGGCGAGCTTCCCAAACCCTCTGGAAAACGCCACGGAAAAGAACACGGGGCTGCATGGAATGAAGGGAAATCACTGCCCAAACTGCCGGGTGCAGTTACAGTCACTGGGTGTGTTTGAGAGAGAAAGGGGCAAAGAGATTAAAAAGGAAAAAGAGGGAAAGAGAGAGAGAGAGAAAGAAAGAAAAGCTAAGGGAATAAAGACTCGGAAAAAAGAAGACCGTGAGAAGAAAAGAATGAAAGAAGGAAGGAAAGAAGGAGAGAAGGAAAAAGTGAGAGAAAAAAGAGCGAAAAAGAAAGCGGAAAAGGAAGAGAAAAAGAAAGAAAAGAAAGAGAGAGAAATGCAAAAAGAGAGAACTGGAGAAAGGGCAAGAGATGGGGGAGGAAGGGAGGAAGGGAGGAAAGAAGGAAGGAAGGAAGGAAGGAGCATTTGAGGGGTGTCTTCCAGAAAGAGATTAAAGATGATACAAGAGATAATACAAAAAAACCCCCAGATGATAATATATGAAAAAAAGAAAAATAGAAGAGAAATTGTTTGTTTCTGAACTTAGAGTTTCTTCTTCTTTACACAAAGGGTTTATTCCAAAGGGAAACATTCGCGTGTTCCTCAAGAAGCAGGAATAGAGAAGTGGATGGCCTTGGCAAAGAGAAATGCAAGGCAAAGCCTTGTGCAAATGTTCTCGCTCAGCGCTGAAGAGAAAGGAACAGAGCCTGCAGGGCAATCCCCCTGTGTGATACCCCAGAGAGCCCCCGTGGGCCGGGCAGGGAGGTGAGAGCTCCTCGGGGCTGCTTTGCCACCCCTGCCACTGAGGGGAATGGCTGCAGCTCGGGATCCCAGATCCCAGGATCCCTGAGGCTGGAAAAGCCCTCCCAGCCCAGCCAGGCCCAGCTGTGCCCGATGCCCACCTTGGCCCCAGCCCAGAGCACTGAGTGCCACCTCCAGGCACTCCTGGGGCACCTCCAGGGATGGGCACTCCACCACGGGAACCACCCAGCACCTCCAGGTGCTCTCGTGGACCAAGAAACAGCGATGAGCAGAGATCAGCCTGGGACAAAGCAGAGGGATCTGGGGAGGAGCTCCAGAGGGAATTCCAAAGGTTTTTTTCTGGAAGACATGGATGCATATCCGCCCGGTTCTCACAGAGGGAGAATAAAGCCAGCCCTGCCAGAGGGTCCTTGTCGGGGGGGCCAAAAGCTGCACACTGTTTGTGATGAGAAGCCTTTGAGAATTCCCATTCCCGGGGCAGCGTCCCGAGGCCGCTCCTGCCCACAGCCAGCCCGGCCCCGCGTGCGGCCAGCTGGGCACACCGGGGGCTGTCACAGCCCGGCCGGGAGGTGCCTCTGCCCGGCCCCTCCCGGGAGCAGCCGCTGGGAAGGGAGAGCTCTGGTGTGGCCTCCTGGCGANCGTTCGTCCCCCCCGCGGCTTGACGGGGCTCGCGTCCCCCTCCGCAGGGACACCCGGCAGCGCTGCGGCCCCGAGAGCTCCGGGCAGCTCCGGGCCAGCCGGACCCGGCTCTGCCTTCCTGTCCCGCTTCCCCTGCCCTCCCTCCTGCGTGCAGGGACAGCCAGGAGCGAGGCCGTGGCGACAGCAGCCCTGGGTGACACAGCAAGGCCAGCACAGGGCGGCACCCCCTGAGCGCCCCACGGCATCCCCCAGTGCGGGGTCACAGCTCTGCATCCCCCAGTGTGGGGTCACGGCTCTGCATCCCCCAGTGCGGGATCACGGCTCTGCATCCCCCAGTGCGGGATCACGGCTCTGCATCCCCCAGTGCGGGATCACGGCTCTGCATCCCCCAGTGCGGGATCACGGCTCTGCATCCCCCAGTGCGGGATCACGGCTCTGCATCCCCCAGTGCGGGATCACGGCTCTGCATCCCCCAGTGCGGGATCACGGCTCTGCATCCCCCAGTGCGGGATCACGGCTCTGCATCCCCCAGTGCGGGATCACGGCTCTGCATCCCCCAGTGCGGGATCACGGCTCTGCATCCCCCAGTGCGGGATCACGGCTCTGCATCCCCCAGTGCGGGATCACGGCTCTGCATCCCCCAGTGCGGGATCACGGCTCTGCATCCCCCAGTGCGGGATCACGGCTCTGCATCCCCCAGTGCGGGATCACGGCTCTGCATCCCCCAGTGCGGGATCACGGCTCTGCATCCCCCAGTGCGGGATCACGGCTCTGCATCCCCCAGTGCGGGATCACGGCTCTGCATCCCCCAGTGCGGGATCACGGCTCTGCATCCCCCAGTGCGGGATCACGGCTCTGCATCCCCCAGTGCGGGATCACGGCTCTGCATCCCCCAGTGCGGGATCACGGCTCTGCATCCCCCAGTGCGGGATCACGGCTCTGCATCCCCCAGTGCGGGATCACGGCTCTGCATCCCCCAGTGCGGGATCACGGCTCTGCATCCCCCAGTGCGGGATCACGGCTCTGCATCCCCCAGTGCGGGATCACGGCTCTGCATCCCCCAGTGCGGGATCACGGCTCTGCATCCCCCAGTGCGGGATCACGGCTCTGCATCCCCCAGTGCGGGATCACGGCTCTGCATCCCCCAGTGCGGGATCACGGCTCTGCATCCCCCAGTGCGGGATCACGGCTCTGCATCCCCCAGTGCGGGATCACGGCTCTGCATCCCCCAGTGCGGGATCACGGCTCTGCATCCCCCAGTGCGGGATCACGGCTCTGCATCCCCCAGTGCGGGATCACGGCTCTGCATCCCCCAGTGCGGGATCACGGCTCTGCATCCCCCAGTGCGGGATCACGGCTCTGCATCCCCCAGTGCGGGATCACGGCTCTGCATCCCCCAGTGCGGGATCACGGCTCTGCATCCCCCAGTGCGGGATCACGGCTCTGCATCCCCCAGTGCGGGATCACGGCTCTGCATCCCCCAGTGCGGGATCACGGCTCTGCATCCCCCAGTGCGGGATCACGGCTCTGCATCCCCCAGTGCAGGGTGATGGCTCCAGCTCCCCACTGCCTCCCCCAGCGTGGGGCCATGGCCCCGGCTCGGCACTGGATCCCATAAGAAGGGTTTGTGATCCCTGCAGGGAGATGAACAAGGGCCGCCCCAGAGTTTCGTTCCTCAAAGCTGCTCAGGAGCAACTCGAGGCCCTGACTCCCAAGGCCATCCTCCCTCTGGAGGGCCTGGGATGCCCCAGTGCCAGCGCCGGTGCCAAGGCAGGACCGTGCTGTCCCAGCAGGGCAGGAGTCCCTGTGCCTGCGTGCACGGCTCTGTCCCATCTGCCCGGCCCAGACAATGCTGCCACAGTCCCTCCTCCAGCTCGTGCAAGGACAACAAAACTGCCAATTAATGAAGAGTTGTCAGATGCTGCCAGGGCTCACGGGCCCAGGCGGTGACCCAACTGTCACCGTGGTGGACAGTAGGACAAGGCAAGAGCTCTCAATCAGTTTAGGGGCTTAAAAGCAGTGACTCACCAACAGACAACCATTGATTTTATCATTGGGCAATAATTATTGCATTGTTCGGGGCGTGTCAATGCCACTCTGTTCCGTGACAGTGGCCTTGTCCCCTCACAAATGATTTCTATCCAATGGAGAAGATAAACCCCAGAGGGAGCGTTTCTGCTGATGGGGTTGCAACAGGCGTGAGGCAGCTCCAGAAGGAAAACCTGATTTACAGAAAATGAGCCACATCCTGGGGCCTTCCCCTCATTGAGTCTCCGTGAGTTTAACTCGAGACCTTTCAAAGGGGCTGCAGTGGAGAGCATAAAAACTCTGATTTTCTCTGTGTTCCCTGAGCTGGCACAGCCAGGGTGGAATTGGAGCAGTGGGAATGGCCTCCCAAACCTGTAAATGAGAGAAGGAGTCATCCCCACACACCGAGAAGGAGCCCCGGCCCCACTCCCATGGGAGCTCCTGCAGCCAGAAGGGCTTTGCCTTTGTGGGAACGTGGGGCTGGGCGCCCTCCTGCTGCTCCCAGGGTGTTTTGGAGGAGCAGAGGGTCGGTGCTGCTCTTTGGGAAGTTGGCTGACAGCTCTGCCAGGAGTCCCACTGCATCAAGAATGGAGAATTTAGGGCAAACATCTTGGTAAGTCAGGTCCATTTCCGCTGATCCCGTGTCAGATGGGGTTTTTGGGTGCAGAGCAGTTTATTTCCACGTGTTTCTCCCGTAAGTCAGGGGTGATGTCGGTCAGGTGGGAGCTGGTGGCTCCCTGAGGTGTCTCCAGCAGCACCAGCAGGGAAGGACAGCTTGGGCACATCCCAACCCCAAAACAGGGGGAGCAGCCCTCCCTCCTGGAGAGGCTGGGGCAGCTCCCGCGGCTTTGTGTGCCCGCCCCAGAGCTGCCCCGTGCCCCCGGCCCCTGGGCCATGCACATCCCCGGCTGTGTCCAGCAGCTGCCCAGAGCCTCCCGGGAAGCGCCGCCGCCTTTGGGAACCCCCGGACCTGGAGGCCCCGCTCTGAGGCCGGCTCTGCTCCCCCGCATCTGCCGAGGCCAACACGTTTCTCCCACCTCTGCCCAGCTCCCCTCCCGCTGCTGGGGACCCCGGTGGCTTTTTTCAATGGTTGTTTTCTTTCTGCTTAAGACAGCCCTGCTTCTCTGCAGGGAGAAAGGCCCCGTTTGTGGGGCGCAGCTGCATCTCAAAGGTACATTGTTGGCCAGTTATGAATTTGCATGCCTTTACTAATGTGTGGAAACAGGAGAATTCTTTTGCTTTTTACTCGAAATTGATGTTATTCCTCTGCCAGTGGTACCCGAGGAACTGTTTTGTTCCATTTCCTCTCCTTTCATGCAGCCCTATTTATGTTTCGATCTGGTTTGCTGCCACCAAGAATCATTGTCATTGCCACCAGTGGCTCGGGGCCGGCCAAGTCCAGCAGCTGTGTGTTTAATGCCTCCCCTCACTAAGGTTTATTTCCTTGACAACATGAGCTTGTTTGAAGCAACTTTCCTCCCTTCAAGAAGAAAGAAAGAAAGAAAAAGTCCCTTTCCAGTGTTGCTTTTTATTTTTTCCTATTTTCCCCTTTTTTTTCCCCGTTTTTTTTTTTTTCCTTTCTAGCTGGCAGACAGGAGTGGGACTTTGGGCTGCGAATCCTGGGGCTACCCCTGGTTAGTACTCGATGGTCCCCACTTCCCCCCACCCGAGGAGCCGGTCCCGCTCCTCAGTCCCCTCCACATCCCCAAAGGAATACCTAGGTGGCCAAACGGGACCCGCTGACCTCCATATCCTGTTCCTTTCTCCGCGCTTTGCTGCCGGTTTCCTGGATAAAAGGCGAGAGTGAGAGATAATTAACAAAAAACATGGCCCTCGGACAATGAAACAACTGGCCTTGGCCAGCCAGAAATTTATCCTGGTTTTCTAGGTGAACTTTCTCCCATCAATCTTTCCTTTAACCTCCGTGTTAGTGGAAGCAATAGGAACACCCCCTCCCCTCCCCCGAGCAAATGCTTTCTTTTGAGGGGGAACAAAACCCGGGATCGGCGAGGGCCGAGGTAAAATCTGGGTGGTATCGTGCGGCCGCACAAAGCCCCCACTGTTCCCCGGGCCGGGGCTGGTGTTTTACAACAGGGGAGGGGAGAGGCTGAATGGGCCGATGATGTGAAACAATCCCCGCGATTCAGGCCGACAAACCCATCCTCTGTTCCGCCGGGCCGGACAAAAAGAAGGGGAGAGCGGGCAGGGAGGGAATTAAACCCAAACCGCATCGTCTCGGGAAAAGCTTTAAAGCGCTTCTGGGGGACGCCTGGGATAGAATTCCAGCGCTTTCGGGTGTCCGTGCGGCTCGGGGGCCGAAGGGAAGGGCCGGGAATGCTTTGTCCAGGGGGAGAAGCACAATGGCCCCTAAGTGCCGGCATCCCTCGCTCCCAAACCCATCAGTGGCAAAAAAAAAATGATGGGCGGTGGGGTTGGGAGCAGGCGGGACAATGCGGCCCCACTTCAGGTCCCCTCGAGAGGGTATTATGGGCAGGGAAAATATTTGTGCTCTGAAGATGACACTCTCCATTTGTTAATGGCTCTCACCCGGCGCTGATAATCACACCCCGCGCTCTCCTGTCAGTTGTCTGCTGCTTCCCAATTAATGGGGCTTGCTCGGGAAAAGCATCCCTTTTTCCGCGGCCGAGACAATTCCATTGTGTTCACCTACTTGAGAAGAGGGAAAGGTGAATATGAGGGCACCGGGCATTGTAAATTCCCACTAAAACACGAGCTGAAAGAGCACCCCTCCAATAAATTAAGGAGGCTTTCCTCCCGTTGGGAACGGCACGGTCAGGCTTGAGGGGGAGAATTTGGGGCAGAAATTGAGCCTCGCTTTGTTGTCCAGCCCTATTATCACTTCCAAAAAAATTTTGATAATTTCCTGTAAAAAGCTGGGCCAGTTGTCAGTTCCGTGCACTGGCACCAGAGTCCAGCCAGATGCATTCATGTGCTGAGACAACAGCAAAAAACAACATTCTGTGATGTATTAAATACGAAAAGCTTCCAAAAGTGGCTTTATTTAAAAAAAAAATAAAATTAAAATGGTGTTTTGCTATGCAGGAACCGTTAAAAAGATGAGTAAGAAATTCAGCTTTTCCTGAGAAGACACAGCCAGGCCACTTCTGCTCTCCAAGGACTGAACAAAATGAAACAAAACAAAAAAACAAAGCAAAAATTCTCCTTGCAGAGGCACAGCAGTACCTGGATTTACAGCTGAGCATCCTTGGTACAAATCCCTCCTGGTGAGTACAGCATTCCCAACATGCACAATATTCCCAGGATAAGTGCAAGGGTAAGACAGGGACATCCCCTCCCACCAGCCCAGCTCTTTATGTTGCATTATTGCTCAGATTTACTTTCCATTTACTTTCTATTCATTTTCCATTTACTTGGAAAGGCTCCAACACTTTACGAAGCTTCTGGGAGGTTTTGCTTGATCTTTACTTGGGTTGCCCAAGCCAGACCAACTTCCTGGGAAGACCATCCCTCCTTTGGCTCTGCAGCCTTGAAAATCCCTCTTTCAAGATGAACTCTTTGCCAAACTGGTGGCTGAGGGTTTGAGCTCCTGCTCAGGAATAAACACACGCCCAGAGGGTCCCAGATTTCCTCACTAAAGTGGGAATGAAGCTGAGGTTCCCCAGGGAAGAGCCACCACTGCAGGGGACTTTGAAGAACACGTTTGGAGTCCTGCTAGAAAACCTGTCCAGCTTTTTCCTTTGAGGTTGGAAAGCTTGGGAAAGAGAAGCTAAGGAGTTGGTGATGGCAGTACCAGCAATGCTGCCACACTGGGTTGGGTTTGAGGGACCTTAAAGCCCATCCAGCGCCACCCCTGCCATGGGCAGGGACACCTTCCTCTCTCCCAGGCTGCTCCAAGTCTGTCCCACCCGGCCTGGAACCCTTCCAGGGCTGGGAAAAGCTGCCGAGGCTGTGAGAGCCAGGGCTGGAGCCGCGTGGTCCTGAGGGGCAGCCGGAGTGGAGCCGATTGCTCCGGCGGCTCGCGGTGTCCCCGCGGTCCCTCGGGGTCTGTGCCCTGTGCCCGGCGTCCCCAGGGCGGAGTGGGCGTGGTGCCACCGGGACAGGGGGGGCTGGGCCATCCCGGCTCGGGCACTGTGTGTGTCCACCAGGGCTGCTCCTTCGGAGCCGCTCCCCGCCCGGGAGCAGGGAGCTCTGATGGGAGCCCAGGAGGGCGGCACCGCCCGCTTTGGGTCTCATCTCCCGGGGGGAGGCCAAGGCTGCGAGTCCTTCCCCCCTCTTTTCTTGCCGCTGGCCTCCAGCAGTGAATTCCGGCACTGCAGAGGTGCAGCCGTGCCCAGAGGCGGGGTCAGGGTCTCTGTGCCTAGAGGGGCATCCCTGGGTACCAGGGGATGAGAATGCCTGGAAACCGGGAATCCTTCAGCCTGCTTTGCACCTCGTCACATCCGTCCCCAAATGTCTGGCACCAAACCCCACGGGCTGGAGGGGAGCAGAGCGAGGGCTTCGGGCCCAGGAGAGAGGGATGGGACCCAGAGCTGAGACACTGCCCTGGGGTGAGGAGATGTGGGGGACAGGGAGTGTGAAACCCTTCAGGTCACAACTTCACACGTGTCACCACCCTGTGGGCATCAGCAGAGCACTGTCCCACAGCTGTCCCCTGTCCTGTCCTGTCCTGGCAGGACCTGGAGCTGCTGGACACAGGAACAGCCAGGTGAGTCCCCCCGACCCTCACAATTTGCTCCTCAAGCTGCTGTAAGCAAATGTTATAATTTCCTTGAGTTTTCCTCTTTTTGTGTCCAGCTTGCAGTACATGCACACGTTTTAGGAGGCCCTGCAGGAGGCAGGGGAGCTCCCAGATGTGACAGACTCGGGTGGCAAAGCTGCCCCATCTCAACAAGGTGTACAAAATCCACAGGGAACATGAAGTGTCTGTCACTCTGCACCTGAGCTTCAAAAAATGACAGCAGGAGTTTGTCCCAATCCTCTGAAATCACAGAATTCCATCATGGCTGGGGTTGGGAGGGACCTCTGCACATCACCCAGTGCACGCCCTGGCCAGGCAGGGTCCCCTGGAGCAGGTGACACAGGAACGTGTCCAGGGGGGTTGGGGATGTCTCCAGAGAGGGAGACTCCAGGCCCTCCCTGGGCAGCTGTTCCAGGGCTCTGCCCCTCCATGCAAGGAAGTTCTTCCTCAGGCTGGGCTGGAATTGTTGTGTTTTAGTTCCTGGCTGTTGCTCCTCGTCCTGTCACTGGCACCAGCGAGCAGAGTCCTCTCATTTGTAGTCAGTGCAGATGAAAAAGCCTGAGAAATCACAAAGTCTTTTCCTATTTCCCTCTTAATTTTCCTACAGGATCTGGTTTATCCCCTCAGCTGTGCCCATGTCCTCAGGAAAGGCCTTGTTTGATACTAAAATAGAGCACAGCGGATCCTAAAGCTTCCCTCTGCCTGGTTTTGCCTCCCTACCCACGGGATGGTCCTGACAAAGCTGCTGACTTGCCAAGGGATGGTTCTGCGGAGCTCAGGGCTCTCTTTTGATTTCCCTTTCCCTTGGAAGCCCCTCCTGCCTGGCCCTGCACACGTGCAAACACGTCAAGCCCAACATTCTCCTCTCCCTTCTCCCCCGCTGCAGCATCTTCTGCCCAGATGGGACAGATAATCCCTTTTCAGAGCCGCTCATCTTCTGCTTTCAACACAATTTCCTTGACATCCCAAATTACAACCAAATGGGGGAAAGCAGGAACGAGCCTGAAATCAATTTCGGATCACTCCAAAGAAACAGATTTATAGCGAAAATAAATCAGCCAAACCTTTGAGGGTGGATCCACGAATTCTTGCTGCGGCCCTGGACATTTTTAGTACCTGTTGCTGGGGTCACCGGGAGAGGGGCTGGGACAGGGCGCTGGATCCACGCTTGGGGCAGAGGACACTTGAGCTCCACACGCAGAACGAGGTTTGTGCCCCCTCAGCGGGGCTGGGGGCCAGGGGGTCCCTGCAGCCCCTCAGCCGCAGCGTTGCAGTGTTTAAGCACCGGAGCCCCGGTGCCCTGCGGGGTTTGCAGCCCTCGGTGGCCAAGGGGGGCTGGGAGAGCCGGGCTGCCCCTGCCCCCGGGCTGAAGAGCCCTTCCCGAAGGGTGAGGAACAGCAGAGGGGATGAATAAACTGCTTTACCCTCGGAGGGGAGTGACTTTGGGGGCCCGGAGGTTTGGAGCCCGTGTGGGAAGCCCAGGACTGAGGTTGGCCCCAGGGCAGGCTCAGCCCCTCGGGCACAGCCGTGTTGGGGCTGGGGGCTCACCCGGGCCAGCCCCTGCTCCGGGCCTTAATTTGGGCTCCTGCTTCAATGGGACGAGTTTGTTGGCAGAGCAGAGGGGGCCTGATCCCCTCTCTGGGGCTGAGGGCAAATTCCTGCTCAGCTGGGTTCCAACTGCTAAAAGGGGAACAGAGATTATAATTTTTATATATAGTATAACAAATACAATATAATATAATAAATTTAATTAATATCATTAAAATACAATACAGTATAATATAATATAGTATAACATAACATAACATCATATAGTTAATATAGTATCATATAATTAATATAATATAATACAATATAATATAATAAATTTAATTAATATCATTAAAATACAATACAGTATAATATAATATAGTATAACATAACATAACGTTACATAATATCATATAGTTAATATAGTATCATATAATTAATATAATATAATACAATATAATACAATATAATATAATTTTCAGCACGTTTTCTCTCTTTCCAGAAACACGAAAGCTTTTCTCCTCATTAACACTGCAGCTCGGATATTGTGTGAAAATGATACCTAAGGAAAAAAACCCAATCTCCCAGTATCACGTGCTCACATCAAAGGTGCTGACTTTAACTCATTTACTGGGGAAAAATTAACAAATTACAGCGCTGAGTACCCAAGCAGATTGCTGGGTTTGTTCCTCTCCCTTTCAAGAGGTTTCCTCTGGCTTTGAAATCCACAGGAATACTTTGGGAGGGAGGTGCTTTTCAGCATGGGGAAGGGTAATAAAACCCGGAGTTTTGTTTTTCATTTGTCTGCCTGGTCTACTTTGTCTCCCCGTTGCCATGAGCTCCGAGGGCCCTGTAAAAGACATCCCAGGGTGCAAATGAGCAGGTCCCCAGGTGAGAGCTCTCCTTTCCTGCCGGGAAGATGCTGGGATCTCCCTTTAATCAGGAGCACTGGGCCTGGGGCAGGGAAAAGGGACTAATGCTGGACTCAAAAGGAAAATATTTCCTCATCTTCAAGAGCAGAGCCCCTGTTTGTGATCCCTGGGCATTTGCAGGCTGGGCAGGGTTCAGGTCCTTGACCCAGGACCTGGAGGCAGCACAAAAGTGAGTGTTGGAATCACAGAATCCCGGAATGGGTTGGACTGGGAGGGACCTTAAAGCCCATCCTGGGTGGGCAGGGACACCTCCCACTGTCCCAGGCTGCTCCCAGCCCCAGTGTCCAGCCTGGCCTTGGGCACTGCCAGGGATCCAGGGGCAGCCCCAGCTGCTCTGGGCACCCTGTGCCAGGGCCTGCCCACCCTGCCAGGGAACAATTCCTGCCCAAGATCCCATCCAGCCCTGCCCTCTGGCACTGGGAAGCCATTCCCTCTCCTCCTGTCCCTGTTCCCTGCGAGCAGAGCCCGACCCCCCCGGCTGCCCCCTCCTGTCAGGGACTTGTGCAGAGCCACAAGGGCCCCCCTGAGCCTCCTCTGCTCCAGGCTGAGCCCCTTTCCCAGCTCCCTCAGCCGCTCCTGGGGCTCCAGCCCCTTCCCAGCTCCGTTCCCTGCCCTGGACACGCTCCAGCCCCTCCAGGGCTCTCCTGCAGGGCCCAGAACTGGGCACAGCCCTCGAGGTGTTGGCTTGAGTTCCTTCCCGCTGGAGCAGGGAGCACACAGGCTATAATTAACGGCTCCAGGAGCTCCAGGAGCTGCTCCAGCTCCCTCAGGTACCACCCAGGGCACCCAAACCCCAGGGATGGGCTTCCCTCTTCCTCAAGGCCACTCCCAGCTGAGGGAAGCAGCCGTGCCGGGACTGGCAAGGTAGGAAGGAGATTTGTTTTGCCTTGGGATTCAGCCTCCGGGATGGCTCCCGGGGCTGGCTGGAGCTGGGAATGAACGAACCATTTGTCAGGGATTGCTGCAGGAGCAGCGAGCAGAGCGCTGCCTCGGCGCTGCTGCTGAGACTGAGGGCTGGGAGCGCGATCCTTCATCCCTCGGTGGCGGCGAGGAGGTGCGGGCTGAGCTCTCCATGTTCCTTGTCCAGTTCCAAAGAGTTCCAGGTTCACCTCTGGCTGCCGTCTCTGCTACCGAGCCCGGCTCCGATCGCCATCCCGAGTATCCCGGGGCCGGGGCTGGCCGGGATCCCTGGGAACTCCGGGAAGCGCCTGCTGGCACAGGGACACGGCTTTTCCCGAGCCCCCGAGGGACGGGCGAGCGCAGCCTGTCCCACCTCTCCGGTGACTGATTCCATTAGGTCTCATTTTCCCCTCCAGAGCCCTGGGAAGCCTCCCAGCACCCCGCGTGTGGACACGAGCCGGAGTCATCGCGGCTAATGAGATCAAAGGAGGAGCTGTTATCTCACCCCTTCTGCCAAAAGCTGCGGGAGCCGCCGGCTCCCCCGCCGGGAACACCCAAATTCCCACCGGTCCCGGCTCCCTGCCTGACCGCGGCAGCCGGCGGGGAAGCGGCGCGGGAGCGCAGGAAATAATTCCCACCTCCGAGCAGAATTTGAAAATTGAAAGTAGCATCTATTGAGCTCCTCCGAGCAGTTTCAAAGGACTTGTAAGGCTGCGGTGGCCATTGTGCTGCGGGTAATTCTGTGTCACAACTAATTAGCGCCTAATAGCCATGCTGGGGACAAAGTCCCCGCTTGACAAGAGAAGTCTCTTTGGGCTCGCATTCAGGCCTAATCTGACCCTGAATAGCGGAGATTACATGAGGTAATACAGCAGTTATTTCTACCTGCTGTAGTTCATAAGCTCCATCTCCAGCTGAGGCAGAGCCCCCCTCCCCCTTCACAAAGATTATTTGTCATTAAAATGCTCAGGAGCTTTTTTTTTTCTTTTTTTTTTCCTCCCCCCTCCTCTTTTTTTTTAAAAACCTGGATGTTGCCTCCACTTTCAGAAAGGTTTTTGAAGGAAGATTAGCAGGATTAGGAAAGGTTCACATATGTTCAGCTTCACTATTGGTATTCAAGACATCACAACTTCAGCACCACCCAGGAAGCCCAAGAAAACCGGGAGCAGAGGCAGGAAAAAGAGGCCAGGGAAAGGCAGGAGCTCTCCAGCAGGGAAAGCGGCCGGCTCGGCCTGGGGCTGCCAGGCTGCAGAAATCGCTTCGTTCCTGAAAAACGCGGCTCCTGCCGGCGCCTCGCCCCCGCCCGGGGCAGCGCCGCGGGGATGCGGAGGGAGCGCGGGGAAGGGCCCGGGC
>WEIT01029732.1:0-11670 GCA_013389985.1 Dryoscopus gambensis | reverse complement strand
CTCCAGCCGCATCTCGGCGCTTCCTGCGCCGCGGGGGCCGCGGCCGCGCCGGGACCGGGACGAGGACGAGGATGAGGATGAGGATGGCTCGTTCCCAAGGCGGCACCGAGCAGCGGCCCCGCAGCCGGCACCTCCGCCGGGCCCCGGGAGGGCTCCCGGGGGGACACGGGGACAGAGGCGGGGTCGGGAGCAGCGCTCCCCTCAGTCCCGCCGGACTCTGCTGCAGCGCCGGGGCTGGGAGCCTCCTCTCCCTCGCCCCCTCCCAAGGCCCAGAGTGATTTGAACCGGTCACAGTGATTTTTATCTCGGTTTTGGGGTGACCAGTGGCAGATACCGGTGAGTGGGGTGTGTTCTGCACCCCTTGACCCGCACAGGAGTCACTCAGGGTTGCTGATGGTGCTGTGCCTCCGTTTGAGTTCTCCAAAGGCTCCTCTGGCAGGAGGGGTTTGGTGAGGGCAGCTTTGTCCAGACCACGATGGATGAGCAATTCTTCCAGCATCTCCCTATCCAAACACACCCCGGCCTGGCTGTTCACCCTCTGTGAGCATGAACAGGTTGGAAACGGAAATAGAAGGAGGGAAATGATTAAAAGGGAGCTACAACAGCAGCAACACGGGGCTGGTCATTCCCACTGTTTGGTGTGTTTGCTTTCCCTGCTCTGCCAAATCCTCCCCACCAAACAGGCACAGGAATCATTTCACCATTTTCCAAGGCAAAGGCTGCTGCCTGCACTGCTCCCCCACTTCACTCCTCCCACCGGATTCTCACGGGGGCTTCACTTCCTCACACCCCAGAAGGCAACACATGGGATGGGTGCAGGCTGAATTCCACTCAGCAGCAAACCCTGAAAAACTTGGGGAGCTAAATCCCATTTAACAAAGTGCCCAAAGTACTTAATGTTCCTCATTGCTGACTCGTCTCTCCTGGGAAGCTCCCACAAAACCAGTCAGAGCTTCCACGTGCAGGCCTGCAGTGAGGGCACCAACCTGCCGGGTGAATTCCATACCGGCACCAACTTCCCATTGCAGACAAACCTTCGGATCCCACATGGGGAATCCCAGAGTCCCTGAGGCTGGAAAAGCCCTCCCAGCCCAGCCAGGCCCAGCTGTGCCCAATGCCCACCTTGTCCTCAGCCCAGAGCACTGAGTGCCACCTCCAGGCACTCCTTGGGCACCTCCAGGGATGGGCACTCCAAACCTCCCTGGGAAGCCCCTGCCAAGGCCTGAGCTCCCTTTCCAGGAGGAAATTGCTCCTGGTGTCCAAGCCAAGCCTGCCCTGGCCCAGCCTGAGGCCGTTCCCTCTCCTCCTGTCCCTGTTCCCTGCGAGCAGAGCCCGACCCCCCCGGCTGCCCCCTCCTGTCAGGGACTTGTGCAGAGCCACAAGGGCCCCCCTGAGCCTCCTTTGCTCCAGGCTGAGCCCCTTTCCCAGCTCCCTCAGCCGCTCCTGGGGCTCCAGCCCCTTCCCAGCTCCGTTCCCTGCCCTGGACACGCTCCAGCCCCTCCAGGGCTCTCCTGCAGGGCCCAGAACTGGACACAAAACTCCTTTCCCTGCTCTCCCCCGGGGCCACCTGAGCCACCGACACCTCTGACCCCTGGGGAAGCACCACCCGTGCAGGGCATTTTCCAAACTTGCTGACAAAACTGAAGGGACAAAGGCGTCTCCATCCCAGTTTAGGAGTAACCGGGTGCTCGCTCTTTGCATACAACTCCTGTTTGGGTGCAGCAGCTTCTCCGTGCCCTGCTGGATCCGTGGGCCAGGCTGGGATTTTCCAAGGTGCCTGAGGGAGCCTGGCAGCCGTGCTGTGTTTAATTGCAGCGGGATCCACGTCTGATTCCCCTCAGGTTCCTCTGGCAATCGCAGCTCCTGCACCTCCGCGCAGCAGCCCCGTGGCCCTGCCAGGCTCCGCAGGGTGACATGAGCTGGCACCTCAGCTCTGCATCCTCGGGCCCAGGGCCGGATCCCAGACCCCCCCTCACCTTTTGGCGTCTGGGACGGCTCCGACGCCTTTCTGTGCACACAGAGGGGTTTTGCTTCCTGCCAGCAGCGCGCAGCCCAGGTGAAGGCGAACAGAGCCACTCTGTGCTCCCAGAAAGGGCCGGGGCCGCTTTGTGGCCCTGTCCTCGCAGGTGCTCGAGGAACTTGGCCGCGGGACGCCGCCCCCGCCACCCCCCCTTCCCGCCGCATCCATTACCTTTTGGATGCCTCTAATTAATCATTCATCCCTTTCTGGGCAGGGAGAATGGGAGCTTCGCCCGGCGCGGCCCCGGCCCCGGCTGCCTCCCCCCGGTTTGTTCCCTTTCAGCCGCGCTCTTCCTGCCGCTTTCTGCCCCCTCAATAGGCGAGGGGCGAAACCGGATGGCTGGATCGAGGCTGGGAAATGACTTCAGAGCCACCTTTGTTCGTCGCCTCGTTTCTCTGCCCGCTCTTGGCCGTGTGTCGCTATGAAAGGGCCCGCTGGAAGCCGCTGGGCCGCCCCGGGAGTGCCGCGGCTCCGGCCGGGAGCGCTCCCACCTTTTGGGGAGCGGGGAGAGGCCGGGCCGAGCTGCCAGCTCTCGGCAGCACCGCTGACCGTGACATCGCGCATTGTGCTCCAAATTAGGCACAGGCTTCCGAGCAAATTGTGCCTTTGGACGGGATCGGTGTAAGCCCCACAGAGTGGCTGGCTTCGGCTGCTGACTCCGGAGAGCCTCCAAGGATATCCCTCGCTCTCGTGAGGAAAGCCAAGGCTTTCAAAGGGGTTTTATGCACCGGGCTTTGGGGTTTCACAGCTCGCTGGCACGGCTTTGCTGCTGAAAGGCTAGAAATTATTTTGCGCTGATTTTCTATCGTGTAACGGTGCCAAAACGGGCATTTGACTGCTCATTTCAAGGCGTTCGACAAAGAAAAACTCTCTAACTTCTGTGTCCTCGTCTATTTTCAGTGAGTTAAAACTGTGGGTAACTGCAGTTTGCATCGAGGTGCTTTGGGGTAACAGAGCCCAGCCAAGTGCTACAAGGGGAGCTATTTGCACTCAAGTTACTCTGGTGTGCTTTTTACTGAAGCCCCTGGTGCCTGCAGCAAAATATAAATACTGACTCCACGGAATTATTTGAAAGTGAGATTTGAGTTTGCTTTTTGAGTGGCTGCACTGAACAGAAACAGTAACTGAGTTCGGAATAGAAATGACTCAATCTACCCTTTGCACAGCTCCTCTGCCTGCTCGTGGAAAATGGATCACTGATATGAAAACAGGGGCAAAACCAGGGATCCACCACACCAGTCCCGCACATCACCCTCTAAAAACCCCGCAGAGCGTGTCAGGGCTGTGCTCGTGCTGCTGAGTTCCCACCTGTTCCCGACACAGCACAAGGGTTTGGGCTCAGGTGCTGGACTGGGTGAGTTTGGGTGGCTCTGGTGTGACACGAGGTGCAGGAGCCTCGGGCCCGCTCTGCTGGGAGGACCCCGAGTCTCCTCAGCAGAGCTGTGAGTGCCCCCCAGAGCAGTGGGACCCCTCGGGGGGTGTCCCTGCTGGCAGGGCCAGAACGGGATCCGAGCTTTAGGAGCCCCCAGAGAACCCCAGGCGAGAGCTGACTCCTGAGCGGGACCTGGCCGGCGTCGCTCCCTCCCCGGTGCCGCTGTCCCCTCTCCCCACGCACCCATTTCCCTGTTTCTTCCCTATTTTTCCCCCTTCTGCCTTCTGGCTGGCGGGGTGGCCAATCCGCTCACCCACCGCAGACGCCTTTTCTCGCTGCAATCAAGAAGGTGACTGGGACACAAAGGCCTGGCCCCGCCGTGCCAAGTCTGTGCCGGCAGAGGCGGCTCCGTGCCACGGCCGCACCGTGCCAGGAGCTCTGCCAGCCGGGAGGAGACCCCTGCTTCTTTCCGAGGGTTTTTCTGCCTTTCTTTCATTCATTGTCTCTCTTCCTCTTGGAGAGCTGGGAAATAAAAAGAAAGGGAAGGGATGGTGGCGACCAGGATTGAACTCTTGCAACAATCACTAAAACCTTTTGGGGTTTAATGTGGTTTTTTTTCCTCCAGGGATGAAAAATACCTTCCCAGGAGGAAAAAACCCCAACAAAACCATCAAACCCCTGCAGTGCAGCAGGAGTTGGACTTCAATGATCTTGTGGGCCCCTTCCAGCTCAGGATATTGTGTGATTCTATGAAGTCTAAGCAGTCATTTACAGCTTTGAGCCTGGTGCATTTTACCGAGCAGGAGAATCACAGAATCCTCAAAGCTGTAAGAGACCTTTAAGATCATCAAGCCCAACTGTCAGCCCAGCACTTCCACTGTTAAATGCCGTGTATTTTACTTCTGTAGCTCCCTCGGAGAAGGAAAAATGGTGTGTGAGTGCCCAGAGCTCCTCTCCCCCAGCAGGAGACCCCAACCCCGCCTGGGACCCTCGGGGTGCTGCTGCTGGAGAAGAGGCTGTGAACAGGGTGTGAAACACAGAAACAGGAAAAGAAGATCAGGAAAAACCTCAAATCTTCCCCGCCCCTGTGACGTCACTTCGGACAAGAAGTGAAAAGATCCCACCTCACCACAGATCCTGGTGCCGCTTCCTCTGACCAGGAACTCCCAAAGGGAAGCCTTGGTTTCCTGCAGGGTCCTCCCTCACCCCGAGGCCCTCTTTTCCTGTCCAAGGGAGGTTTGTCCATGCTGGACACTTTGCTCAGATGGACACTTTGTTTCTGGCACAGTGGGAGGTGTCCCTGCCCATGGCAGGGGTGGAATTGGAGGGGCTTTAAGGTCCCTCCCAAGCCAAACCATTCCATGAAAAGGACCATCCTTGGGAACTTTGGTCCCAGCAGCTTCCTGAGGAGATTCCCCTCGTGTTTTCTCACACCTGCAGGATGTTTATGGCTTTTTCCTCTGTGCTAAATTTCTACACAGGTTTTGGTGAGGAGCGCCAGGAGAACATGGTGTCTGTGACTGTTTTCAAAACAAGCTCTGAACCCTGGAACACAAATCCCCAAAGTGTGAGGTTTGGTCTCCCTCAGCCTCCTCACAATGGGGGGGAAGTTTCTCTCTTTTCTTCATGGATCTTGACATTTCAACCATCAGGAAAATGGCAGAAAGTGCTTCCAATTTAGCATTTGTCAGAGAACGGGGGCTTTTGGAAGAGGGGAAGGGCTGCTGAAGGGTCCCTGACATTCCCTCACCCGTGATTCAGGATTCATGCACAGCTCTGTCCTCAGCTGCAGTTTGCTCCTCAGAAGGATTTTGCACTTTATGAGCCCAAGATATCGCTGACCATGGAATGATGTCCCTCTGGTTTGAACACCCAGGAGAGTCCCACAAATCTCCCATCCTTCATCTCCCTCTGGAAAAGCTGGCACAAGGCATAGGAATGGTCGGGCTCCGTGAGAGCAGAGTGGTGAAACAAGGGGAACCTTGGCTGCACTCCCCGAGTGCCAAGAGCAGGGGAGTCCCAGGCAGCCAGGAGGGACATCCCTGTCCTGGGGGCATCAGGAGCAGCATCGCCAGCCCGGGCAGGGAGGGATTGTCCTGCTCTGCTCTGAGCTGAGGCAGCCTTAACTTGAATGCTGGGACAGTTCAGGGTGTCTCAGTACTAAAGAGATCCAAGAGAGTGTCCAGCGGAGGGACGCGAGGATGGGGAAGGGTCTGGAGGGGCCCCACGAGGTCACCTGGTCCGTTCAGCCTGGAGGAGCCTGAGGGCAGAGCTCCCCGGGGCTGCAGCTCCTCCCGAGGGGCAGCGCAGGGACAGCTCCGAGCTCTGCTCTGGGACAGGGACAGCACCCAGGGAGCGGCTGCAGCTGGGCCAGGGCAGGCTCAGGCTGGAGAGCAGGAAAGGCTCGTCCCCCAGAGGGTGCTGGCACTGCCCAGGCTCCCCAGGGAATGGGCACGGCCCCGAGGCTGCCACAGCTCCAGGGGCGTTTGGGCACCGCTGCCAGGGATGCCCAGGCTGGGGCTGTTGGGAGTCTGGGCAGGGCCAGGAGCTGGATTCCATGATCCCTGTGTGTCCCTTTCACTCAGGACATTCCATGATCCCGTGAAGAGGAGGGTGGGATGTGTGAATATCGGTGGGATAATTTTTCCTGCCGTCGCTCTCCGATTCCCATTTTAGGCTCTCACGGAAGCGCTGCGGAGCCACAGCCCCGCGGCTCCCCCCGACACGCAGGAGAGTCCCCGCTCGGGACCGGCCGGGGGGAGGCGGGAGCCGTGCGGGACCGAGCGGGGCGGGGCGGCCTCGGGGGCTCCTCCCGCCGCTCCCCTTCCAAGCCCCCCCTGCCTTGGCTCTCCCGGTGTCCCTGGGGAGGGCAGGGCCGAGCTATCGGCGTTCCCGGGATCCTGCGTCTGATAGGACGCGACTTTCCCTGGCAAAAGGGTTCTGCCGAAATGCCCGCAAAAAGCGGGAGCCAGAGATGAGAGACGTCAGGGCATGGGTGACCTCTGAGTCACTGAATCCAGAATATCCTGAGTGGGAATGACCCACAGGGGATCACCCAGTCCCACCCCTGCCCTGCCCAGATCCCCAACAACCCCACCCTGGGCATCCCTGGCAGCGCTGCCCAAACGCCCCTGGAGCTGTGGCAGCCTCGGGGCCGTGCCCATTCCCTGGGGAGCCTGGGCAGTGCCAGCACCCTCTGGGGGAAGAACCTTCCCTGCTCTCAGCCTGAGCCTGCCCTGGCCCAGCTGGAGCCGCTCCCTGGGTGCTGTCCCTGGCCCAGAGCAGAGCTCGGAGCTGTCCCTGCGCTGCCCCTCGGGCGGAGCTGCAGCCCCGGGGAGCTCTGCCCTCAGGCGCCTCTGCTCCAGCTGGACATTCCAAGTGTCCTAATCCACTCCTCCTCCTCCTCCTTTTCAGAGTCTTGGCAGTCTTGACTCTCTGATATTTAATAATTACATAATAAATATTAACTTCAGCTGCTGAAGGTGCCATGCCCTGGGATTGGCAGCTGGGAGGGGACATCCCATCACCAGCTTTGGCACTTGGCAGGGAGAGCATTGGGATAACTCAGCCAAAACCTGCAAGGGGACAGCCGCAGGACGAGCGGGGTGTTGTTCTGCATTTGAATCCGTGAGGATAAATGGAGATAGTCCCAGAATCCTGGAGAGAAAGGATCATCCTCCAGGAACAGCCTGGAGACCAAAGAATTCCACCCACCGGCCCCGCTGCTGGCGAGGCAGTGCCGGTGGAAAAGAACCAATGACTTTGTCCCGGGCGCTGAATGGAGCTCCAAGGCCGGTCCAGATGGTTATTGTACGACTTGGGTGGTGGCAGGATGCGAGATGCAGGTTGGGCAGCTTGAACAGCTCCCGGGAAAGCCTTGCCAAGCATTCAGCGCCGGCCTGGCACCATTGGTATGGGCAGGACATCGCCGGGCGCTCGGGGGGCTCCGGGCGCTGCCAGCGCCGCGCACACATTGCAGCACTTCCAGGAATAAAAGGCTCGGGAGCGGAGCTGGAGCCTTTTGCTGCAGTGGGACGCAGGCTCTGAATTCCAAATGAAAGGCAGCTCCTCACAGCCCAGCCCTCTCTTCCCTTCAGGTGATCTCACGGGTCACCCCCAGGCGCTGTTTGCCACGGGCCCCGCCTCAGCAGCAGAATTACCGGGGAGTTTTATCAGGAGAACGCTGCAAACTTTGGTCAAGAACAACGGCAATAAAATGAAATTGCTGCGTGTTTTGTCTGCAGGGATTTCCAAGTCCTTTTAAAGCTGTCCTTTTAAAGTTTCTGTATTCCTACAAAAGGACTTCAAGGAGACACCCGGAATTTCTGGGAGCTTGGGTTGGGGATGTCACCTGCCCCCTGTTCCATGCCAAGAACAAATCCAAAGCAGCTGCTGGGCAGCCTGGGAGAAGTTCAAAACTTAAACTGGTCTTTAAATAGAGGGAGAGATAAATATGATTAATTTTTAATTTTTTCTGTGACTCTGCTACTTCCAGTATTGTGCTGGGGCCATTGCTCAGCAGCTTTGGAGCCTCCTTTTATGGCTGTTTTCAAAGCCAGTCTCGACCCTCTGTGGGTGTTTCCCCAGTCAGCAGCACCCGCACTGCTGACATTTAACCTGAGCCCTAATGAAAGATGAAAAACCAGCTCCAGACCCCAGCCAGGCTTCCCAAGCCTCGCTCCAAAGCTTTGTCTGATCCAAAGCAGTGGAAGTAAGTTGAAGGCTGTGGCACTGTCCAGAGAAAACCCAAAGGAAGTCAGATTATTATCTGGATGGGTGGGTAACTTAATCAGATTATTGATTTATGAAACACCATTCAGCTTCTGGGGGGTTTGGGAGCTCTGAGGGTTTTGTTGCGACACAAATCGCTGCTCAGACAAACCCAGCAGATTTCTTCCCTGCTCCTTTAATTAAAGCATTAATCTCATTCCCTACCAGTTTTCCTTAGAGTGGCCCTTGGAAACCACCAGGACAAAATCCTTTGCTCTCACGGAGTCTCCAGCCCCAAGATCAGAGAGTGCAGCAGGACAGGGGCAGCTTCTAAAATAAAGTGACTTTTGTCCAGGCCAGTGTGAGGCAAGGTAGCAATGTTAATTAATTAATTAAAATGCCTCGCAGGGGCCACGGAACTCTTCACAAAAAGGCTGAAACAGGCTGAAAATAAAAGGCAGCCGTGCAGGGTTTCAGGGACGCTGCTTTGGAGGTGGATGTTGAGAATCACAGCTTTGGGAGCAGCATCTACATTTAAAAGAAAAAAGAGCCTCTTCTGTCCGTGCTTGGTGCTGGCAGAAGCTGATGGCCCTCGGGGTCACGGCGGCTTTGTCCTTTCCAGGAGTGGCTGATAAATCCCAGAGGTTCTGCTCGGATCAATCCACACCTGGAGCCTCCTGAACAGGCAACAAAATGGGAGGGAAAATGTACCCGGAGCAAAGAAAGGGCTTGGTTCTGAACCGAGGGGCTGTGAGGAAGGAGAAAGGAAGGGAAGAAATCTAAAGGTGAGGCTCAGATTGTCTTCTGCTCCTCAGGATTTTTGGACTTAAACCCCCCTTAAATCGAGCTGGCTTTTATTGGGATTGTTTCATAGCACTTCCACTAAGAACTGGTTATAAAGGGATCTCAAATCAGATTTTTCACCTTAGAAAATGCTTAAAGACTGATGGAATTGTGCAATAGCAGCTGAGTTCTGGTTCTCTGGCCTCACAGGGTGTTTTTCAAGTGACTCAGGTGTTAAAATCCTCTTTTGTTCCGGCACTTTTCAAGTAAATTCCAAAACATTTCCCTCGGTTTGCGACTTGGGGCAATTTCTGCAGAAAACTCCCCCAGGTGGGACATTTCCCACATGAACCTGTCTCTTGTGCTGGCTCTGGCAAACCATCCAGAAACACTTCCAGGATTCTGTGCTGAGTCCCGGAAATTCAGAGAAGCCATTTCTTGGAATTAGAGAATTCCAGAAGGGTTTGGATGGGAAGGAACCTTCAAGATGATCCAGTGCCACCCCTGCCATGGCCGGGACACCTCCCACTGCCCCAGGCTGCTCCCAGCCCCAGTGTCCAGCCTGGCCTTGGGCACTGCCAGGGATCCAGGGGCAGCCCCAGCTGCTCTGGGCACCCTGTGCCAGGGCCTCACATTCCTTGGCAGCATTTTCCTTTAATCCGTTCCAGGCCGGGTTGGATGGGGCTCGGAACAACCTGGGATAGTGGAAGGTGTCCCTGACCATGGAACAAAATGATCTTTAAGGTGCCTCCCCACCCAACCCATTCTGGGATTCAGTGATTTTTAAGTTCTTATTGGTTAAGAGTTAACATCTCTGGGGATACATTATGGATTTTAGGCTCCAAATACCTGTGGAATAAAAAAAAAAATCAAGAATAATGGGAGGTTTGGAGTGCCCATCCCTGGAGGTGCCCAAGGAGTGCCTGGAGGTGGCACTCAGTGCTCTGGGCTGGGGCCAAGGTGGGCATCGGGCACAGCTGGGCCTGGCTGGGCTGGGAGGGCTTTTCCAGCCTCAGGGATTTGGGGTTCCGTGAGCCTGTCCCTCATGTAACAACAGGCAATCGCAGTCCCTGCTCGGGAGCCGTGGAAGTTGCTGCAACACGGGTGCCAAGCCCCTGTTCATTTGTGCTTTTTGACATCTCTGTTTTTTTCTGTGATTAAAAACCTCTGGATCTGTTTAAATGCGGGATTTTGATAAATGAATGGGACCCAAACTGTTGGTTGGTATTTGTCCCTGCAGAGCCTGAGTGTCCCTTCCAATCCTCTCCCTGCAGGAATCTGCACTGAGTTGGGTTTTTTATCATATCTGGGAAAATAAAAAATGTCAGCCTGAGGCCCTTTGGGAATAATCCAGTAACTGGGAACTAGGCCCCCTCTTCTGGGAAAGAAAAAGAAATCAGAAAAAAGGAACCCCCAAAGCCCAACTCTCTCAATTGATTACAATTGGGGAAAAAAAAATCTGCATGGGCTCCCAGACTGAAGCAAACCAAAGACATCTCCCAGATCCTTGGTCTTTTTCCCAAAGAAATTCCCTGCCTGACATATGTAGGATCAATGAAACAATACGATGGCAATAATTACGAGGGCAGTAATGAAACTGGAAGGAGAGAGACAGCAGGCAGAAGACCTTGAAACAAAATATTCAGCCTTATTTAGCCTGGTTTGGGTTTGGGGTTTTTTTTTATGTCAGGGTTTGTTATTTTTTTTTTGAGTGGCAAAGTAGCCCCACTTGTCAATCAGCTACCTCGCAGCTCTAATGGATTCTGGTGTTTAGGGGGTCAGCCCCGAATTTAATTTAACATCTTACAATACGCCCACATGGCCAGAAAATGTGGCCAGCTTGATAGGGTTCACTGAGCCAAAGGAGTGGGACCAAAACAGGGCATTAATGTATAGGGGAAGAATGGCTGCAATCAGTTCCCTTGTGAATTGGACAGAGAACTTGGAGCTGAGGCAATTATCAGCCATCGGGGATTAATAGGGAAGTGTGAATGCCAAGCTGTATATGTTAGGGGCAGAATATGTTGCCTATAGAAAACAACAAAGAGCGTTTCTTACTATTAAGTGAGATTAAACGTAATGGCCTGATTTAATCACAAAGGCAGAATTAAATTCAGATGGCAACTTCAAAGTGGACACATGCACAGAGCCCACTGCATACATTTACATATAGCTGGCATAGCTTGGCTCGCAGCACAATGGGAGAAACTTTCTTTGGCCACTTAAACAATTTTCTATTCTTGGCTTTTTGTGAACGCTCACTGTATTTAGCCCGAAATTGCTGTTGGTTAATAAGATGGAGCTAAGAGTTATATTTATTCATGGAAGCCGTACTTTTTAATTCTTTCAAGTTTAAAAAAAAAAAAAAAAAGAAGAAATTCCACAGAAAACCCACAACCAAACAAAAAAACAACCCCGACACACCAAGCCCACGGCAAAGGGTCAGGGAGAGCAGCCAGGCTGGGATCCCAGAGAGCTGCTGGGCTGGCCCGGCCTGCCCAGGGAGCTGTCACTGCTCCCACGTCCCCGAGCTTCCCTGCCCTCTCCCAGGGCTCCCAGGGTCACTGTGTCCGGCCACGTCCAGGTGGGGCCACCAGTCCTCATTCCCCAGTTCCCTCCTTCCCCAGGAATGGATCACTGGGAGCGGAGCAGGGCAGTGCCTGACCTGCTTTGCTCCTTTTTGTCCAGTTTTGCTGGGCCTGCCCCACCTGGGGGTGCCACCACCGTGGGACTGGCCAAGAGCAGCAAGTCCTGCAGGACCCGGTGGCACCAGGATGAGCAGAGG
>WEIT01029728.1:0-10353 GCA_013389985.1 Dryoscopus gambensis | reverse complement strand
ACAGAGAACTTAATAGTATTATCATTAAACCAACAAGAAAAATATATTGGTCAATAAAAGTGATGTTTCTGATTTTCACTTATTGGCAAGTAAACAACACATGGGCAACTCAACTAGAAAGTTATTTCATAATTTCTGTTACTTGTTCCAAATAAATGCAAAATTTTGACCCATTAGATTAGAACAGCCTACACATAGATTCGCAGACACAGGAAGTATTGCAGCTCTTCAGTGATACTTTTAGATTTCTAGTGTTAGAAATGCTTTCTGATTAATCTAAAATTATAAGCCACATTGTGATACCATCATCCCTCAGCACAACAGACAATACTGACTTCTTCAGCTGTTCCATGCTCTCCTTTACCTACTGTGTTTTTTTATTAAAGACAGAGTTTTTGTAAATGTTTATATTATTAAAAAAATATGGTTCTTGTGATCTTATGAGGTAAGTGTAAAGAATAAAAAATGGAAAACATTTTTCCTATTGCAGTGGACACAAAAACAAACAATCAAATGTCTTCTTAAACCACTCATCTCTGCTTGTATAAAGAGAGCAAGAGGCGACAGAGGCTGATTGCAATCCTGTCTAATATCTGCTGATAAATTTGAGGACTCATTGTCTCTAGCATTCTCCACCATCTTCCTCTCACAGACAGGCTCCAGAACCAACATTTCTCTATAAATAAAGTTTCAGGGCCACTTTACAACAACATGGCCTTCTGGTAGAAAAAAAAGTGAGTCATTCACATATTCCCCGTCATACAGTTAAATAAAAAGAAGAATTCTGGTTTGTTCCATGGAGAAAGAATATTCAAAAGAACAGTCACAGAACTCAGTTTATCTTCCCTGTCTGTAGAGTGTTTTCTATTGAATATTAAAACAAACTGTATTGACTGAAAGGCAAAGGAGTCTCACTCTAGAGGGAATAAACACTGTCAAGGCCATTACTTCCAAGGGTTTACTGATCATTATGAAATCTTGATTAATCACACAGTAAAATAAAGAAGACATTCAATTGAACATACTTGGGTTGTTTAAGTCCTGTAACTCATCTGTGCACAAAATAGGATACAGTTGAATTTTAGCAGTGCTAAGGTATGTTTAACTGGGAATGCCAGCCACTCAACTGTAATTTTACTTTTTTAAGTGATGTAACCTATCAATGATATGCAAAAAGGCCAAGAAAATTACCCAAAATCAACTCTCCAAAACTCCCAAACCATTAAAAATATACTAAAAATCCTAACCAACTTGTTATAATCCCAGAAGTTAGAAAACTCTCAGTATCTAATAGAGTTAATATAATGGAAAGAATGAAGACCAGAGGGACAAAAGGAAAACTAATTTGGGAGAAATTCAAACATTTGAGGAACTAATGGGCTCAGCTCCATTCTGAGAAAAGAAGAAGGGTGTGTGTAGTAGACTGACCAGAACACATACAATTGAAACACTGGAAGACAGCACTATCATTTGGTAATTTGCTGGAAGTTTCTAGCTGGCAGTATCTGAGCTGTATTTAGTCTGCTCTTAACTGTGGTTCTTGCTATACACAATGACAAAGGCTGACCTAATGAAAGCAAAATTAATTAAACTACAAATCCTGTGTGCAATTTTTTTCAGGTGTTTACTCATTCAATGCCCTCGCAGGCCCAAATGCTAGCTCATTATTCCCAATAGTACTCCATTTCAAATCAGTGACACAGACACACAGAAAGGTTACTTGAACTATCCAGAACCTGGTTTTGAAGCAAATTATTCTTCCATATGTTCAGTATCTTTAGAAGAAAATAGTCCAGGGCAGGCCTGTGTGTTTATGTTTAATATTTCTGAAACAATTTTGAATCCAACTGAAGTAACAGGTGACTGCATTAAAAGAAGAAAAAAATCAAACACTTCAGCAGGATCACAAGGTATTTTTCAGATGAGTCTGTCATGCATGTTCCTGACAAAGGCTAGGCAGCTTTCAGGGTATATACTATGTCTGTATAGTGAGAAAGGCTGTTGCCCGTTGAGAGAATGCTTTATCTGAAGCAAATAGGAATATGTGGGAGGAAACCTGAAAGTGTTGAAAAGTGGAGAACTGAAGGAGAGAACAGGTGGGTAACTTCCAAGGTTACATGCAACAAGTTTCTGGTGCAGGCAGAAGACTCTTTCAATCACTGAACCACAGGCAGTAAGGAAAATATCTATCCATGCAATATAAGGAAATATTTGGTTTGCCCTTATAGGCCATTTTTAAGTCTCTGCAGTGCTGTGGGCTCACTGTTCTGCCCTGGGCTTCCACACTGCTAATGTGAAAAATCACCTATGAAAATAGGCCAGCTGCTGGAACAAGACCAATAACACTTCCACTGTTTTCACAGGTGATACAATCCACTCTTCCTTTTCCTAGATTAGTTTTTCTAAATGCGTTCCTTTTCCCTTTAATAGATTAAATAGAAAACTACATAAGTCTTGCATAAACAATACTTTTAAACAGTCACAGACATCACTTTTATTTTTCCCCTCAAGACAAATTCTTTCCCCAGTGTGCGTAAACTTTCTAGAAGATGGACTTCAGACTTGTTTTTAGGATTTCTGAAGAGACCAGTGAAGAGATACTTTTGAACATCAGAGAAGCTTAGTCACCTGATTAAAAGTATCCAGGAAAATGTCATTAGTTGAACTGTTTCCTGATCAAGAGTTGAAATTAATGTGTCCATTGAAGCAACTTCACTTACAGCAACTTCACAGCACCTATGTGAATGTATGATGCATCTTTGCTTCAATATTCAGAGAATTCATTTTCTATCCTACTTCGACAACTCCTTCTCTGAAAGACTGAATGGCAGAAGGAATTCTGTGGAACATTTTTGGCTGCGGGGTCACAATAAGTTTGGCCCTGTACCTGCGTCACACTGCTAACACAAAAAAAACACTGTTACTGACCAAAATGTCATTTCTGGCTTGCGGTGTGTAAGTGCAATTCTGTGTTAGCAATACATGATTGCTTGTTCCTTACTTCATTATCTGTTGATGCTAACAAAGTATGGATTTACCAGTGTATGACAGTACTGCCCTTGATATCTAAGGCTTTCCTGTAAATAAATTAAATGAAATGCAAATTTAAAAAAACCCCCAAGCCTAACCCAGTTTGTGAGAGACTGCTTGTTCTGTTCGTACTTTTGTCACTGCAGGCAACCAGAATGTGAAGCAGGTAAGAAGTCAAGCAAGCTCTTGACGTCAGTTATTCCTCATTTGGAACAATTTTAAACAATCTTTGACTTATGTTCATATACTGATCATTGATTAAGCCCCAGGGATGTTTCCTCCAGTGTTTCTTCACCTTTATTACTATAAACAATGTAGTACTTTTCCAAACCACTTAGTATCAGACTCTGTGTACAGTCTATTAATAAATGCACCCTTATATATTTTTTCTCATTAATAACTAGATGATGTCAGCTGATATTCTGACAGTCTCTGTGTCTTTGAAACACTCATCATTATCAGTAATAAGTTGTGTTTATTTCTTAGTTTCACTCAAACATTAGAATTTATGCACAAAGAATAAGTCATTCCTCTAACAGAATGATCAGTTTTTGTATGTCTCCATCTAGTTACATATTACTCACTTGGCATTTTCAGTTAAATGAATATGCTCACTTAAAATAAATAGTAAGGGGAAAAAAATAGCAGAAACAGGTTTAATAGTCAAATAGCATGCATATAATCATCACTAAGAGACTCCTGATGTTATAAGAACCCACAGATGCCTGCTTTCATGCACACAGCACAGACAGTGGTTTTAGTCAGAGATAGTTTCTCTCAGTGTCTTTTATTAAAAACAAAGGAAGGCTCCAGTTCACAGATTATTAAGCTGTGACTTAGTATTTCAGCTGTTTTCAGTAAATATTGCATCTGTGTACCTGGATTTCATGTTTCTTCATAGCAGGGAACCCAGTAATACAGACTGCTCAAGATTTGTTTTCAGCCTTTCTCCAAACCATTTGCAAAAGCCACTGCAGTGTCTTGCTGCTGCCTCTTGAAAGCCTTAACTTGCCTAATGACAATGGTTTTTCAGAGCAGAGTCATTGAAATAAGTGCTGCATCTCAACGGATGAAGTCTGAAAGCTTTCTCAGAGGATATGTGGATGCTGCAACTACTGAGCACACAGCCTGGCAGGTCAGCTATGGATTGCACATGAGATGTGTTGCACTGCGTGCTGGAGCTGAGCTTGGAGGTGGCAGTTTGGCAAAGATGAAAAACCAATACAATGACCCACCACACCAAGAAGAGCTGTTAACAGGAAAATTATTCCTCTCCTTCCCATCTCTGGTTATGGTCAGGAATGGTTCCTCCTTCAAGCTAGCTCTACTCTAGAGAGTGGTAGAGCTTGGCTTCTGAGGGAAGGTGGAAAAGATAGTATTCCCAAAGTTGGAGGTGGAAGGAAGGGAGCAGGTCTGAAATAGAGGGTTTGCAAAAGTACAGGTGAGTTGGTTCAACTCTTCTGCTTGCAAGCTGCCAGGCTATCAAGCTCATTCTTCGGATTTCCAGTCTGTTACCATTCTTTGCAGAAAACATACAATGTTGGGTTGGGTTTTTTTTCTGTCTGATTATAAATTTGGTGCATCTTCAACTGAGAATGGCCCAGCAGAATAAACTAATAATGAAAATTGGTTTGACTGGATCAAATGCCATTTCCATCCACAGGAAAAAAACACATTTGAATGCTCTCTTTTATGATTATGTGAAAATAATTCCCATTTTTTAAATTCAGCTATTTATTCATGGCCTACCAGAAGCACCAGTGGAGAGCAATACAATGCAGATTACTGAGAGCACAACTACAAGTTAGCATGGGAATTACATATTTCTGTAGTCAACTCATACAGTAACATGATCAGCTAGACCTGAACCTTTCAACAGGATCATGAAGCACAATGATGTTTATATTCAGTCATTTACTGCTGTTGTTACTTGCCTTTCTCAGACATGTTCTAAACTGTGGCAAGAAGGGAAGTCTAAGTTTCTTTTCTGTCTAAAAGGTGTTGAAGTAACTACTGCTAGGATAGTTCAGGACAAGCATTTTTGTGTACATGGTGATAACAATTGTTACTTGTCCTGAATATTGACTTCACAGTACAATGGCCTATTAATTTTTTTCCCTTTCTTTTGGATATTTGGAAAAACTTGGAAAACAAAAACTATCTTTTTATTAGGTTTGCATGAAAAACTTTTGGTAGCAGAGGGTCTACAGAGGTCACTTCTCTGAGAAGTTGGCAGAATCTTTCCCCATGTCCAATGGAGCCAATTCCAGCTATCTCCCAGATGGACCCACTGCTGGCCAAGGCTGGGGCCATCAGCAACTGTGGTAGTGCCTCAAGGATAACATTTAAAAAGGGGGTGGGAACCCCCAACCTGTGCAGCAGCAGCTAGATAGATGAGCGAGAATATGTGAGAGGAAGGTCAGTGCAGAAGGAGGGGGAGGAGGTGCTCCAGGTGCTGGAGCTGAGATTCCCTGCAGCCCCTGGTGCAGCCCAGGGCGAGGCAGCTGTACCCCTGAGCTGAAGGACGTCCATGGGGGTGCAGAAATCCACCTGCAGCCTCTAGAGGAGACCCATGCTGGAGCAAGTGGATGTTAAATGAATATGGGACCCTATGGAGTGCCCGTGCTGGAGCAGGCTCCAGAGGACAGGACAAGGGCTGTGGAGAGTAGCCCCCACTGGAACAGGTCTTTTGGCAAGACTTGTGATCCTGTGGGGCACCCACACTGGAGCAGCCTGTTCCTGAGTGACTGCACCCCATGGAAGGGATGCATGCTGGAGAGGTTCTTGAAGAGCTGCAGCCAGTGGCAAGGACACACATTGGAGAAGTTCAGAGAGAACTGCCTCCTGTGGGAGTGACTCCACCAGGGAGCAGGAAGAGCGTGTAAGGAGGAAGGAGCAGCAGGGACAACATGTGATGAACTGACCACAACCCTGCACTGGTTTGTAGGGAACAGATAGAGAAGTCTGGAGTGAATTTAAGCCTCGGAAGAAGAGAGAGGCCAGGGGCAGTTTTTAATTTCTCATTATCCTATTCTGATTTTATAGTTAATAAATCAAATTAATTTTCCCCAATCAAGTCTGTTTTGCCCATGAAGGTAATTTCTGAGTCTTTGTCTTTGTCTTGACCCACAGGCCTTTTGTCATATTTTCTCCTCCCTATTTTACTGAAGAAGGGAGTAACTGTGGCTTGGTGGCGCACATGGCAGATAGCCAGTGTAAATCCGCCATGCCATTTACCTATCAAGGTATCACCAACTGCAGCAGCACATCTTTGGAGTAAATTCAACTCCCTTTGAGACTAGTAACACCAGTCCAAACACTTCTTCAAAAGATATGAAGTGTATGGCACCCATATGCCAATGGTAGCTGCTATGAAGTTGAAAAGGTGAACATACTTAAAGAGTATACTGAGATATAGTATAAGCCCAAAAAGCTTTCCTCATGAATGCTGTCCCCCAACACAGCCATGTTTTGAAGGTGAAACAACCTTCATAGAAACCATAGAAAATGCCTGGAAGATCTGGGAAAATTAAAACAAAACTACAAAGTATATACAGTGGAAAAACTAACATTTTGAATAACTTCTTTGAGGAAGGCTGCTTCTTTCAACTCTTATTGCAGTATTCCTTACAGTTCTTCCACTTGGCCTTGCTCAAATCGTCATTCCTGCTGCAAGAAGGAGAACAAAATTATTGCTGTGAAATAAAAGTCCGTAGACAAGGAATGGAAACAGAAAGAATATATGTCCAAGAGCTTCCTCACTGTAGACGAAGCTCACCCTATAGAGAGCAGCAAGATGCCTTCCTTTTTTGCTTGCTCCCTGTTTCTCACGTCCTGATACTTTTTCAAAATATTCTTCTCTGAATGTTCTGAGTTTTATGCTATGATATTTTGTCAGGTGTGTAAATTCCAGCCTACCAAGGAAACACAGGATCAAAGTCTAAATTGACTTACTAGACTTCAACATACCTGAGGAGGTTTTTCTGATGTATTTTTACTTTATTTTTTGATTCTGTGCACCTACATGGTGGGATGGCAGTTACTGTTCTAAAAAGCGCAGTAGAGTAATAATAGATGATCCTGAACAAAGCTGTGAGAAGTCTGCAGTTCTCTTCAGCACCACACAAATTCAAATTTGTAAGTTTTGTGATGGGTCTGTAGGGACCCTGAAGGCCCTTCTCTCCCCTACCCCACCACCCAATAAAATTTCCAAAAATACTTCTGTGTGTACAGGTAAGTAAATACTCAGATTAAACCCACTGAAAGCAGCAACAGAGGTTAGAACAGAAACACTATTGGTATGCAGTGCTACTCCTACACCAACAGCTGGTAAGCCGTCAGAAAAACATAAATAAACTGATTAGAGACAGAAAAATCTTTTGTGTAGTGATGTCCAATTACGCACTGCACCATCCTCTTTGACAAGCAAGGGGAAAAGGGAATCAACCCATTTTCACCTTCAGGCATATGACCTAGTCCCCAGTAACCTTTATCTAAGTAACCAAGTACCTCCACATATAGCTGTGAGATGATGTACACAAGCATGTTTGGATAGCCAATTAATTACATACAAATTCTATCAGTTCGTCTGCACCATTTTTTTTAATTCATGAGAACTGTAATAGTCTAAAAATTCCCAAAGGAATCTGTGGGAATGCTTGTCACCTGTGAAATAATACTGTAACTGTGACGTTTTCAATACCTATAACAATACTGAGGACAAGTCATTGTACAAAGGAAGAACATCTAGTAAAATTTAACTACAGTATTTCTACTGCTGATTTCAAAAATTTTCAATGCTTACATTTCCTGGCTTGTATGCAAGACTACTAACCAACTTTTAGCTAAAAGGGTAAAAATTCTTATGTAATTTAGTGCATCAGAAGGGGGAGAAAAAGGTGAAAAGGGGAGAGAAGAACCCTACAAGATCTAAGAGATGACTATTGCAAGATTGACAACTTCATCAACAAGCATGCATATGGATGTATGAGCATATGTCTACCTCTATCTGGTCATTAGATTTAATTCTCTTCAGGTGGAGGTTAACTTTGTTCATCTCAGTTTCTTCCTTTTCCGTTTCAACGGTCCTATCACAACACAGGCATGGACCAAAGCTGGGTGATTCAGCTCGAAAGTACATACAAGAATTGCACAATCATATTAACAGAATACTTGATTTTCAAAATAAAATGCAATACCAAGTAGGTACAAGTGCGGGCTTCAGCAGAATCAAAACATAAATGCGGCAGATCAGATCCTGTGCTGTTTTTTATACAGAGATGCAGATCAGTTTTAATCATCTTATTAGTGGTGGGTTTAGTTTAGGTCAGGATGTGCTCTGACACAGATCTTAATGACATATTAGAGGTATAGATAGTAGCATCAAGAACAGTTTTCCAAATTTTTTAAAAGTGAAGAAAGTGAAAATCTAAAGCAGAAAAGAAATAGACCATTCATTCATAGTGATTCCACTGCTGAAGAAACAGCCAAGATCTCCCAGCTATAAATTCTCCTAAACTTAGAGATTTGAAAAATCATAATTGTATTTTCTTCTTGTTCACTTAAGAAACATCTTATATATTCCTAGTGATGTGCAAAACCTGCTTATTAACCACCTGCAACTTTTCCGTTGACTGTGGAAACTGCCATTTCATCACAATGCCAGAACCTACTCCAAGGGTTTTGCAAAGTCACTAAGTTATCAATGAAGTTAAAACAAATGGAAGATTTTAAATTTCATAAAATATCATGCACATAAGATTTCAAAACAAAGAGAACTGTGAAAACCTTGGTGGAACACAGAAAAGAATACTCCAGGTAAGGACAAATAATGTATTCACAAATAATGATTACACAACTGTGGAGGGAAAAGATGTTAGCACTAATAATCTGCCTCCCATCAATTGTAAAAATCAGCATAAACCTCCCCACAGCAGAGGAAGAGCACTGATTAACATCAAATACTGGACCACACTCTCTCATTCACACTGGACCATTCATCCCCTCTCAAGATAGGAGTTTAGGGTACATATTCGATCAGATACTGGCAGCAGCTGTTGGAACATTCCCTTCATCTTAAAAAAGATCTCAGGCACCCACTGCTGTAATCTTTACATTTATAGTAACCTGCCAGTTTCTACTTTTATTTAAAGTAAGTCCTAATTGTTCATGGGATTTTAGGTCTCAGTTTAAATTTGAAATATGAAACAGTATTCTCCTACAGATTTGTCATGGAAAGCTGAGAAAACACTATTTTTTAAGAATACAAGTAAAAGAGATGGAAAATAGAAAACATTTTTTTTTTCCTCTGTGTTGAGAGAGCAATAATTTAAAATAGAGATGATAATGAGTAGTGCTTGAAAAGAGACAGTATAATTCATAAACTTGCTATTGGATTTTTATCAGCCAGAAGAAAAAAAATTTGGCCTATGAATTGCAGGATTTATTTTCTACCATTTGTTTATTTTCATATAAAAGATTTCTACTAATATGTTATTCCTGCAGGAATATTATATTATTTGCAAAAGATGTTATTTACTCCCCTTGGATTTACCATTCTAAGCAAGAAAATATGCTGCTAATATTTGGATTAGCTCCAGAACAGGAGTAGACTAGTAGTTGGATGAGAAAGGAGTACAGAAAATGGAATCACCATATGCATACACTTACCTCAAAAGAGCTCTTGCAATACTTGTGTTTTTACTGTCACTCCCTGCTGCCCACTCTAATGAACAAGTTACGCTCGTCACCTTTATAGATCTTATCTTATAACATAATTGTGCAGAGAAAATGTTAATTGCAGCAACATGCCGTACTAATAGAAGGATTTATCCATTCTAATTACACTGTTTCTCAGTGATTTAGCATGACAGTAAATTTGTAGAATTAACGTAATGTGGACTTCATTTCTTGTAAAAGAGAACATCAGATGTTTGCTTCATTCCAACAGGCTCCACTTGTCCTGCTAGCTCCTGTGAGAACCTTGTTAGCAACATATATTATACTACCAGTAGCTTATATCTGTAGAGATCCCATACAAAAAAACCCCAAATCAAAACAAACAAAATAAAAGGATTTAAAAATAAATCCATATTCTCACATTGCTGAAATATCCCAGTTTGAGGTAAATGGTTATCTCTCCTCTTTTTCATTTCCCCTCTTTAACAAAAATAATTCATCAGTTTGCATTTCATGGTATTTTCATTATTCCACTTGGATACAGACCAGGAGGTCTGCAAACTGGAGCCCAACTCGTAGTCAGGATGCCAGGGAAAGCATCTAATAGCCTAGGAAGTGGAGATGCCTTTAAATAAATAAAGGTAA
>WEIT01029725.1:1012-13611 GCA_013389985.1 Dryoscopus gambensis | reverse complement strand
CAGCCTCACCGGGGGAGAAATCGCTCCCCGATCCGCGGGCTGTGTGCGGCGGGGCCGGGCAGGATGCGCAGCCCGTAGCGAGGTAGGCGCCGGCCCGCCATGCCGCAGCGTTTTGCCAGCTCCCGAGCCGGGAGTTCAGGAATTCTGCCGTGAATTTGGCGAGGAGGGTGTGGGGGCTGAGGCTGAACAAGGCAAACAGCAGTGGGAAAGAAAGAGACTGACAAATTCTCGAACATGACTATAAAAATCCCCAAAACACAGCTTCCCTTCCCACCAGAGAACTAAAAGAAGCCATGGAGAAATAAAATTGCTATGCTGCAATGCCATTTTTTTAACAGGTTATGAAATCTGCAGGTTATGAAATGCATGCGAATTACACTAAAGCATGCTATATCCCCGACTGCAAAATCGTTAGCCAGAAACATCTATAGAAGGGTCGTTTCTGTTGGTGTAGTGGTGAAATGAAACAGCAGCAGTTGTGTGTGCCTCGCATGCATAGTGTGCCAGATCAATCTCACTCGCATCCTCTCCGTGCTGTTACACCCACTCACACTGCCATGCCAGCACAGGCAGGAGGTAAAATGGACCACGTGCAAACCTGTGCAGCAGAAGGGGCGATGTATTGTCCTCTAATTTGCCACCAGAATTCACTGGCCTGTTTTTTAAACATTGTATTTCTTGCTCAAAGAAAGCAGAGTATCCTGTTCAGCATTGTGCTAATTCAGGTGTATTGATGTTTTTCAAAATGATTTGTTTTCCTTCATAAACAAGCCTGTCTCTTACTGTTTGTCAACTTCCTTACAGTACCCAGATGGGGCAATTAATTTTAATTCTAAATGCCTTAATTTCTCAAAGACCTTAACAAAGAAATGCTTCTCTCTGTGTACCCAGATAATAGAAGTATCTCCTAAACTAGTCTTTGTTAGTAGTGGGAAAGGATAAAAGAGATAAATGAGATAGATAAAAGAGAGATAAAACCTTTTCATCTCAAGATTACTTATTGCCTTTATAGAATTAAAATGTAGATCCCAATTGTAATTTGACATTTTATCATTTTCAAATTCATATTTGAAAGTCAGGAAAAAGTAATCCAAAGTCCTGATTTGAAAACCAAGTTCCATCCAATCCAGCTTGATAGAAACTCCAAATTTTCTTTGAGATGAACTTCATGCCAAGAGCACCCACAGTTACAGGGCTGAGATCAGCACCAGAGGAGCAGGCAGGCAGCTTTTTCACCGTTGCTCATGCTCCCTTTCAATCCCCCAGTTTGCTCTCTCTGCTGGCGCATGCAGAGCTTTTCTTCGTGAGTCTTTGGCTGATAGGTGACACTTTTTCACCTTATTTGTCAACAGCATCTCCCAGGAGAAGAAATGATCACTGATGAAGACAATCATACACACAAAAAATAGCAAATCAGCACACTTAGAAGACAGTGTTTTTCTGCATCATATTTTTAGTCAAATATCTGACATATTCTAAAGCCAAAGAGCACATATAATTCTGTTCTGGTGGGTTTTTGTAAAAATTTTTTTAGTAGCATTGTATTTATCCAGGTATCTGCAATCAGGTTCACACCTCTGATGATTTAGATATAGTTACCATGAGCCTTCATCTACTCCTTGGTAAATGACATAGCACCAGTGGATTTCCTTTTTTTATTTTTTTTTAAACTGGACTATCTATATGGAAGGCATTTTACTTTCCTTGAAACTCTGACTCCAAAGTGAGCTGCATTGCATCATGCAGACAACCTTGTGCTTGAAAACTGGCTGGACCTTGTTCTTCAGAAGCTCCACATCCTTTAAAAATTAAGATCACAATATCCAAATTTGTCCATGTGGCATTAAAGAAAGTCTTCAGGTTGCACACTCCATCTAACCAGCAAAAAAATGCCTCTCACTCTCCAGGCAACCAAAGCAAGCATTTGAAATGTGTGGTGCTCCACTCAGATCTATATTAACCATGTGAAGATTTGCACCAACTTTATTGGGCATGAAACTAAAACACTAATAAATCTTCATTTATCAATTTGTGACACACTATGTATGAAATTTTATTATGGAGATACAAAGATCGTAATTTTCCTGCCAACAAACCCAAGTTACAAACTCAAAGAAGAAAGGCACGTCAAGGAGGAAGGAGTTTATATGAACAAAACATATATGCAAGAGATGTCCGATCTCCTGCCTCTCTCCAGTCACCCATAAATTTAAACCCCAAAGCAGGAATGTAATCTGGTGTCTTGGTGGAGGTGTGGGATCAGTAATCTTTTGGCCCTCGTGGTTGCTGCAGTCCTGTTTTGTGAATGCTCTTGTCCTTTTGTACAGACATCACTGCAGCAGGTATAAGCAGAACATACTTTAGAGGGCTAAATTAAAAGGTAAGTACAAGATAGGAACTTTTAAAACTTGACTTCTGAAATTTTCATACAATTCTCGCAGTTAGACCTTGTGCAGGAGCTCAAGAACAAACGAATTCTGTCCCAAGTTTTGAATAAGTAGTTTCCAGTTTGTGGGGATCATTTGAAAGAGCGCCATGCTTGTCCCTTGAAACTTATGTCAATATTTCTTTCTAGCCAAACTGCAGCAGCTTCCTACTGAAGGTACAAGGTGTCCACACCTACTCTAATAAAGGCAGTGTGATCTATGGAAAGTAAACGGTCAGATACAATCCCCAATAAGGAATATTTCTCTCAAAATGGTTTTCATGTACTAGAGCTTCCCTCTTTAGAAAGATGATCCAGTATGGATTCCACATTTCCACCTGTGCTATACGAGATGCTTATCTGCTATAACTGTAATGCAGATTAAGTCTTCTGAAACAGAAGTTACTCAAAATGTGTCACATATAAGTCAAAGAAGTTGAGATCAGGGCAAATCCCCAAAGCTTTCACTTCCCTTCCCTGTCACTGGTTTTCCCTGCTGAATACCAAGCCTTGCATTACATTTTATTTTCTGCAACGTGTTTCATTTCCCACTTAACTTCCAGTACCTCTGCATGACTCTGCAGGCTTCCATGGATGCCTGTCAGTTGGGAAAGCTAAAAACTTCTGCCAATTTCTTTGGTTTTATTTATGTATAGGAAGCCTTACTACTTCTATTGAACAAGTTCATCACAGTCTCTTAACTTATTATCATCTTTCATGCTGTTTTATGTGTAAATGTAAATCTACTTAAAGATTTATAGAGCTGCTGGGTAAAGATGGACTCTTTCATCAGCTGTGTATGTGAAGAGTTTAAATCAGGTGAGAATGAACACAGTGCTGGGAGATGCCAGCAGAATAGTGATGTTAGGAAGGAGGTGTCAAACAAAGAGGAACCGGCTGACCCTTTGTAGAGTGACAAGAGAGGTGAAGGAGTGTAAAAATGTGCCCTTCACCTCAAACCCTACTCACAGGTTTTGAAGTCAAAATCATTTTTTTTTTGCCAGACTGGGAAAAGCAAACATGTAAATGGGGATAAAAGAAGTGGTTGCCTGAAGATAAACTGTTAGAAAACAGTGTGATTCATCCATCCCTGAACCACATCATGTGGGCTGCGGGTATCAGTAAGGTCATTTTATAGTCACTGAGGGAAGGCACACAGAACAGTTATCTTTGCACCATAGTCACTTATCTTCCCTGTCCCTCTTTAAGTGATTCAATAAATCGTTTGATTTCAAGAATGTAGAAGGCTACTTGAAGCATTCCCTTTCATTTTGCAGGATCAAAGAGCATTGGTTCACAAAAAAAATATATAAAGCTGGTCCGCAAGTCTATGAGTCATGAAACTCAAATAAACCACGCCCTTGAGGACAAGCTTTGCAAACCAGAAGTCGCCTGGTAGGACCCACAGAAGTTACACGTAGCTCTTCCTGAGTTAAGCTCACTTAGCTGTTGCTGGGTCTCTAACCCCTGCTCAAACGAAATCCAGCTGGTGGTCCTCTGCCATTATTAGCAGCTTGAGAAATTTCTCCAGGGTACAGTGCTTACTTGTTTCTAAGGCAGAGCTTTTTCTTCCCCCTCAAAAGCTATTATGTAGTTTAAATACTCAGCTTAAACTCCCTCCATCACAGGGAAAAAGAACACCCTCCTTGCACCACTCCCTGCACCCCGCAAAAAAAGCAACCCATGAAGTGAATTCTAAAATGTACTAGTAGGAATACAAACTTTATGCCAGGTTTAAGGCGATGCCAGGCTTTCAACACTTTCAACAGAAAGCTGAAATAAAATATTAGGAAAACAGATACAAAGAGTCCTAGTCACAGGCAAGCACTCTCAAAATAAAAGCTGAAAATGTTAATATAGTTTCTTTCACTGTGAAGAAAGAAAAGAATTTCATCCGTGTTTTGGTACTTGGAAAAAAATCTGCATACAGGAAATTGTATGAAAACTGTGAGAGGAAGGCAAAGTTAGCATTTTCTGAGAAACAGTCATTTATATGAAGAGAATTCACTTTCCCAGGGTAGGCTGGAGTCCAGCCCCGTTTCAGTGGTAAACCGGTCATTTTGCAGGAAGGTTAGAGGGAGGTTGAAGCATTAGCATTAGTCTGTGTGCATATGCAATGAATTGAAGACATAAAACCTCCCCATACTTAAAACCCCTTTTTTTCTATTTCCTGAAATGTATGTTTTGCCTGGCACCAAAGAAAACATTAAGGAATAGTTTGAAGGGGAACTCACTTAATTTTAAAAGTTACTCAGTGGCTGTGCATGTCCTTTTGCTGGTTTGTGACCAAAACCCAGTTAAAAATTCAGCAGACCTCTCTGTGTTACATTGCCCAGCAGAGACAAGCAGTCTAAGCTCTTTGCTTGGTTTTCCCATATAAATATATGCAGATTCAGCAATGCAAGATTTCTTACTGCAGATGTAAAGCAAACTCTCCACTGCCAGCACCTGAACACCTTATCTAGCAGTAAAGTGAGTTCTGTAGTTGGTCCATTACCAAGAACTTAATAGCCATGGTTAAAATCAAAGAGAATTCAAGGTCTATCCCTACTGCTGTTCTAAAAGGCAGCTAAGTTACTAGACCAGGTAGTAATTTTTGCCTTTCCAGCCGTCTTATTCTGTGACCTCCCCTTACCCCAAACAAAACAAATAAAACCCTGCTGTGTTGTGAAAAACAATTAAGGCCACCAGTTCTGAGTGCTGCAATCCATTATGGAACAGACTTTCTTTGTTTCACTCATTTGCCTTGTATTTGAGTGGCTATAAATTGAGAAGGCTGTTAACTGTAGTGTAATTGTGACTGGGTTTCTTGTGACTTGAGTGCCAGTGGCAACAGTGGGAAACACAAACAGTTTGTACCCAGGGCATAGTACAGAAAAGAAAAAATAGCTATCCTAATTTACTTCAGTCATTTCTGATTGGATGGCTTCCAGTTCTGTAAATTCGGGAAAACTGCAGCTTTTATGAGACAGGAAATGGCTGTAGTGTGTTGATATTGTTTTGTAGATCTTTCTGATTAGGCATCCAGATATGGTCTTGTTCAACTGCAATCTAATCTGTTTGAGTGCCCTGGCTGACATTGATGCTAACAGTCTTGCTGTGTTAGCTAAAGGGGTTCTAGAAAAGATCTAACTCCAGAAAAAAAATTCCAGATATTACAACAAAATTCAATTCAAAAGTAAAGGTTAACTATTCAGTTATGTGTTTAGGTCCAGTATTAGACTGCACCTTTGGTCTTCATGAAGGCAATCATTTCATGAGACAGACCTGGTGTTCTTGCTGAGGGATCTCAAAATGAGACAGAAGTCATGGGCAAATACTCATGCAGAAATTCCAAAGGAGTGAAAATGCCAGCAATTGAATATTTCAGAGAATAATTACTCCATGTAGTCCCCTCTAGACTGAATGTCTATATTTTGGGGTTTTTGTTCTTTCACAGGACCGTTAATTCTTTGGATCTGTATGGCCCTACTACCACTAACAGTGTTTCTCTGACACATGTTGACCAGAGACATAGTAGAAGGGCATCTGTGCCCCAGGAAGTAATGTTTATAAGCTTATCTGTAGATAAATGTACAAGAGAGGAGTGGGAAAACACAAATTCAAACTCATTTTGTCTCACCTAGATGTGGTGCCTACTTCAGGCCTGCATGAGGTTGCCTCCACTCAGACATAAAGCTCTTACCTAACTGCTCCACTCTTCAGGAGTTCTTGCATAAAAGCTCTGGGGCTCCAGGATAAAACTTTCATCACTTTCTCCATATATTTTCTGGATTTTTCCATTTTTGATTCTTGAAAATTCCTTGCAACTAATTTAACTTTTGGTGACAAGAAGAGTCTACTGTTAGGTAAAAGGAGGCCTTTCAGTAGCTCTTCTAGTCTCTGATAAGCATCCACAAAAAGATTTTTACCCTCTATTTAGTACAGTTCAAAAGTAATTACTGTAATGGGAGGGTGTACAGAGGGATACCTTACAAGCTGCTGATGAAATGCAAGATCCTACCAATTATTCAGCAACTCAATATCATGAAACCCACTGATAGAAGTGCAGGTATATGTACCTATAGCATAGATAATTTCTGCAGTTTTCATAAAAACCTTGGAAATATTTGAAATATCTAATAAATTCACTCATGGCTCAAGATCATATGAGATTATACTTTCATACAAAATATGCTACATCTGGTAAAACAAAAAAATCTGTATCCCTCCAAGGCAAAACTGAAGGTAGTATTTCCAAGTCACAGCACTGCAATTTCTTCTCTACATGATATATATATATATGTTCATACATGTTACACCAATAAAACTTTGCATTTCCAAGCAGAAGATATGATTTTTATATGCACTTTAAAAAAAACAGCTGCAGTTCACTTCGTTTAAATTCTTGCTTAGCTAATTTTTTTAAATCTGTACCACTCATTAATTATAGTGGTGGGAATTAACAATGATGATTGCATTTTCAGACTGAACAAATGTATTATTCTATTACTATACTCATCCCTTCAACAACTGTTTTTCCAGTTAAACTTGAACAAGATTAAATGTAGAACATGAAGCACTCCAGTAGAATTTCCAGTAAAGTGAGTTAGATACCAAGTGTAGAGATGATATTTGAGAGTCTCCACCTGTGTGCTCCATTATGACTTCTGCCAGGTTGCTGTTTTGACCCTGGCTGGAATGCCAGATGCCCACCCAAGCTGCTCTATCACCGTCTTCCTCAGCTGGGCAGGCAAAAGAAAATACAAGAAAAAGTTCTTGGGGCAAGATAAGGGAGCGGTCACTCAGCAGTTGTCATCACAGGGAAAATAGATTCAACTTAGAGCACCTTCCCTCCAACTTCTCCCTTCTCAACTTTACCCCCAGTTTTCTCTATTTTCTCCCCACCAGTGCTGCAGGAGAATGAGAAGTGGGGGCTGTGGTCAGTTCATGGCATGCCTCTGCCACTGCTCCCTCCTCAGGGACAGGACTCCTCACACTCTTTCCCTGCTCCACCACGGGGTCCCTTCTCCTGTGAGACAGCTCTTCCTGAATTTTTCCAATGTAAGTCTCTTCCACGGACTGCAGTTCTTCACAAACTGCTCCAGTCTGAGTCCCTTCCTTGGGGTGCAATCCTTCAGGAACTCAACTGCCTCAGTGTAAGGCCCCCAGGAGGTCACAAATTCCTGCCAGGAGTTTGCTCCAGCATAGGCTTCCTGTGGAGTCACAGCATCTTTTGGGCACATCCACCTTCTTCAGTGTGAGGTCCCCATGGGCTGCAGATGGATCTCTGATCCACCATGGATCTTCATGGACTGCAGGGGCAGCTGCCTCACCATGGGCTGCACCATGGGCTGCAGGGGAATCTGCTTCTGTGCCTGGAGCAGCTCCTGCTCCTCCTTCTCCACTGGCCTTGATGCCTGCGGGGCTGTTTACCTCACATATTCTCACCCCTCTACTTGGACTCCTGTCGCTGTTGTGCAGGGGTTTTTTCCCCTTGTTCTGAGCAATGTTATCCCAGAGATGCTACTTCTCACTCAGCCAGCAGCAAGTCTGTCTTTGAACAGGCTGGGATTGATTCCATCACCTTCCTTTCCACCAAAACCCTGCCATGAAAACTCAGTTCAGTAAACCTGAAGCAAAGCAAAATGTAGAACAGTGTCATTGCTTGTGTAAACAGTTCCCCTTGTTTATTTCTCACACGGTGGTTTGGTACTGTAAATACTCTTACTATTGTTTAGACCCTTGCTTTATGAAGTGTACCTAAAAGCTTTGGCAACATCTGACTAGTATAAATCACTTTGCAAAGACTCATAAATTTCTCTTGTTGCCAGTAAAACTTTACACATGTTTAAGGACATCCTGATTTCCTCAAGTAATATTACATATCTCTTTTTTAAAAAATCTGAACTGAAATGCAATCAGTGAAATATTGAACACTGATTTCAGTGAAAAATTCTTCACTAAATAAAATGCTATGATCATAACGCAGTATAATGTTCAAATGAATCTGTCCATTTTTTTGCTTATATTCAAAATATATTAAAACAAATCCTACGCTACTTTGGACCAGTCTTCACAGTAAAGCTAAGTTCACTAAGAGGATATAAATAATCCTTCAGCCTTCGCAAGAATAAATGACAAGGTAGATACATGTAAAAACACATATATAATTTGAATACTGATCTACACATAATTACTGTAGATGTACAGAAAGTTTTTTGCACTAGAAAATGATACCTCCTGCTTCCATAGAACTTTTGTGTAGGAAGGCAATTTTAAAATCACTAACCATCATATGGAAACAAACAAATTAAAGTATTAAGCACTCTCCAAGACATTCTTGCTGTATGTTCCTCACACCTTCTGTCTCTTAGAGAGAGGCTTTTGACACCTTTTTTTTTGTCCAGTTAAAGATTGAACAATTATTTGTATGATTTTAATAATAGATCAGAAACTAACGTTGGTTTATATTTAGTGCCAGTGATCTCTAAGCCTATTAGCAGAGGGAAGTGAATGAAATATCAACAGTTTGACCCTGATTTGGAAAGTGATGCAGTTTTTACACCACCAGATGAAAGTGCTGATAATGCTATGTCTCTCTGCTAACCAGCTAATCTTGCCTTTTTCTACACAAGATTTCCATAAAATAATTACACAAGACTGCTTCCATTTTACTTGCCACTTTCACGTTTCCCTAGGATTTTTAGCAGATACTGTTACAAAATGTCAGCAGTTCCATAGGTAAGCGTCTTAACTCTCGTGAGGAAGGCAATGCGAGCTGTCAAAGAGAACTGAGGAATAGCAGAGCTCGTTGTGTTTCGCTGACTGCGTTTGAAGAAGTACCTTCAATCTGAAATGAGAGAAAACAAGAAAGATCTCTCTGCTCCTCACCAGAGTGAAGACTTGTGTGTGTGTTTCATCTTTGGCCCTGCAAGAGACTCCCTGTTTGGTTGGCCAAATCCCATACAAACTTATTTAAGGCAACTTACAATCAGTACTTTTGGGTCTTGAGGTAAATGGCAAGTGACTTATTTAAAGTAAACAAAATACTTGATCAGACTAAGTTTGGGTTAACATTTTCAATAGGACTTTTAAAACAACAAAAATCAGTTTTTAAGCAGAATGTTTAACTTCAAAAGTACCTATAGAAAACACTTGATTTCTTCCAGAGTTTTGCAAGTTTTTTTTTCATACAAAGTTATTTACTGAGTCTAGCTCTGAATACACTGGGTTCCTATTGACCTTTTCTTTCTTTTTCCTTTGGAGAAGATATTGGTTAAAAAAGTTCCCAGTTCTATGACAGAGAAGCAGCAGCAGCACAGACAACAACAACAACCAAAAAAATGGCCACCCAAACAAAGAGAAAAAAACCCAAACAAAACCAAAATCCCAACCTCCTTAGTTGTTAACAATGTAAAGCCTAAAAGACATGAAAGTGAAGAACCATCTGTTTGGTACGTTTACCTTGGCTATGGCTTTTCATATTTTTCACAGTCATGCAGCTGAACATGGCAAAACACACCACGCTTTTGCGCAGCACTCGCAGCCGTTCTCTTGGGTAATTCCTTCCTGCTGGGATATCAGCAGGAAAACCATTTAGCAGGTCATGACAAGAGAGACCAAGAAAGCCTGCATCACCCACTGCAACATTCAACTGAGTGGACGTAATAAAAAGCACAAGGGTAAGTGCTCCAAAGGTATGAAGATTTTCCAGGAGTGATGACACCAAGAGCTTAAGGACAACACAGCCAGTTTAGCACCTTGTCACAGAATCACAGAATAGTCATGAGAAAAGCTGAGTGTAAGTGGATGCTGTAGCATCACCATAAATACCACAACCCCAAATATTTTTTTTCTCAATAGACTTAGAGTTATTAAGCAGGAGACTGATAAAATACTTTGGAAAATACACGGGTCATTTTGCTCTGTTACTCTGTCCCTAAAACGGTACAATATTTCTGAGCCAAACTTTGAAGTTCTTAGAGAAGGTTTTGAGATATGTGCAAAATATTTAAATCAATCAATGAATCTAGGTCTGATGAAAAGCAGGTCACTGAAACATGTAAGATTGTTTTTATTCTACATATAACAGGACTATGTCACTAAGCAATTTTCAGATAAAGATTTAAAATTCATGTTGCATTGAATATCAGCTTCTTTTAAAGGATCTAATCTTCCTGCTGTTTCTGTTTGGATTGGTGAATCCTCAGCTACTTGGTCAAGAAACACAGCATTTTTGTAGAGCAACATGCTGGTTTACACACCTACAATGACACACTTCTGCAGAACTCTAATACTGTTATTAAGTTTTGGTAAACCCAAATAATTTCAGCCCAAACTTTATTCTCAATTTAAAAAAACCAAACCAACAAACAAACAAACACCAAGGCCAGCTCTTGATTTAAGACCACTTAAGGGAGTGCTTTTCCTCTAGAAATCAACCCACTACAGCATATGTATTTTCAAGGATACGGGTTATACCACTGATACTAAACTAATCTTCAGATTTTCAGAGCAAAACCCTTCTCTTTTTCTCCCACTGAACCAGAGAATCACTCCTTCAGCAACAGCATAAATTTTCTACTAAATTGATGCATCTAGAAATAGACTCTGCCAAAGGCTGCAAATGAGAAGAGAAAAGCAGAAAGAAGGTATGACAGCCAGACTAGCAGCACAGAGCAGAGACAAAGAGCGCTTTAAGAACATCCTATATTCAACGTGTTCCTGTGACAAATTCGAGGCAGGCAAGCAGGAGGCTGAATGCCTAGTCCCACTCACATCAGTGGGACTGGTTGCCATGGACTTAGGCCGAAGTGACATGTGTAGGTGGTGTACACATGGGCCATGCACAGACTCATAAACACAGGCACATGCGACCAGCTCTTGTAAACAAGCTTATCTGCTTTCAGCCTGGCCAGGGCAGCACAGAAGGCTGTGCTGATCTGCTCAAACAACAAGAACTGGTTTCTGGTGAATTTGGACCATGACCCGATATATGGGATTCTGGGAGTGCACTCTGGGCTCTCCGATCCCCTCCCTTGTGGTTACAGGTAATTTTGTGATTAACTATTCTTCCCAGAAATGTGTCTTTAAAGCCTTTAGTGCAGAAGTAGACAATCAGGTGCTTCAGTTCCTCCTGGCTGATTACAGCTGTCTAATCAGCAGGTACCACACCAAGAATAGGGCAGGTTCTCCTCTTTTCAGCTCCAGCTCACTCACACTGCATTCTCATCCTGAAAAAGAGGCTCTTATTCCAGATCTAGCATCTTTATTAAGCAAGGCATGAAAAATGGGCTTCAATTAATGTCAATTAATAGATTTTACTGGAAATTAAGCCCACATGTACATCTCGCTGAACCAAATAAAAGTCTAAGTGGTTTGGTGAATACAAGCTTAGGTTGTAGCCCCTATTAGAAACAATTTTACATTTTGAAGGAACAGCCTTAGTTCCATACCACTGGACCATCTAAACTTTCCTGCCAACTTCCTAAAAAATGCAGATTGTTTAAAATTGCAGCTACACAAACTGTAGACTTTTCTCATAGACTACAGAAGTGTCATCTCCAAGCAGCATGGTTTGGTTCTTAGGTTAAAAAAAATGGCAGAGGATCAGATATGTGTGTATTTTTAAAAGAAGCTCCAGAGCCAAAGAAATAAGAAGACCATCTGCCTAAGTCATCTGTAGGTACTACAATTTTCTGCCACAATCATGTTTGCATACTGAATTCTTTTAAAATGCTGATTTTTAAGCACTGACAACCCTTAAACAGGATCGCAGCAGCAAGAGCTCATACAAATTTCAGAGAAGAAAGACTCCAGGGACAGGATCTGCAACTTATGGTACATTTCCTAAAGACATGTTCCCCATGACAAGAATTAATTACTTCATAGTAATCTAATGCATTAAAATAATCTATGAACTATGAGCATAGTTCACACACTTGGAAGTAAAGGGAGGTTTGATTTTTCCATGGAAAAAATAACCAGGTGGCAAATAAAGAGCTGCTCCTAGAGCCGAATCATTTATATTTACTATTGAAAATAAGGATCCCCCTGCAACAAATTTAGTGTGGTGTATCCAGAACAAAATGACTACATTTCAATTTAGGAGGCTACTTCCCTGCAGAAAAAATAGGTACAAATAAGAAACTGGCTGAGGAGGCACAAGGAATAGACCATGGCAAGTGATGGA
>WEIT01029720.1:1361-16522 GCA_013389985.1 Dryoscopus gambensis | reverse complement strand
GCCATTTTAAACCTTTATTTTATATACCTAGTTCTTCAAAAATTGTGTGGTCATTATCTAGAATCAGCTGAGGTTTCAACTGATAAATACAGTTGAGAATATTAGGCAGCTAGAAAAGGGGCTCTTTTAAAATGAGCCCTGCTGAGCTCAGTCTCCTACCTCCTAAATGTAACATACAGTACAAAGATAACCTCTGCATAAATACTAATATCAAAATTAAGATTGGTTTAGTTTTGGTGAGGTTACGCTATGACAATTGCAACTTTTAATTTTTTTTAAATGCATATAAATTTAATTTGGAAATAAGTGTCTGTTCATTGAAAAATACATGGTATAATCTCTCTATGCCTCAACTTCTCCTTTTTGAGAATTTTTATGACAGTTTTTAACATCCTTCTTATAGTTTTGAGGGGTTTTTTGGGTGAGTGGCATTATATTCCCATCAAGTGGCATGCTGACAGTTCAGTTTTTGCATAAAATTTGTAGCTGCAAAAACTACAAAACTCTTCTCATAAATAAAATGTGGCATCTTTCAGAATAAATTAACTCCAGTGTTTTTCTTTATCATCATTTCTGAGTTAAATAACTATTTTAAACATTAAGAGTTGTTGTTTTTTCCTATGTAAGAAGACTGATAGCAAACAGAACCATTGTGCTTTCTTGTGCTCAATATGACAACAAAGTTGGAAGTTGTCTACTCCAAGCAGAGCCACACAGTACTGTAAGATACAGCCTCATTATAAGTAAAAAATGCTGATGCAAACCGATGTTAACCCATAGATCCCTTTAAATATATTAAGACAACATTTTTAGCAGGCAATGAGGGAGCCAGACTGCTGGAGGCTGCTTCTTACTTAGATGGGAATCAAGTAGAGGGAGAAAAGAGGCCTGTGCATGGGGAAAAAGGGGAACTGAGTGCAGAAACCCAGAGCGAGAAGAACTTTTTGTTTGGATCCCGAGATGGCATTTGCTGCTGTTCCTTTGCTCAGTTCTTCCATTAGAAATAGGTTAAGCACAAGATTATTAATAACCGAAAACACTAAGTGGAAGCTGATTTCAGATATAACAGTGAACTCTCTACCTCAGTGTTTCTCTGATGATTTTTCTTGGAAACTATCACAAAATATGCACTTTTAATCTGTGATCTATTACTGAAGTGTTTTCCTAGTGGACTTACATGAAGGAATTAAGGCATCTAGTAAATTACTTTTTTTTCCTACGTAATGTATAGTATGTGGTAAATCTCGTGTTTCATAGCAAAAGTCTCACCTGAAATGGGCAAAAAATAATCCATGTGGATTAATGAAGAAAAATTATGTAAGTCTAAAGAACTGCTGAAGTGATGCAATTACTATTTCTTCCCTTCTTTTCTAAAGAGAACCTCTTCTGTTCTTTTAAAATATAATTGCAATAACTATATCTAGCATAGAAACTTAACATTCAGTTAACAAACCTCTTTATGTTTACAGAAAAAAAACCCCAGCATATTGAAAAGTGAAATCAGTACACAGTCTCATCATTTTTCAGTTCCTTCTGTTTAACTTTTTTGGTTTGTTCTCCTTTTATTTTATTGTTTCTTGGTCAGTTGTTTTTGCAGGCTGGAGAGAATGTGTTAAGTTACTGGATTGCCATGTTCTGGAAAGCTGCCTTGCATCTCTATTCTAAAGCATGATTCCTGTTTCCAAGCAAGCAAGAAACAGAGAAAGAGATGACCTTTGCAGCTGCCATTTTGAAAAAAAACTCTTCAAAGGTTGTTAAGGGAGAAGACAGAAACCTGGGATGACGAAACAGAAGAAAATGAAAACCTTTAGTGCCATGGGGAGAAGTGTTTTGCCAAAAGATGATGGCAGCATATCTTCTACTGGGTTTGTGTGGCTCTCTGGGCACAAGAAACAGCAGAAGGTCGTGCTGAGATTGCTTGTGATGCTATATGACTCACTGGAGACAAGAAGAATGATTCTAAGGCAACAGATTCCATCATTTTAATCTTCCCACTAGTCTCTCAGAGACTCCTGTTGCCTTCAGCATTGCATGGAAACGCAGGTTTCTCTGGGGTTCTGATTTCCTTTTCCAAAACAGGTCCTCCCACTAACTCAGCAGTGAGATGTTAAGAATTTAGAGAACAAGATGTAAATTGCCTGGAAGAGATCTGCAAGAGAGATGAAATGACCGCAGCTGCAAGGGACAGAATGTGCCTGGACAGATGGGACACCCCTGACAGGCTGCAGCATCCCACACATGGCCTCAGATCAATATTCTAGGACAGGGAAACCAACCCAGGACTGGGAAGAAAAAAGCAAGGCTCTGGGAAAGGAAAACACTTCTCCAGACAGGTATTCTCAAACTGCCAAGACTTAAAATAGCAATCCTATAAACCTGAGCAAGGATGATCCCATTTTACTAAGGTCAGATGGAAAAGCAAAAGCCCCTATTAGGAATAATAGGAGACAGCTGAAGTGGATAGCACTTGAAAGATAACAGAAGCAAAAAGCCAATATCCCAGCCACCTAGACTTCCCCAGCACAGACTGGGGCTGGACCTAATAGTAAACTGTAGATTTGTTGTATTTCTTCCTGGAAGTCTTTCTGCAGAAAGAAAACTCTGAAGCCCACGCAACTCTCAGTACTCTTACAGCTCTCCCGAAGTGCACAGCCAGGTTGTTTTGCAGCGTTCACTTTCTCTGTCCTTTTGGAGCTGCTGCCTGAGCTGTAAGGTGAGACTCTGCCACGTGTGAAGGACCACAAGAATTAATTCTGGTTGTACTGGCCACCTGCCTAGGGATACTTGAAGCTATTGTTATTCAAAACATATGTTCTGTGCTGTGCCTGAGTCACCAAATTTAAATTTGCATTTCATTGATATGAGGTTTCGTTTTCTGGGGCTTTGAGATAGCTGGTACTTTTTCTCACGGGACAGAGGTCTCCAGGACAGCATAAGGGACACCTCCAGAGGGTTTGGAGATGAAAAACATATTTCTCTTTGATGTAGAAGGAATTAAACCGGACAAGTTAAAAACTGTACTAGAGAGTCTAAACATCTAATGATTCAAACTGCCATTGTTTTATCCTTAAAGGACAACGTGAAAAGTAATAAAAAACCAAAAAACAAAACAAAAACAAACCCCAAAAGCACAACCTGCACACCAATAAAAGAATCTCAAAATGACTGTTAACTGCTGAGCCAACCGAACACCTACTTATGTGAGTATTCTCTGCACCTAACAGTGTTTTACACTTTCATCCAACACCTCATAAAAACATTTGAGTGTGTCCCCTCAAAATAAATCTAGCAGCTAAGAAAGGCTATTGATTCACGGTTGTGAAAGATGTATAAATAAAGATGTCTTACAGGTAAAAGAGACATCTGTTCACTCTACAGTAATACAATTCTCTTTATGGAGTACTCCTGCAGCTTTTAAGCACTGCTCAGTAGTGTAGGGATAAGACTGAAAGTGCATCGAGGAGTTTGACAGGTGGAATTCAATACCTAAAGGTGGTGCTCAGCCATGAGTTTCCAGTACATGGAGGAATTGCAACGAGGTCTCTAATCTTTGCAAGCCAGGTGTCACAGCTCTACACTTGACCCTACCTAAAAGCACGAGCTGGTTTCAGGTTAAGGTGTGATTGTGTTCTGAATTTGGGACATGAGTTACATCCACAGAATCTGCCCTAAGTTTAAAGTCACAAGTAGTAGTAGGTCCAGCAGAGGCACCTTAATCTGGACACTCCTGACAACTTCAGCATCCTGTCCTCTCCCTCCAGCTCTGCCCAGCAGGAGAACGCAGGACAGGGCACACTGCTTCCCTTCCAGGGAAGCTCAGTCTGGACTGAAATAGATAGTTTCTGTTACAGGCAAAAAATGAAGGTTCAGAGCAAAAGGTACAATTGCAAGTATGACTAAGCAGGCAGATTTATGCTAAAGAAAGACCTCAGAAAAAGGAGGGTTGGGGCTTAGAAAGAATTAAGGAACAGCTGAGTGCTCCAAAAATACAGTATTAACAATCTCTAGCAGCAGCAGTATTCGTGTGCCAGAAACTCAGCTTTCTGTTATAGGACCTAGTTGCTATAGAAACTTCCAACTGGGAGCTAAATAAAGTAATTTCTATGCTAGTGTTGGTGTCTGTAACTTCAGCACCTGATGCTAACCAAATTGTGCTCAATAAACAAATTTAAAGTCTAAAAGCCTGCAATGAGTTCTCAGTGTTTTCTATACAACTGATTAATCCCAATTGATCTTGTCTTAGAACTCAAGAGCATGAGAAATCATAGAAACAGATAAAAGTCTGGACAAATATGCCTCTCCCTTGATTTTTTTCTTACCTTATTTCCTCCTTCTCCTACACACTTCTTTCTCCTGTCTTAGTTATTTTTTTTATTTTGAAATTACCTTTTTCATGGCTAAACTCATAGTTGAGCCTGGCATCTCTGATCCTCTTTTGGCAAATTAATTTTGCATTAACCTCTGCTTGCTCTTGCATCCCTTTTATATTTCATTAAACATTTTCTTCAGGTTAAAAATTTGAGAAGTAATTTTAACAGCTGAGTGCAAATCCTTCTTTCTACATCTCCAGTGCAGGGTCTCAGGGATGAGGCACAAGAGACAAGTTTGCAGAACCCTGCACAGGCAGCTCCTACCATGGGAACGTTGAGAAATGCTCGTCTCCCGGGGAACATGGGCATAGATAAATCTGGTGAATTTGGATTCCAGAACATCTAGGGTTAGAAACATCTTCTCTTTACAAAGGAGGAATTGTTATTGTCATTACTGTAGCACTTTCCTGTGCTGACTAGGAAACGAGAAATCACCCCAAGCATTTCGATACGCAGACTCTATTTCTGCATGACATTAAATACAAGTACAGTTTATTAGAAAAAATAACACTGGTGCCATGAGTAGTCAGGTAGAACAGATTTAAAACTTTTTGAAATTTCTTTCTTATTGTTATAGAAGCTGTTTGAGTATTTCTGCCACATCTGGCAAGACGGCAAGAGTTGAAGCTACAAATGTCGCAGAGCAACAGCAGTGACTGCCGTCCCTTTGATAGATTGTCCCTTTCTTTATGTTCTAAGGGCCCAAAGCATGTGAAGGAATGGACTAAACACCAGGGATAAGTGGCATTTCTGGGGCAAGAAAGCAGAAGAGGAATGCAGCAGTGGTGGGAGGCAGAGGATTTCATCAATCTCAGCAAAGGTGAGCAGCAACAGACATTGCCTTATCCCTTAGACAGGAGCTGGGGACAGTGAGTGGAAAAAGTGTGTAGGACCTGCGGGTCACTCACTCGAACCTAGCATGCAGGGTGAGACCCGGGGTGGGGAGGTGTGAGCAGGAATAGCTCAGCAGTCGCTGGAGGAGAAGGGCACGTGGTAGAGCTGCTTGGAAGAGCCCAGGGTTGCCACTCCACAGAGGCTGGCAGCCACCAGTGTCTGCTGGAACAGGAGCAACAGTGGCTGCTGGCACAGGGCTGTCCAAGGCCTCAGGGACCAGCTGAAGTGAGGGCAGGTCTTGGGCAAGCTTTGGCAGGGGAAGCTCTGGTAAACCAGATCTTAGGGCATCTCTGGCGTGTGGTGGGTTGCTGGGCTTGGGCAGGGAGTGGCAGGCAGCCGCGGCTCCTGTGCCAGGTGGCCAGTGACACACAGATCCCTCATGGGCTTTGGCAGGCAGCACAGGCAGCTGGTGAGCACGAGCCGCCCGAAGGCTCCCAGACAGCAGCAGGAGGCAGCCAGGCTGCCAGCCAAGTCTGGAGATAGCGGGCTCCTGGCCCTGACAGGAGAACAAAGTCTAGCTGGTAGAGATACTCCAAGGACCACAACAACTTGCTTGGGAAGAACTGGACAGTAAAGTAGAGAAAGTCTATCAGTGTCCATATCAGGTGTCTATCAGAAAGTCTATCAGTGTCCAAATCAAGACCTTATGTCTGAGGTCAAAGTCTTTGAAACAAACCTGGTGAATTAGGCTAGACTTTGAAACCTTTTGGTGTTTTTTTTTCCATCCAAGTCAGTGTGATGATACCTTCACATAAAACTAGCTGGGACTTTGGAGGAAGAGCTACACTGTTCATATCTTGTCAGAAGCAATGTGTGTGGGATGTATATGCATCCCAAACATGCATATATCTGTATCTATAACTGTGCATGTGCATATATGCATATATATGTAATCCCCTGCCCAATGTATCAGGGAAATGGCTGCTCAGAACAGAGCTGAGTCCTGCTGCTCACACCACGGCCAGGCACTAAGGAGATCACTCTGAAGTAAATATGATCCAGCAAGACACTTGCTTGACATAAAAGTTGTGTTTGCAACCCTGCTGAATTCAGGAGAACCTACCCACAAGCTGAAGTGTTCACATATGCTCAAATGCTGTGTGGAATAAGAATGAGCTGAAATTCACACATTAAATTAGACCACACTTAACTGCTGCCACATGTAGGAGATGATTCCAAGCCTTTGGATGACAAAGGAGCCTGTGAGAAGAAGACAGGGAAGCATCATTAACTATTTACTTCCTGTAAAAGGGGACTTGGGGGAAATGAGGAAGACAGGATGGTGGCGGTCCTAAGATGGGGAGGCCAGACTTTCTAGGCATAGAAATATACGTTATTAACAATCAGACACAGGCTTTTGTGGAGGGAGGATCACAGCAGGAAAATGTGAGGGGTGATCTGGAATGCCCCTTTCACTGAGGGTTCTTATGGAGCCTGAGGATTTTTTAGCCCCATCCTTTGGTCATGCAAGAATATATACAATTCCACCACCTTCTTTGGTGAAACAGAGACAAGTTTTCTTAGTTCTAAAGGGTAAATAACAGGAAAATGGAGAAGACTTGTATTTTTTTTTTTTCTGATTGGACTGTAAGGAAGACATACTTGAGTCTTTAAGAGGCCTTTGAGAGTCTTGCTTTCAATGAACCGTGATTTTAAAAATTCATTTCAAGAACTGACACTCAATTCTGATGTCTGTTATTCTTTATAGTGTCTATTCTGTTTGCACAAGTTTATGGAAGACTTGAAGGGATACCTAAGTAGGATACAGATGCAAAGCTCCCCTTTTTCACAGATGTGTTTCTTTTTACCTTGCTATTTCAAGATCAAGTCCTTGTGCAATCTACATACACAGTGAGTCACAGCTGAACTTCCACACCGTTTTGTTGTCTTTGCAACATGCTTTGCAAATAAGCCAAAAGGGCCACACTTCAATGCCTTTCAAAACTGGAAAGCTAGGTTTGTAACTCCTTTGGATTGATTCTATTCTCTTCCTTTTTGTCCTTTGTTGTCTCACTCAGTCTCTCCAGTCACCATTATGTCCTTCAGTGAGTGGGGAACAGCATTGTTTATTTCTTCTTTACAAAAGTTTCTGGGAAATTTTTCTTGCTTTTTTTCTTTGTCACTTATTTCTTCTTCATTATACTATTTCATGTTACCTGAGAGCTGCTGTAGAGAATAGGTATTTTAATTTGCATTCCTGACACATAAGATCTTCCACTAAAAGTGTTTGTGCTGCAGAGCATCATAGGCTTCCCTGTGATGAATCTCCCTTCTGGCAGGGTCCAAGCTTCCAAATACTCACAAAACCAGAAAGCTGCAAGCTGGTCTCTTCCCTTCCATTGATCTCAGGAACCACGCCAAGCCTTCAGGTCTTTTTCTGGTGAAGTTATGAGAGACAGAACCATTTCACTTCCAAAGTTCCTGCTCAGGCTGTGTACAATGAGTTTCACGCAAGGAGATCCCTATATTTGCAGAGACTGACTGAATTTGGTGAGTTCCTGCTAAAGCACAAAGGACTTTGCCTGGAGAATTCTTTTCATGAAGAAATGGCCAGAGATACTTCTTAGTGTAGCATTTTAGCCATGATGACAATTTATTTAGAAATGGAAGAAATCCTAATAATCACTATTTGCCTAGCCACTGTAGAAAGAGGCAGGCCATGCTGGTGACTTCACACAATTTGTTCTTGTCTCTGATTTCTCCAAGTTTCACAAAGGCCTCTCTTACCATTCTTCATTACCAGTCTAAACAAAGTGACTAAAAAAGAAATTGTGTGATAAAATAAACTGTGGCCTAAAACTTGCTAGGATATACATGCCTACTTAATTTTATATGCGCTAAGGGTCATTGCAATGATTACTTACAGCATATTAACTTTAGCATGTGCATGACTGTTCCTAGGATCAGTGAAGAACAGGTCATCTTTCAATATACAGGAAGCTTAATGAGGGATGAAAAGTTAAAATCACAGATCTGAGTTACTCTCAAACATGGGACTTCAGAATATGCATCTAAGGGTCTGCAGGTTACCAATACTATTTTTTTCTGTAAATTTCAGCAGAAAATTCTAGCTAACCATTTTAATATATTGGCTTACTCAGTGTTACTTTATGCAATAATCTGGTGTACCCAAGCATCTTTTATTTTAGAGAAGTGATTGACTTTTATAAGGAGAAAAAGGTATTTTGAGGACATACAATTTATTTATAAAACAAGGTTCAGGTTCTTAAGTGGGAAGATGATAGGAAATTACTAGACGTTTGTGGAAAAAATTTCCTCTGGTTCTCATCTTACATAATTTTTTGGTTTTTTTGCATCTCAACCCTCTTTAAAAGAAAAGAAAAAATAAAGACCTAGAGGAACGGTATCAGTTTTCTGTCTGTTCATGAAAGAATACCACTTTTTGTTCATTTCTTTTATAAATTCAACCAAGTATTACTTTTCTTCTTTTTAAATCCTGCATTCTGTTTAATTCGAAAGAAACTTCTAACAGCATCTGAAAAAATTATTGTGAGGAAATACTTTCTTACAGAGAACTTTGTAAACGCTTTATGCCTTTAAGGGGCAAACCGAGCTGATACTTTCCATTCCTCACATGCCTGTGATGAGATGACTGGCAGGAAGTGGGACAGGGTTGTATCAGAGTCTGCTTCCCTGAGAGCTGCCAGGTTTCACCTGCTCCCTGGGATGCAGGAGCGTCCCATAGCTCTGGGTGTTTGGAGTGGATTGGCAGCTGGCTGGGTCAGCAACCCTGCAAGTGGGAGGAGGTGGGGTTGTCTTGCTTTGTTTTCTTGAGTTATGTTATTAATGAGCTATCTTATTTTTCATTTCCTGATGAGGTGAACTTGTAGCCAATAACTTTGATTTTTTAAAAGGTTCATGAATATATTCCCCATGGAAAGGGAGAGTTTGGGGTTTTTCCTTCAATTATTCATGACTGCGATTTTTGTGGATTTTTTTTACTATAAGGGTAAATTACCTGCTCAACTATTTCCTTCTTGACTTCTGTTTTGACAGACTTCTGTTCTTCTGTTTTGACAGTCTGGTAAATCTCTGCACACTCATTTGCTTTTCTCCTGCATTTTGATGGTATATGGGGTTTGGGGATTTTGGGGAAGGGGCAGAAGACGAAAGAGGTGAGAGAGGTTACACCTTCATTTTCTAGATCTAAGACATTCCCATGGTAAGGGCATGCTTTAAAACACCTAATTCTTTCAGTACAAAAATGGAGTAATAGTCTCATAAAGAAATAAACAGGTAAAATTACTTTTCTAGGGCTTTAGAGAGGTAACTATTGGAACCTGCATTTGAATTCATGAGCACCGAACCAGAAACTATTCCAGCTCTACCTGGCTCTAAAAATAAAGTTTACCTTGCTGAAAGTCAGTGTCCCCTTCGTCCATTGACAAAGGCTATAGTATTATAATGATTTCATGCAGCTGAGTATGACTCTAGGAAATTCAGAGTTCTCTGAAACATAGTGGAGGCCTCACTCTGTGAATATTTTGATTCAGAGACATAGTGCCTGAGGTATGGACATAGCCTGCTTTCTCAAAAGCAAGTCTCCAGGGTTTAAATGCATGTGTGTTTAAGTATGTTTAACTGAATGCAAATGAACGTAATAAATGCAGGTAACAGTAGTAAGATACAACTTTTGACAAGGCTTTAACTAAAGCTAATGGTCTGGGGGCTCTTGCAGCTAAAAAAAAAAAAGATAAATAGAAATAAAGAAGCTGGAAGGATGATGGAAAAGGTGAAAACACTGATAAGGGATTAATTTAGACAGAAGGAAGTATGGGAGCAAGGTGACTACTTGAGGCAGCTGTGCTGTTGGAGTAAATTGACAAAGGAACCTCATTTTAGGCAGCCGAATGGGCAAATGTCAGGAAGGAGATTGTGGTCCTTCCATTTGATTATAAGGTCAGAACTACCTATGGGAAGGAGTGGCTGGGTTACTTAAAGGATTTAGAGGCAACTGTCCACAAGGCAAAGAGTGCAGTGGAACAACAAGGGTATAACTGGAAGATAAAAATGTATGATATTCCATGATGGTGATAATGATAGAGAGACTATTTCATGGAGTTGATTCAACAAGCTAAGAAATATGAGACTGGAATTACTTAAATCTGGGTTTATTTCATATGGAAAGTGGATACAGAGGGACGTATGTCAATATCAAAAGTGAGTAAAATGAGGATTTAAGTGGCAACGTGTTTCACAATGATGCCATTGCCAAGTCTCATCAAGGAACTGTTGGTGGAATCCACATTCCCAGAAGGATCTAAATCAGTCAAATATATGTGGGACAACTGTAGCAATAAGGGCAGGACTTCGCTGTGTGGGGAACACAACACAAGCTAGCTCTGGGTGGGAGCCTGAGGCCAGAGGCCTGACCTGCCCCCTTTGCACAACAAAGGGCACAGGGAGCTGTGGCACAGCCAGGTGGGTGACACTGAGAGACACGGCAGGAGCCAATGAATCAATGGCTCAAGAGGAAGAGCGAGACTTTGGTGCTCTCAGACCGTGAGGGGATAAAAGCCCAGGGGGTCCTTTGTTCAGGGTCCCTCCATGGAGGCACCAGCTTGGGCTGTTTCTGTGTTACTGCACTGTGGATAAATGGTTTTGTGGAATGACACATCTGAGACTCTGGGTAACCTGGGATGGAGCCAGCGAGGAAACCTGGTGTGAGTGTGAGAGGGTGTGCAGGGAGTCCAGCAGGGACCTGTCAGGTCAATGGAGCCAGCCCTGGGAAAGGGCCTCAGCCCAGCAGTGACAGTCTGTGACAACTGGAGTGTGGCTGCCAGAGAGTCTCATGAATGATCTCTCTGGGAAGTTTCCTTAACAATAGGAAAGACATACCTGGTACTGAGAAGCTCTTAGAAAATCCCAGCAGACGATCTAACTGAGATGTTAATTTTCCTTCCAAGAGCCCCAGGCTTGTCATTGACATTAGGGGAGTACTGGAGTGCAACAGCAAACGTTCAGGCAGGTTGCTGAGATTATGTGCTTTGCTAACCAAAATACAGAGGCAAAACAACAATTTCGTGTGTGTGTGTTTTATCACTACCCATAAGGTAGTGACAAAGCAACAAAAGAATGACAGAGAATAGAATGCACACTGTTACTCGTAAAAAATCACATGAATTAAATGTGCTTAAGGAATGTGAAACCAGAACTTATATGGCAGGTCTTTTAGCTGGGACCCGAGACATGAAGCATGAATATGAAGCTTTCTAAGTGATCACAAACATATGAAGGGAGGTTGTCTAATTCCCATGCACTGCTGATATTGACAGACAGCACAGAGGTTCAGAGCTCAGGCTCAAAAAGTCACTTTCTCCTAGATGGATGTTACTTGATTTCTGACAGAGTTGGCAATGTTCTCTCTCTTCTTACACACTTATAAGCTCTGTATGGCTTGTCAAGCCAATAAAGTCTCACTGAACTGAGACTGCTTTCTAATTATGGTATATGACAATACCTGTGGAAACTCATTGCCTTCAATAAAATTGCAAAGGTGGAACTGATTGGAAGTTAGTGAGGGATCTGGTAAACAATGCTCAAGAAAGAATAGGATTCAGCATTCTCACTCTTAGTTCAGTTGTTTGCACAGAGCTAATGAGAACAAAACCCAGTAAAACACTCTGTGTGATGTGAATGGTGATGCAATGCTGCTGAATATAAAGATGCCATTGCCACAAAGAGAGCTTTCAGCATAGAAGTACACATTTATAGTCAAGAGAGGCTCAGTGTTTTTCTAAGAATGTTTGTCTTTTTTTCCTCTTTTAAACCTAGCTTTTAATGCTATCATGTCCTCACAACAGGTGAGGCTTCAATCCATGCAATATGGAAGTCATTACTTCTTGCCTCTTTTGCATTTTCATTATTTTTTTTTTCACAGTTTTTTTTGTTTTGTTTTGTTTTGTTTTTTTTACTTTTGCTCTTTATTTTACTTTTCATTTGTGGAAAAAAAGCTTCTCCACATTCTTATGTTGTTAGTCCCTGATGAACGCTTTGTGTTTTTTTACTAAAAATGCAGGGTGTTTAATGGCAGATTTTGTGTAAAGAATAACATGTCAGGGTATTGTATAGAGCAATAGATAACAGTGTATCAACAGATTTATGGAGTTCATCTGAATGCATATTTAAAAATGCCAAATGTGCTTTCAACTCACTTCTGGCGTGTCTTTTGAATCTCATTACAATACAACCTGGAGGGAGTTTGGAATCTGAAACAGAAGTAATTAGTTCTTTCTTTAAAGGGAATTTGCCCTTGCTAACAAAATATGAGCAAGGCCCTTATGATTCTTGCAGTATTTAGTACATAGAAAATACTGCAATTGTAAGTGTAGATCTCCTGTGTTTGAAAAGGCTCAAAATCAAAAAATTTTTGAGGATTTGTTCCTAATGTAGCCCTGACACCACAATGAAAAATAAATATTTCTCATTATAAATAAAATAACGTGTATAGTGACTCTGAAGAATTTCCATCCCAACGTATTGCTTGACCCCACATGTGGTTGGGGTGAACTGTTATGATCACAACACAGGGGCTGGAATTAACATACATTGGAACATATATGATAGCCAAGGATGGAAATTAGCAGCTTTTTTCCAGGTTTTTCCCTTATTTCTATTTTTTCAGTGCAAAATTAATATGTCATATGTGCTACTTAATATTCATATGAGGTTTGCATACTCATCTGGGGGAGTTGGACTTTTTTTTTCACTGTAGACAACTCCCTTTTTCTTGGGATTCTCCTCTAAATAGATGCTGAACTGAGGTATGGAAGCAGTATGGGATATTCTGCAGGCTTCATTCTAAATGGTCATTTGCAAGCAGAAATAAACCAGAAGATAAAAAAATTTGTTCCCAAGGACTTTTTGAAATTCCCCAGATCAGAAGATGGGTCAAGCAGCAGCACAAGGGGTAAATTCTCAGCCCAGCAGGAGTAAACAGGGTGTCACACAAATGTCAACTGGAGGGTTCTGGATGCATGATTTTATAGCTGAGAAGGGTTTGGCAAAATCTGATCTGGTTGTACATTTAGTATTTTACTTGCATCCATTAAAAGAAAGAAAAATTTGGGGGCTTTTTTACTGATTTGACATTCTTTGTTGCTATTCTCTCCTCATTTACTTCAGTAGAAGTGCTGTTAATGTTTCCAGTTCTTAAATAGGGATGTTTGATCTAACTTAGTGTCTTGATTTTTTTAGAAACCTCTTAGAAGCAAGAAAGTACATGAGTGTGAATGCCAGGTTAAATGTTTCACATTGATTGAAAGTGCATAAGGCAACATCTGGTGACAAAATGAAGCCAGTTCTGGACCAACTGAAAATAAACATTAATAGATTTTCTTTTCCCTGCCAGCCTCAGAGTGATGCAACTGATGTCTGTTCTTTTTTTCCTGTAGTTAGTAAAGTTTCCAATGCTCCAATGAGGTGCACTGTGAATTCCATGTGGATAAAGCAATTTTGCTTTGTTGGACTATATATAATATTCCTATTTTTCTTGACTACCTGCCAGTGCACTCTTTTACTATCTGCCTGACATTACAACTTTTCCACTCCCTTTTGAAAAACAGTCTCTGAAAATTACAGGTTTTTAAAATCCTAACAAATGCTTAAAAGAGATTTTAAGGTACTGAGTGCATTGGCAATATGCATTTATGAATGCACACCTGAGGGGAAAAAAATTATCATTTCTATAGTTCTGCTGTTGGAATTTTACACATCTATCTTGCTGTTTGTCCTCATGACACTTTTGGTGGACTTTTCATGTCCACCAAAACTGCTGCTGTCATTGGAAAAGTGAGTAAAGTGTTTCTATCAGTGTCTGATTGTAATGGAGCAAGCAGATTATGCAACTGTAAGAGAATCATAGAATCACAGACAGGTTTGGGTTGAAAGGTACATTAAAGATCATCTCACTTCCATGGGCAGGGGCATATTCCACTAGACCAGGTTGTTCAAAGCTCCCTCCAACCTGGATTTGAACACTTCCAGGGATTAAGTATCTACAGGTTTTTTTGGCAATCTGTTCTAGCGCCTCTTCTTTTAAAAACACTTCCAAAATTCTCGTGCCTTACTTACTTCAGTCAGATTTCTTCTTTTTTTTCTTCCCTCTGCTCTGTCTGCAGTTGTTATCTCCTGCTGGACATTGCTTTTGTAAAAGCCTCGCTCTGAGTTATTAGAAACCCTTTATTTTTCATTGGTATTGATCTCATAACTTTGTAAATCTAGGATGACTTCAGTGGGGTTCTTTGTCTCTCTAAGGTGAATCCTTTTTGGTTACAGAAATGTTGATATCAACAGAGTTAACAACACTTTATTCAAAGGAATGCGAGTCACATGCCTGTCACAAGTTTTTTTTTGCTGTCAGTCTTTTCCTGAAAGAAACAGTGCCTTCATTGGTAATTTTTTTATTTCTACTAGTGAAATATGCTGTCTGATATCTCGCTACGATTGAATTACGTTTAAAAAGGTAAAGGTTAACATCTTGAGAAATCATGTTTTTCTGGAGTGGCTTAGAGTGTTTTTTCAGTGTGTACTAAAGAAATGAAAAAACAGTCTTGGGCTAGTTCCAAGGGTTTGGAATATGTGTGCCTACACTCATACACAGGAGTGTGTGGCAATACCTGCTCCAGTCCAGGAAGTGTGAGAACCATGCTAGAATGGCATTCCACCTGACTCAATAAGCTCTTCTTCTGAGCAGGGCTTCCTGTTTCAATTCCAAGAGCGTCTCAGCCACAGAAAATTTCAGTTCTGCACTGTGTGACCACTCAAATGCACAGTCTGTGCACTAAGGAGCAGTTGAGCCTTTAGACTCTGGGGATCCTGCATCTAAAAACCTGTTGGAAATGTGCCATACTGTGGAAATCATGGCCATGAAGGTAT
>WEIT01029717.1:1015-15063 GCA_013389985.1 Dryoscopus gambensis | reverse complement strand
ATTCTTAGCTTTCCCACATGAATGTTACGTGCTGGATCCTTTTCTAAATCTGTAACTTTCCTTACTAAGGCGTAGAATTGTCATAACTTACTGCTTTCTTCAACTTTACGTAAAGCGATGGCATTAGATGTACAGAGCTGTTCTGCATAGGTCAAATGTCTGCGTGGGATTTTTAAGTGTTAATCACATAAGACTGCTGAGCAACTGGAAATCCTGTAGATTATTGTCCAAACCAGTAGGATAATGATACTGCTAAAAGATGTTTTCTTGCTGGTTTTACTGATGTTGTTGGCAGGTCAGTATCCTTAAAGAGAATGCTATGTAGTTTAGCATTACTACTGTCTATTTGGTATTTAAATGAGGTATTCTAGTTCAGAGGTTCTATTCCTCTTACCAGCGAATATTCGGCTCTTTGCACTTTACCGACCTTTCAGTAATAACAATTCTCTGCCTGAAGTTAATGGTAAGATTTCTGGGAATATTAGTCGCATAACCTGGGAAACCACTACAAGGCTTTGTTTGTTTGCACAAAGATAATTCATAGGGACTAAAAGCTTTCATCTAAAGACAACTAAAAGTATTTTTTACGGAGCATTTATATGATTTAAGATATTTCCATATTTTGAGGCAATTCACTGTTGAACTTTGGTCAGGGAGGAATCATTTTAGTGTACCATTCTCAGAGGTAGTAATAAAGGTTCCCTTTTATAGAATTCTTTCTTTCTTTAACCATGTCTACTGCATGAAACACCTGAGCACTAGTCATGTATCTATCTCATTTTTGTAGTCATTCTCATTCAATGTATTTCATTGAGTTGTATTAAGACAGGTAATTGCAGAAGTGACAATATTTGGCCACTGTTACATTTTGAGATTTTGTTTATGTGCAATGCTATAGTAAGCTTGCTTGAAATGTTGAGTCCTGTACAAGGTGGTCATTACCTGAGGATGTGCTGGGGTATTATAGCAGGATTATTCCTTCTCTTCAGCTTCTGAGTGAATCTGGCAGGACTCCCTGGGCTCTTGAGAGTTTTTGACCCTAGAGGGCAGTAGAAACAGGAAGATCTGAAGCCGTGATTCCATCTGACTGTCACATGTTACTCCATGCTGACTATAAATACTCTTCCAGTTAGTTTTTTCTTCACTGGAATCACTAGAGACCTGCTGAAGTCTTACTTCTATTGCTTTTCATTCCTGGGTTGACGTGCTTTCTGCCCCAGAATCGCCAATGCCTTCAAGTCTAAATGGTAGTATGAATGTTTTACTTCATATTCTTTTTAATAGTATAATAGTTCATTTTCTTCAAATCTGTTGCAAATTTGGCCTTGTAGAGTATTTAACAAATGTAATTCTTCTGTGTGTGTGTAGATGATCACTCAAACTTTCGGTGTGTCTTAAATGGATGAAATGAACAGTGTTGTTGAATTGTTTGCAGTCTTGCTGCTTGTGTTTGAAGACATATACTCACATTATGTATGGCTTTTTGTACCAATGTGAAAGTTCATTTGCCTAGAGGAAGGAGTAGGTGGTTACTCTGTGCCGCAAAAAATTCGCAGAAGGCTGATGCAGTTACTCACATGAACTTTACTTTTTGTCTGTGCCCTCAGAAGAGTAAGGCCTTTTCAGCTTCATTTATTCTACAATTTGTCATGAGATAATTTTGTTTTCTGCTTCTTTTTTAGCTGATCCATTTGACCCATTCACAATGTCATCAAGTTCAGAGAATCAAGCCCTGTCTGGTCCAGACCTCTTTGGGGACTTCCTTAATCCAACCTCAACATCTACAGCTAATACAGTTCCTTCCACACAAAGTTTGCTTCCACCATCTTCCAGCTCAGATTTCTTAAATTTGGGTAAGTGTGCTTCTGGTGTTCTGTTTTCAGCAGTTCCTTCTCTTTTGTGCATTTGTCTTTCAGCTTAGTGGATTAGTGTCTTAATAGATCCACTTGTTATGATTGCTGTTTTAATTAGCTTTGTATTCTGGAAGCGCAGGTGCAAATGCACCAAGAAGCAAGTGTTTCCTATATAATGTCATGCTATTATTTATGATGTGATTGCTAACCATATGTTAGGAGATGGAGTTTCCTCTGAATGATCTAATAACTGAGGCTACACAAGCATCTGGAAACGTACTTTATAGATGATAGTATGCTATGTTGACTGTATTCAGATTTTAAAGAGAGAAATGAGCAAGTCAAGTTATCATAGAGCCAGTTCCTAAAGTGCAGGCTGAGGCTAGCTTGCACCTTCCTGACCTGAATGCATTCTGGTAATATACTCACAAAGTACATTATGTAATACTCTAATCTTATTTGTTTCATTTCTCTGATATATTCTTGGCGAAGCCTTTTCCTCATGCATTTGTTTTAAAATCTATTAATCTTTAAATGAAAATCTTTGTGATATGTTCAGTCTTCCCATCATTCTTTAAAGAGAAACAGATGTTTGCAAAAATGGTGGAGTGGTAGAGCCACTAGTGTTAGAACTTTATAAAATCCGACTTTGAAATCAAAGTGTGGGTTCTCTCCATAGGGATATGAATTATGATCAGTCTGTAAAAGCTCTTCTCTGCAGCTCTCTTGTTCCCCTCTTTCTGCATAGGCCCTTCCCACAGGATGCAATCTTTTAAGAACATGAGTTTCTGTAGGGTACAGTCCTTTAGGAAGAGATTGCTGTAGGGGTGTTGTTCTCCCAGACGCTGCAGCTCCTGCGGGAACCTGCTGCTGTGTGGGCTGCTGTCCCTGGGCTGTGGCTTCATCCAGGACATGTCTACCTGTGTAGGGTCCTCCACAGGCTGCAGTGTGAATATTAGTTCTACTGTAGTGTTTCCCACACGTTGCAGGGCAATCTCTGCTCTTGGCATCTGGAGCACCTCCTCCCATTCCTTCTACACCAGTCTTAATGTCTGCAGGGCTGTTTCTCTCACACCTCTCCCTTCTCTTACAGCTGCTGTGCAGTGTTTTTTGCCTTTTCTAGCATGTTTCCCCAAAGACATCTAGTTGGGGAGGTTGAGCTGTGGCTTGTCGTGAGTCTCTTGGAGCTGGTTCTGTCCAGCAGAAAAGCCCAGGCCCCTTCTCCCACAGACACCTACTTACAGTGTGCAGGTAGCTAGGAATGGTGGTGTCGCGCACCTTATCCTGAATCCAGAATGATTTCTTCCCAGAGTTTATTGCGTGCAGCTTTGACTTGCCCCTCCTCGTTTAGCAGTTGCTCTAGTTGACCCTGCCTCTGAGTAATGCAGTCTGAGTGTTAGCTACAGATAAACTGGACAGAAAAAAATGCAATATTGGTCTGAGAGAAGGGCTTCCTCTTTGAAATAAAAGGCTACCCAGCTGGTTGCCCTCTCTACCATATTAATCATTATATTCCAGCTGTGGTTGATTCTGCTGAGAAGATTCCATTTGCTGCCTCCTTTGCAATGTTTTTGTTCTGTCCTATAGATAGTAACAGCCGTATGTTTCAGTTGTGTACTTGTATAGTTGCCAGCTTTGTGCCACTATTGCTGTCCCTGTGTGAGGTTACCAAACAAATTTTTTGCTCAATAGAAGATTTGATCGATACTGATTTGTGGAGCATTATCTCCACCAGATTCTGCACCTGGGATGGGGCAACTCTGGATGCAGACAGACTGGGGAATGAGATGCTGGAGAGGAGCACCATGGAAGGGGAGCTGGGTGTCCTGGTCAGTGGCAAGCTGAATGAGTCAGCAGTGCCGTGGTAGCCAGGAGAGCCACCCGTGTCCTGGGGTGCATAGGGCACAGCATTGCCAGCTGGCCAAGGGAGGGGATTGTCCTGCTCTGCTCTGGGGCAGTCTCACCTTGAGGCTGGGGGCAGTTTTGGGTGCCATAATGTAAAAAAGACATTAACCTGTTAGAGAATGTCCAAAGGAGGGCCATGAGGATGGTGAAGGCCCTTGAAGGGAAGCTGTATGAGGAGCAGCTGAGGTCACTTGGTCCGTTGAGCTTGGAGGAGACTGAGGGAAGACCTCATTGCAGTTACAACTTCCTTGTGAGGGGGAGAGGAGTGGGAGCACTGATCTCTTCTGTGTAGTGACTGGTGACAGGACCCAAGGGAATGGCCTGAAGTTGTGTCAGGGGAGGTTTAGGTTGGATGTCAGGAAAAGGTTTTTCTCCCAGAGGCTGGTTGGGCACGGGAACAGGGGCAAGTGGTCACAGCACCAGCCTGACAAGACTTCCAGAAGCATTTGGAAAACACTGTTAGACACATGGTGTGATTCTTGGGGCTGTCCTGTGCAGAGGCAGGAGTTGGACTCCATGGTCCTTGTGGTTCCCTTGCAACTCAGCTTATTTTATGATCTTGGCCAAAATTTAACACACTTGAGAGGCAGGACCTCTGGAGATTCTCTAGCTGATGTGCTCAAAGCCAGGGTCAAGTAAAGCAAGCTGTGTCCTTGCTGATTTTTAGTATCTCCAAGGCTGTAAACTCTACAGCTGGGCAACCTGTGCCCGTGTTGGAGAGATCTTAGAGGAAAGAAAGTATTTTTTAATGAAGTTCCTTGTGTTTCAGTTTGTGCCCGTTGCCTCTTGTCCTTCCACTGGGCAACACCAAGAAGAGTCTGTCTCAGTCTTTTTTTGTTTCTTCACATTAAGTATTTTTACACATTTATAAGAATGTTCCCAGTTCTTTTGTCCAAGTTTAATAGTACCAGAACCCTCAAGAGAGGAAACAGAAAACCCTTTTATGTATTAAATTGAAGTGGGAAAAATAAAATACGGATTTCTGCTCACTAAATGTTTATCTGCAACCTTAAGGAGACCACCATCAGTATTCTGCTTTTAATAACATTTGAGCAAGTACAGAAAAAAAGGAATATTTTTACATCTGACTTGAATGCTTATTGTTTTATGCTTACTCCTCCTGATTTTACTTGATAGCTTGTACCCTGGTAAGTGCATTAGGATACCTGTTATTCCAATGTAATTTCTAGAGCTTTCTGTCAACAAAGGAAAAGATACTTAAAATGTACCCATTTTCTCTTCAGCCTGTCATTTTACAGTGATTTCCCAATATTTCTCTATTGCTGAGCAATCTTTAAAAACCATATTGCAGTGGAGGAACTGGGGTAACATTTCGTGCTTCTTTACATTTATCTTTCAAATGAGAGGTTTTATTTGTTTAGCTGAAATGATGTATGTATTTGAGCCTTTAGCATCTACGCAGTTACAGGTATCAATTTTATCAAGTAAGTTAGGAATATTAAAAGTTATATTGCTTTTTCTGTGAATTTGTGAGTCCCGAAAGGACAGGATTGCTAGTAACTGGAGAAGAAAGGACAAATAAGAACACGTTCTCAAATGACATATTTGGAAGAATTGTGTTAAGTGAGCAAAAGACAGTGCAAACAGGAGGTCATTAAAGGGACAAAAAAAAATTTAAGCTAAGAATAAATTAGTAGTAATGGCAGTGGCCATTCAGAATAAGCTGCAGTAATGAGAGTTGATGAATCTACTGTTGGAGCAGTTATAAGTGTCTAGAATAGAATTTTAGTGATGGATAAGCTTTGTTTGTTAGTAAATGGTTACTAAACTGCTATAGATACCAGGAGAAAAGCTGTTTCAGTGAACACAGGTTCAACACACAGAATTGTAACCTTGTATTTCTCAAATGTTGGCTTAAAATTTAAAATCATAGGAGTTTTAAAATGAAAGATAGTTCTTATACAATATCTGATTTCTTAAGGCATTCTGTCCTGTAATAGGAGGATGTTGTGCTGTTGCTGCTAAACAGCTGTGCATTAACAAGGTAACTTAATTTTCTTTTGGATTTTTTGAGTAGCAGATCATCTTTAATGCAGGTTGAGTCAGGAATGTATTTCCCTCAAAGACAGCAGGAGGTTTGGAAAGTGATCAAAAGAAACCAGAGTGATCAGTGTAGTTTTCTCTTGAGCAGAAGTTAGTTTCTGTGAACTTGTGTTCTCAAACAGGCTTTAGACAAGGTTAAAAAAGCCTTGCATCATACTAAACCAGCCTCTTGGTTCACAGAAAATCCTGTTGTCGTCTGTGATTAAAGGATTTCCTGTAGACATGACAAGTTAAATAAAGAAAACCTTACGTGAAGTTGTGTGTAGGATATAGTAAAATGCAGGTCTCTTATTTTGGGAAGCTGGAAAGTGTGATCTGATCACCACCAACTTATTCTTGCATTTTAGCTTGGTTTGAGCAGTGTTAGTAAAGAACACAGTTCTTTGCCCTGACCTCCAGTGTTTCATTGCTGTATGGCTAAGGGTTTTTAATATACATATTAAAAAACTTGAAACAACCAGGTTTGCATCTGCATGCCCATGATCTTAATTGCTTCCATTTTTGGAATATTGAGCTATAGTTCATGTTTTATCATTTCTTTAGATATTCTTCTCCTGTACCCTAATGTGTCTGTATGAACTCCAGTGTGCCAGTTATAAAAACAGGGATTCATTATGTGATCTCATCATACCTTTTCAGAATATGCAGAAGTCAGAGAATTGTGTTGATAACAATTTCTTGATGTTAAAATCTGACATAATGCCCAGGTTTGTAGAGNAGAATATCTGTTCAGTATACTGCACATTGCATGTTTCAGATTTTTCTGGTAAGTGTAGTGGATGTATATGGGCTTTTACTATTAATAGTGAATTTAGTGCTGTGTATAGCAGTAAGCTACTTCCTGCTTAGTTCAGGGTGGAGGAGGTGATGAACTTAACTGCTCTTAAGCCAACTGTTATAAAACAGCTCATTCCCATAGTATGTTCTCAATCTTTCAAATGCATTCAACTGTAATTTTATTCTTATTTCTCTCAACTTGTTGTCATTATAGTTAATTTCATGTGGCATTGTTAATTTTCTTATGTCCCTGTAAAAGGACTTTTAATAGCCTAAAAATCAATACTAGTATTAATTCAAGGCCTGCTTAACTTTTGGGAGTGGTATATGATACAGAAGAGTTCTGAGCCGATGAATAGGTGCTGGTTTATAGCCTGACCCTGCTGTTTAGCAGATAGCTGGGATCCTGAGTGTTGAGGCAAATATGTACTGTTACTCCCATGGTTTCAGAGGCAGGGAGATGAAACTTGGGTCTGGAGAAAGGGCTGGAAATGGTGGGTACTTCTTGCATTTTATTCTGATGTTTTCCCTCACATGTGGCAGAGAATACTGCTGAAATACAGGCTTTTGGCAGATACTTGTTGCACAGTATTTGATGTGCTTGTTTTGCAGCTGTAAAATCTAATTATAAATAGTATTAGTAGATTGAGGTTGGAGGGGTATTTCATTTGCTTCTAATTATTTCCTTAATCAAGAAGATTTGATACCAATATTCAGAGTGTAAAGTTGAGAAGCTGAGACAAGTGAAAGAAAGGCTGTGATGTATCAGTGGAAACATTCAAACCCTCAAAATGTCACTGCTTTTTAAGGATGGCTGGGTTAACTTTCTAAACCCTATGTCTATGAAATGTCTTAGAGCACCAGTAGATGTATTGCCTTACTGAAATACCACCTCTCCCTGTAGCACTGACTGTTGTCATAGCATTGAAGTAGGGCTTACATTTAAAAGCTATCCTGCTTCACTGTGAGTCTTCACAAGCTGTGCTGAAGGAGAATGCTCAGAGCTGTCATGCAGCTTTGAACGTTCCATACATAGCATATCTCGCTCTGAGGATGGCTCACCTCATAGTGCATGTGAGTGAGTAAGTGGGAATCATTTCCAAGTGTCAGGGATGGCAGTTACACCTTTAAGTGGGATGTTACATTTTCCAGGAGTTCATGGCAGCACCCTTGCATGCTTTTAAATACGACTTTTTCATTTAGTCATAGTGGGTTTGTTTTGCATATAGAAAAGTGGTTTTTATCCATGGAGCTAGAGATTCTTAACTTTTTCCACAGAAAACAATCACTTTTCCTGTATCCTGGTCTTCAATTGTGTGCATTTGTTTGTGTCTTACACCTAAAAGGGTGTATTTGGCCCCTTTGTCACAAGAAGTCTGGGTTAAGCAAACCTGCAGTTTGAAGTGACCTGGTTTCACCTGTGTAGCACCCAGACTGCTGAGTGATGAAGAGCACCATTCATGGAGCACTGCTGCTTTCCGCTTACCTGCTGTGTTGTCAGGAACAGCAGCGTGCCCTTGATCTGTACCTTAGCTAGTCCTTTTGGTCAGGAGACCTAAACAGTTAAATTTATAGTGTTGCTTCTGCATGAAAACATCTTATTTATGAAGTATGTGGGATGTTTTAAAGTACAAATGAAGGAATTCCAGTGGTAAAACCCTTCTGAGTCCTGTTTAAGACTGTGCAACTGTTACCAAGAAATTTAAGCAAGCTGTGTAGCTGACAATGTGGTACTCATCCCGTTGGACCTGGCAAAATAGATATTATTGTGATGGTTTTCTTAAACATAAAAATGTTTCCTTTTTCTTCTGTAGGCAATTTGACACCAGAGCCACCTAAAATATCATCATCTACAAGCCACCCAGATCTCTTAAGTGGATGGGATTCTTGGACAGATTCCTCAACAACCAGCAATGTAGCATCACCACAGCTGAAGCCTGTTTGTGAAGGTATTATGGAATTAAATGTTTCCATTAGAGGAATACTCCAGACTGGTCAGTATAATCACCTGAAACTGCTGAACATGTCTTCAAGCAATTTTGGTTTGTTGCTCAAATGCTCCTTTAGTTAGGCACTTGTGTAGTTTTTCAGATTTAAGTTCAAGACACAGGAATTAAATTGTTTCAATTCTCTATAGTAATCGTGCTTCTTGTCATGGGAAGATGGGAAGGGATTCATGTTGTGAAGCAGAATGCTGGGGAGGTTTGCATGAGGTGTTGTGGAGATGCTACTTTTATTCTTTCTCTCAATGTCCAAACAGACCAGGTACATAATGTGTCTTCTTATTATACAGGCCAAGCTTTTACCACTGGAAGCCAGTCCAGTGTGTCTTCAGGTCTGTCCTTCAGCCAGGCGAAATCTCAGAACTTTGATCCTTTTGCTGATCTTGCCAATCTGGGATCTGGTCTTCCAGGTGAGATATTACTTTTTTTTACACTATACTTAGTGCCTCTACTGTTTGATTTGCTTCTTGTACAAATAAATGTTACTGACAGCTTATAAAGGAAAGTGTTTCCTTTTAATTGTTAACAACCAGCTTAAGGTATTTGCTGAGAGCTGGTGAGTAACAAAAGATTGAATCTTACAGATACTGTGTGAAACATCCTGGATAATATTTCAGAAGATAACTACAGCTGTGATATAGAAACAGTAAAAATAATCAATGCTTCAGAATCTAGTCGAGATGGTAAGAGAAACCAGGAGTTGCTGATTCAGTAACTGAGCATGAGGTTTCTTACCTAGCATCGATTAACACTGTTCTTGAAGGATTTAAAATGAAAATGGGATTAAATTAGTTAGATTTGGTACTTCCAAAGTGACAGTTGTTTTCCTGTTAATTCAGTACTTTCCTTTGAATTCAGTAGATTTTTCATGGCTGTGCTACTCACATCTATCATGTCTGTAAGATGAGCACAAATCAAGCCCCTGTGTGCACACCAGTACCANCACTACCATAAATGTGACCAGCTGCTCTGAGTGCAAGGAATGATTCAGAACAGCCTAGTGTTGCTGAATTGCACAAACCTGCTTTTCCCTTAGCTTGGAGCTGATGGATGTTTGCCTCTGTTGCCTTGGCAGTTAGCATTGTGTATTGAATTGAGTGCCAGTGGAATTCTTGTAGAAACACTAGGTAACTTGGAGTGTTTGACTTCTTGATGTTGCTTGGGCATAATCACTGCAAAATTCTGGGGTTGAAGCAGTACCAATGAGGCTGCTTTGCAGTGAACAATTTTCAAATTTTTTCTAGTTTAACAATTCAGGTTAATACAGATTGTTAAATTTATAGATAGTGTGACAGTAAAAAAAGTCAATTTATCTTTGACTTGAAGCTGTAGGTATAGCCCACACTGAATCCAGTGAAAGAAATCAAACTAATTTTAGCAGGACTTTACTCTTTCAGTTAGCTTTCAATATGAAAAATAACTGCATTAAAAAGTAGCCAGATGTCACTGTCCTACTTAACCTTCTCAGGCTTGAAATGAATTTTCAAGGCATCCCAAGAACTGGAATTCAGTTTTGGAATACATCTGGAATACCACACTGTACTGTATTTTTCATAGGACTTTTTGGCTTCCACATACAAGACATCATTGTGGAAGAAAATTTGAGAGTGGAAGCTGCTTAAATATGAAGACTATATAAACCCAAAAGAAACAGTAGCTAAAAGTAGTTAATAGTGGTGTATTAGGGTAGTGGTAGGATACAAATAGTGTTCTGTGCTGGTTGGTGTTATCACAGTCTCTTTTAGAAATGGTCTTGTATCAGAAAACAGGAGTGTGGTGTTGAAACGTTTTGTGAACAGTGAGGCATTGACTTGTCTACAGGAAGAATTTGTTGGCCTTAAAAACTGGAATAATGAACATAGAATGCTTTGAAAGAATAGGAGAAAGAGATAATTTTTCATTATGCAGGGTTGTTTGCTCTGACTAGTAACAATTCTTTTTTTCTGTAAATGTCAGAAGTTGTCAGTGACTGAAAACAGAGTTGACTGCAATTGAGTAATTTTGTGAAAAAACAGTGCATTTCTAGATTTTATTAGGTGTTGTATTGCAATACTGGGTTTTATCAGGTGTGGTATAGTATGGTACATGGCCCTGGGGAGACATGCTCTTGTGCAAGTTATAACTACGAGCAGCCGCTGCAAAAGAAGAGCTGAAGTGTGAGGAGCCATTTTTGAAAGAGCAAACCAAGTGTAGGTTGCTGCGTACGCCCGGCCAAGCTTGGCCTATACCACAGCGGGGTGTTTACACTGCCTCCTGCAGGCTGCAGTGCTTTTCTTACACATGTGCAGGATTCCCTGTGAATGCTGCTGTAGAATAAGCTTCTCATCTTCCTTAAAGAGTAGCACAAGGAATCACTAGAGACTTTGAAAGCATTCATTTGAAAATATACTCAGTCTGTTACCTTTTTTGTAATTATTTATTGTGCACTGCATATTAGCGGAAGTATAATGAAATGGGAGGCAGAACTACTGTCACAGCCAAATTATCGCCTGGCCTGACACATGCCTGACCCTTCAGATAAGGGTGCATATTTTTGCTAAAACTTACAGTCGAGACCACCTTGAGTTGCAAGAGAAGACTTTGAGTAATGCCCCCAGCTCCTGCCATCCAAGTTACTTGTTAATGACATTCTTAACTTCATTCTACCCACACTTTCCTGGTATGTTTTCTCTTGTATGGTGGTATCACTGTGAGCTATAACTGTGGTTATATGTCAAGACCAAACCGTCTTACTTGTATTAAACAGGTGACAGGCACTAAGTAACTTAGTATTTATTGTTAGGTTCATCCACTGGTGGACTCTTGGGTAGTGGATTTAGTCAGAAGACTGCTCCATCTCAGAAGCTGGGAAATCAGTGGCAGAAGTCCCCCAAACCACAAACTACTTCATGGCAGTCCCAGACTAAGTCCAGCACAGCAGCTAAGCCCAACTACACAGTAAACTTGAGTGTTATTGGAGGACGAGAAGAAAGAGGAGTCAGAGCCCCAAGCTTTGGTAAGTTGTCTGAGTGTGTATTACTTAAAATGTCCCATGTGAAGTTAGTTGGCTGTGCTGATCTTCTACCTTCATATTTTTATTTACATTTAAGTTGCGTCTAGTAGAAAACAGAAAAACCCTTTGCAAATCTGGTATCCTGCTTTTCCAAAGCTACCTCAGTACATAACAGAGAAGCTGATGATGGCACAAGTATATGCAAGTTTGGGCGTAAAGCGTCAAGGCTGTAATTACTCATCCACATGTGTACTGGTTTTGTATCACTGATCTAGAATGGTAAATTCGATCCATCTGGAGAGAGATGGTTGATGATGTTGCTTCATGTTAGTCTGTTTGTGATAGGAAGGTAAAGGGATGCAGTGTTTTTCTTAGCTGAAGCTAGAAGTAGCTAGTGTTAAGAAAGACTGAGGTTAAAATTACTGGAAGTTCTTGTATTTGAAAGAGATACGGGGACAGGACCAGGTGGAATTATACAGTCCTTTAAGATATTCCAACTGAATAGGCAAACCTAGAGTTATAGGGATAGCTTGGCCTCTTCTATATGAACTTTCTCGGAAAATTTTATTTTCTAGTGTGTTGGTACTAGAATTATGCCTCCCTTAAACTGGCATATAAGTGAACAGCAGGTGCTTCTTTAAGTTGAAATTATTCTGTTGATCCATGTCTGGAAAGAGGTGTCAGGAGGGAGAGGCAGTGGGCACAGGCTGCAGCATGGGAAAGTCTGTAGAACAAGGCAAAAAAATCAATTGGCGTGATGAAATTCGGAAAAAGGATGTTGTAGTTCCTCTCCCTTGAAAACAGATGGACCTCAGCTGGATAAGGACCTAACAAATATACCTACGCTTTGCGTGGGGATTGGACTAGACAACATCCAGAGGCCTCTTCAGAGCTGAGTTATTCTACAGTTCTCTGAAATTTGTTGGCTCTGTAATGAATATTCATGTTGGTGTTTTATACCTTCATTATTCTGTATAAGTTTCAACATACTTAGATGTTGACTATATGCTTTCAGTGAGAGTGTTGAGTATATGGTTACTTGATAAACTGCTGCATAGCATTTGGAACTAACAGTGGAAAAATGGAGCCATTTCCAAAATCATAGATGGTTGTGTGCTCCCTCAAATCTACTCAGTTTTTTTAAAAAGGAGGGCATGCAAGTATTTAGTCAGAGGTTACTACGTGAGGTTGTCTGCTCTGCAGGAATGAAAGTTTGTTAATGATCCCTTTTATTTTATCCTCCTTAGTTTTGTGGCATTTGTTGTCACTGAAGGATATTTATCATGGTAGTGATAAATGCCATCCAGGTGTATCTAAGTGCAATATATTTCCCCTGTAAATGTATTCTCATGTGGAACTTCTCATTTAATGTTTTTTCTCCTTTTGTAGGTCAAAAGCCAAAAGTTTCAGAAAATGACTTTGAGGATCTCTTATCTAATCAAGGATTTTCAGCAAAATCTGATAAAAAGGGACCAAAGACAATTGCTGAGATGAGAAAACAAGAGATGTCTAAAGATATGGACCCCTTGAAACTNATTTTAAGTGGAAATCTTATCTTATGGTTAGAACTGCTGATAACAGAGCAGAAGGATACAATGACTAACAGAGAAACTAATGGTCGTGGTTTAGAAGAGATGGATTGAGCTGATATTTATGCTTTAAAAATGAGGCATGTGAGAACAGCTGTCTTCAGGATGACCATGTACTTTCACTTCCTGGTTAACAAGTGCTGCTGCTGTCCTAAGAAATTACTAGAAGGTGCAATTCTGGAGATGGGCTGTATAACTAGTCTGGGAGGTGTTCCTTGCTGGTCAGATTTTTTTGATGCATTAGTCATTGATAACTTCACATATTAATACACTTCTGGTTTTGTGCTCTTTATGGTGCTTTGGAAAAGTTTGTAAAAGAACTTCAGAGGGATGCTGAAATTTGTCTTCAGAAGGTGTCCTTCCTGAAGAGAGAGTGCGTAGTTTGTATGGGTAGCATTTAACACAAATCACCATGAATGGAAATAAGTACAGATATGTAGGTACCATCCTTGCTGGTGACAGAGAGCAGAGATTTTCATACTATGTTAGTGTTCAATGAACACACTGTATCCCTATATCATGGCTTGAATATTGCTGTGAAAGCCTCAAAAGTTACTCTAATTGACTTTGGGGATATCTCGAAGAACACTTCTGTTTGTACACCTCTCCAGGTTGCTTAAGTAAACATGAAATATTAACCAACTTGATCTTTTGCACAAAGCTTGTACAATAGAAGTTTTAAAATATATTTACACTTTTGTACAAATCGAGTAATAATTTCAGCGTGTGTGCCCTGACAGCGATACCATTAATGTAACATCTAATTGTAACAGATGTTTTAATTACCCCTGTCAATTCTCTTACCATTACTTTTACTAGGGGTTTGTAACATGTAACCAGCTCATTAATTTCTCTTACAGTAACT
>WEIT01029713.1:29938-52136 GCA_013389985.1 Dryoscopus gambensis | reverse complement strand
GGAGGGTTGCTTTGTTTGGAGATACAAAGGGCTTGAGATGGCACAGGAGCAGATAGATGGGCCTGTGCCCAGATGAGGTTTAGGTCAGTGTGGTAGGAGTGGAATGTAAATTTGGCCTTAGTCCAGCTTCAGTGGTTGCATCATAGTTGCAGTCTGTGCTGTGATCCACACACACCAGCAGCTGTAACCTTGGTGCTGTCTAACTCTCAAGTCCTTCACTTTTCATTCTTGAGGGCATTTATTTTAATCTGGTGGCTGGCCACTTCCTGATCTGTTTCCATATGTGTATTTCTTCCTAAGAGCTAACAGAATGGGGGTTCTGTCATGAGCCTTCTTGCTGATAGCATCAGTGATGATCCAGCAGGATTATTGCTCCTGGACCCTCTGCTCAGACGTCTCTCTCAAGGGCCAGAGTACCCCAAGGGACAGTATAGATTACCTTTTACTTGTGCGGACCAGCATTGGTTAGAGGACAGTCAAATACAGTTTGCCTTGGGATTTATGGATGGTTGTTATAAGCAGAGGAATTGTGAGACTTGGGAATTTTGAGTTGGGGTCCAGGCTATATAAAGAGGTGTGCTCTGGCCTCCTCTGCTGAGGACAGGGTACTGCTGCTCTGCTTTTCCAACTGCTTCTTTCCCTGGTGCTTCTTTTCCAGGTGTCCCCTGACCCATGCCCATTGTTACTACCCTGTTACCAGTATCACTCATGCAGTGCACACTCCCCTTCTTGCCCTTCCTCTCAGTCTCCTTACCCAGGCACTTCTACTCTGGTTTTGTATGGGTGTTCCCCGATTTAGAGCCTCTTCCTTTCTCTGTGCACAGGGTTTACCTGCAGCTCCTCATCTGATCTCTCTTCCTAACTGGAGGAGAGGAAGCGAAGAGGGAAAGCCAGAAGTGCAGATGAACTCCAAGCTGGGTGCTGTGACAGAAGGGATTAGGAAACAGCTGAGGAAGGCAAAACTGCCTGTGGACTCAGCTGAACTTCTGATTTCTGCTTCAGAAAACAGCTTTCTCTCACTCTGGCACTGCCTATTTTAAAACTAAGTTCTGCAGTTATATGCAAAATCATTCTTACTTCTTTTCCCCTTTCTCCTTTGCTTTGGCTTTGTCCTTGAAAACATTTAGTCTGTGTGCAAAATTATCCCTAGGATGTACACCTGTAAAATCCATACCAAGCATAGGATTTATTCATCTTTAATGGTTTATTAGAAAAGTTACAAGCAATTGAAAAAAGATTTTTTAATAAGTATCAGTCCACTGGGATTAGGGCTGGTACTGGCCTCTGCTGTGGCACTGTGGAGACACCTGTTTGGGTACAGGACCAGGGAAGCAGCTGGTTTGAGAGAGTGCATCTTTCCCCTTCTATCCAGGAACCTTTTTGTTGCTGTTTTAAGAACCTTCACTCTGGACTGGAGATGGGTGTCTGATTCTTCATCCTTTGCCCTTACAAATAGTTCTTAGTGTTGCTCACGGATCTTTGTGTTTCAGGGGCACTACGTAAGCAGGCAGGTGGCCTGCAGGACCTGGCCAAGCTGACCCCTGTTTGTGAGCCCTGTTTTGTTTGTTGGTATTCACAAGTCCTGCGTTGTTCTCTCTGCTCCTTCAGACTTAGGAATTGCATTTCCCTGAATTTGTTTCCATAGTGGTTTTGGCAGCTGGCAAAAGCATTATTAGACTGACCTCTGACTATCAGAGGTGTTGTCAGTATGGTTTTAAAAAGTTATCTGTTACTCCTAACAGGGCACAAACCAGCAGTTTGCGTGGTAAATACTGAAGATAACAGAGAATGGCTTGATAGTTCCCTTCCATAAACGGGAAATGGCAGGCATATAGAAATTTAACAGCCAATATCCATCAAATAGTGCAGTACACAACTCACTCTTTTCTTAATAGTTTAAGATTTAAATAATTAAAACATATTCCAGTTCCAAATATCAGGGATTGCCCTGATGCTACTGAAAACTCTTGAGTTTATGAAAAACTGTATTATATTTATTTGTGATTTGGAGATGTTGTTTCATGTCATCAGTAAGTGAAGTAACTGCCTGAAAATATTGCCTTTTTTGCAAATTGTATCAAATAAGCCTGTTGTTGTTTTTACCATGGTGGTGCTGCCTTTGAACATAATGAAAAGCACAGATTTAAAATTGTAAAGCCAGGTGTTGGTTACCATTCTGCAACTTTAAACCCAAAACAACTTTCATAGAATGCATGGAGTCTTCCAGAGTAACACAACAGAATTTGTCCTATATTTTAAAATACCTTGCTGTCCCTTCGGGCACACCCTGTATGTGGAAGTTCTGCATCTTCATCAGGAAACTCGATGTCTCATTTGTGCTGGGTCCATACCTCAGAAACCCTGACTCAGATCCATTAATTTAGTAAAATTAGTGTAACTAACCTCATGTGATGCAAGTGATTGCTTCTCATTCCTGTCAGCTTCCTGACTTCTTAGAGCAATCTTCACCAGACAAACAGTTTTGTCTCTTGTGTAAGTTTTTGTTAGCGGAGATACTCACATACACGCACACCAGTCAGTAAAATTGTTGGTGCTGTAGCAAAATCCAGCCTGATCTTGTCACCTGAAAAGTGACAGATAGACACATCTGTCTCACTGTGTGAGTGGTGGGGGCATGCAGCTTTCCTCAATGGTGGCAAATCCAGTTCCTGGGAGCCCTGAGCTCCTTCATTCCCTGCACATGCTGTCATCCCCAGGCAGCAAAGGAAGCACCCCAGTGTGGGTGTGTGCTGGCAGCACAGCCATATCCTCCGGGAAGAGGAGTTCTCTCCTAAAAACTGAAGAGTGCAGACATGGCCTCCAGAGTAGTGCAGGAAACAAACATCTTTCTCATCAAGGACCTGTCTCCTGCATATTCCAATACGGAAGAGTTACAGCAATATGTGCTTTTTGGATTGGCTTCCTAGCAGTTGTGAATTCCATGCCATGGCCGTCTCCATCAGGGTGTACAGTTTTGTGCTGGAATAAAGTTAATGGCAACATACCACATTAAGTAAACAAAGCTTGTTATCAAAGAAAAGACTGTTGATCTTAACTTCAGCCCCTTAGACTGTGCACCCAGTCTGAACTCTGGGATTCCCATGGAGTCAGTGGGAGGGTGTGTTGACTAAGAGAGCTGGGATGAATTCTCTCCATACCTGTAAAAGGAAGGATACCTGCACTTCTAGGTGGGCACATAGAACATAATGGGTCATGCCACATCTCTGGCTAGGTTTCTTAATGCTGTGGAGTCAGAAGCTGTGTCAGAGTGCAAACACATACTGGAAGCTTTGCTCGTGGAAGGTGTTTAAACATTCACCAGCAGTCCTGCAGATTTTTTTTTCCTTGCCTTTCTTTGTTTTTCAGGGACGGATAGCATGTGCCAATGTCCTAAGTGACCTTTATGCCATGGGGGTCACAGAATGCGACAACATGTTGATGCTTCTTGGAATCAGCAATAAAATGACAGATAGGGTAAGATTTTTGGCACTTCATCTTGAAGGAAGACTTAAACAGCTAAATGTGTTCAGAATGTATTTACCTTTATTGTATTTTCTCCTCAAAGTTTGAAGCCGTTTAAGGAAGAGATGGTCTTATTGAATGGCTCAGTTCATGATATGGGTCTTGCCTCATAATCATTCTGAGGTCATGCGCTAAAAGTTCAGTTTTCTGTGGCATTGTAATCTGCTGCCTTCATCCTCACCAAAATGGGATCCCTCCTTCTGTCAAAGACCAGCATTTGATTGCCAATTAATGTATCAATCTGGATAGATAACTATGGGTTGGTTTTGCTTTCTTTTTATTATTTTTATATTTCTTTTTATTTTTATTATTTCCTTCCTTTCTTTTTCTTTTTTTTTTTTTGGTGGAAGTGGCCAGCACATACGTTTGTTTTGCTGTAGCAAAAAAAAGGGCTGTTATTCTTAGAAGGATGTAAGTTGAAACTTTGATGGTTAATGGAGCCCAAATGCATCTTGATTAAATGTTGCCTTTTAGTACTGCACTGCTGGGGCTGTACCTGATTACAGCAGCAAGATAGTTGTTCTGAGTTTCCAGAACTCTGATTACTCTTATATGACCTTTTGAAGTATGTTTCTTCAGTGTAAGAGTGTCTTTGCATCTCTTCTGCACAGAGCTGTAAAACTTTAACTTTGTGGGGTAACGTGCAGTTTTCAGGAAGCCAGACTCTTCCGAAGGGTTGCTTCTCTGTCATGAGCTATTTGCCACGAGGGCATTTGGTTGGAGTGGTTAAAGCCCTGGACCAGTCTTGCAATGACTAGCACTGCTGTGTATGGAACTCTGACTTCTGTTTTGATCTCTAGGAAAGAGACAAAGTGATGCCTCTAATTATCCAGGGTTTCAAAGATGCAGCAGAAGAGGCAGGAACATCTGTTACTGGTGGCCAAACAGTGTTAAATCCCTGGATTGTTTTAGGAGGAGTGGCCACGACAGTCTGTCAGCCTAATGAATTTATAATGTAAGTTAAATCACTGAACAATCAAAGGCACTGGTCCGAAGGATACAGTAAAAATCCTTTAAGCACTGTTGAGATCGTGTGGGGTGTCTCCTGGTGAATAAAGCAGTACCTTCTCCTGCATGTCCTTAGCACTTTGTACGTACTAGCTTTTTTTAAACAGGATGTCCTTTTACTTCTCCCCACCCCCCAGTACTTTTTGATCCTATTCTCCTTTTGACAGGAGAATTAAGCTTCTAATCTTTAAAGGTAGTGGAGACTGTTTTGAACATAGATTTCTGCCACACTTACACATGCATTTCTAAACCATGTCCCAGTTATGCTGTTAATGGCTGTAAAGAACTACAGAACTGCTGTCTTTAAAGCATTCTGCCCATTTAACAGTAGCTGATATTGAATGTCCCACTGTGGCATGTTACTCTGTACAAATGAACTTGAGCATGATCCTAATGCTGGATATCTTATGCCCTGGGTTAAAAAGGTCAATTTTTTTCCCTTATCCTCTCTTCTGTCTCAAAAAATTGAAAGAAGAGATGTAATTTGGTGTGTGTCTGACTGCAAGCATTGTTTTTTTTCCTAGAAAGAAGGATTAGCATGTTTTAAACAAGTTTGCAGCATTTTCATCAATAATATTGCATGGCAATGAATCCCAAAGGGCAATTCTGCAATTAGTCAGTTTTTTAACTGTGCAATAAGATGCATGGGTCTGTGAAAATGTAATTATCAGCACTTATTCCTAATAACGTGTTTGAATCTTGCTATATAATTAATATATGAATTCTTTTTTTCCAGGCCAGACAATGCAGTGCCAGGAGATGTGCTTGTATTAACTAAACCCTTGGGAACACAAGTGGCTGTGGCTGTCCACCAGTGGCTAGATATTGTGAGTACACTGCAAAAAAAGAAATAGGAAAGAGGGGTGTGAGTTAAAGATGACCTTCCTCGTTCCCTCAACATGACACAGTTCAGCTCAGATGGGAGTGACCTGTCACCTCTCCTCCTTCCTCCTTGATATGTGCCAGCCTTCCCTGCTTGTGTGCAAAACTCCTTTGGAATCGAGGCAGTTTACAGTTTTGTGCTTATTGAGTCCATCTTAACTGCACCTAATTCTTAGTTATTTCTCAGGCATTGCTGTAATAACCGAAATTGTTTACTAACAGAACAACAGACTATCACCCTGGGCAACATTATGCCCTACTCCACCTGCCAAAGTAATTGGCAACACGTATTAATGGCAGTTAGGCCAAGAATGCTCCTTCTGTGTTCTTGGGCTTTCTGCTTGTGTACATGGAAGTTTATCTGCGTTTCACATGTATTGCCCTGTGCATTCAGTAAGAATATTTCTAGCAGCATTATGGATGTAGACATACTTCCATCTGTTACTTCAGGCAAAAATGTAACTACTGAACTGAAAAGTGACTGCAAAATTGGCATCTGCTTATGTTGTCTGGCTCCCAGTATGTGTCTTCTGAATTATAACTGCTCAGTTTACACTCTAAAAAGATGCATCTTTTCTACTTTTGGGACTCCTGAGCCAGTAGACTGGCAGAGGAGTGAGCTGGAATCTACTTTGGTTTGGCTGTTGGCCACTACATTGTCAGATGAATTCTAATTACACAGCTAGCGTTAGCAAAGTGGGAGAGAACCAGCTTAAACCTTCATCGGAGTGTGAGCAACAAGAGAAAAATATTTTTCTCCTTCTTCATAGGGTCTGGCCAAGCTGTTTTGACCTCTTCAGAATCATTTGTTTTCCACAGATAAAAGGATCAGGGCCTCAGATAATCTTGATATGAAAATGAAGTGAAACAACAAGACTCCAATTCCATAGTATGTTTTCTAGCCATAATGGAACTTCTTAAGATATCTTCTTGTTATACTGACAAGCAGACTTGCAAATTAAGGCTATTCTGAATTTCCACATATTTCAAATACTACTAATTTCTTTGACTGTCAAACAGAAAAACGGTCTGGTCTGAAAAATGAGGACAGCCAGGAAATCAATACTGCTATTGTGTAAACAGAATATATCTTTGATTGTGGTAGGAGAATTTCTGAGTACCTGTGCTAGCTTTTCTTTAGCTTTGTTTTGCGAAAGAGTAGGGCAAGTGAAACTAGAATTAATTACCCATCACAAATCCACCTGCAAATCAAATTTTGGTGGGGAATTGGACTTCATATTAAAAAATGTGTGGGAGAAGGTATAGTTATAGCAAGTTTATGCATAGGCAAGAAAGGAAAACTGTAGTGTACAGATATGTATGCTTAAAGGCATGAAAGGGGGTTCTGTGATGTGCCCCTTCAGAGAGGGTTTTCTTGCCCTTGCTGTTGTCTACAGACCCTTCCCATTTGGAAATCTAATCTTGCTTTTATAACCTGTTTGGGAGTAGCTTTTGCAAACCTTTCTGCCTTAATTCCCTGTTGACTAACCCCGGTATCTGATTGCTGTAGTGGAGAGGAATTTGCCTCCAGTTAGTATCTTACCTGTGTTTGTGGCTTTTCTACCCTCCGTGAGTTCTGCTTCCACATCATTTGTGATTTCCATTGCTGTCATCTGACCAGTTTTCATCCTGTGATCAGCCTCAGAACTGTGTTTTTGAAACCTAAGGCAGAATGACTGCTCAGGGTTTTTTTCAGTCATTCCCAGAGTAAGAAAAATCACTATTCTGTCATCTCTATAACAGCCACATCTTATTTTTTTGACTTGGTCTCTCATTTGTGTAAACAAAAATGCTTTTCTTTGACTGGTAGATCTAATTCAACCTAATCTCAGAAACTCTGGTCCCACTGTCATTGTTCCTTGCTCTTTAACAATTTATGTATTTTGGCTGACCAGTCTTTCCCCCTTCTGCCATTTCAGCAGTCATTTGTTAAGACAAGATCCTTCCCCAGTGCAGTATCACCTACCATTTCTTAGTAGTTCTTGCACCTTTTGTTTAGTAAGAAGTTCGTTCTGTACATTTACTCTGTGGCAGTGTAGGTGTTGTGGCTTCAAAAATCCCATGTTTGCTGACTTTCAGTTCTCTATAATTTTATTTTCATTGTAAAAAAATAAGTTAAAATCAGTTTGTAGTGTGGCTTTTAAAAATAAAATAGTTGCTTTGTTTCATTCTGGATCTGGAATCACTTCAACTTCGAATGAAACAATTACCCTTTATAAAGGTACTGTTTCCCAAATTGTTGTGAAACCCTTCTGGGACGAAAAGCATTTATGGGAATGTGATGAAGAGATGAGTCTGTAGCAGACACTGGAGAATGGGTGGAAGATGCTGATATTAAATTGTAAGGGAGGCTCATGAAACTGCCTCAATCCTAAACTAGAGTGATGATATCCTGCCTTAGCATACATTCCTCTGCCCAGGACTAGTGGATATCAGTGGTCTTTCCTGATCAAAGTGTCCAGGTATGAAGTCAAGAACAATTTCTTAAAAACCCAAGAAGCCAGAAATTGCACATCTCAATATCCAGCAATAAAGTTCTTTTAATTTGGCTGTGGGAGTTCAATCCAGACAGTTGCCTTGAAGGAGTTCTTTCCCTGGGGTAGTTTATTGCACTCCACTCAGCTGCTGAAAGCAGGATTTGAGGTGCTTAGTGCCTAACAGGTCTTTAAATTAACTTTGCTGGGGTATATCAGACTAAGGCACACACCCCTGACTGTGGAACATTTTGCCCGTCTTTAACTGAGTTTAAAAAAAAAAAAAGGGACTTTTTGTATTAAGGGTTTGGGGTTTTTTAAGTGGTCAAGGTGTGCTTTAAAATGTACAGCTGAAAATCTAAAAGAAAAATCTTTATTTCATCCATTAGCCTGAAAAGTGGAATAAAATCAAACTCGTGGTAACGCAGGAGGACGTAGAACTAGCATACCAAGAAGCAATGATGAATATGGCACGGCTGAACAGGACAGGTAAGAAGAGATGTGTGTGTTGGAGGGAGGGATTTTTCAGTTCCATACTCAATTTCATTTCACTGCCTTGGGGAATTGTGACACAGCCACTTTGTCCCTTTCATTCTGCCCCATCCTTCTGCTGTTCAGTGTTTGTGAAACAAGCAAATTAAAATCAAACGCCCTCTTGTAATTATACAGCAAAAACACAAAGCTGCTGGATATGATTATGACTCATGTGAGTGCTGCAAGTAACATCCCAGTGAGTTAAAGGGAAATATTAGATTTGTTCCTTATCACTGGACAAAGAGAAGGCCTGACTGTGATAAAGTTAAAAGAATTTGAAATAGAATAAAAAAAGGAAAAGCCCTAAACTTATGTAAGCCTCAATTTAAATTTTGATGTTTAAAAAATTTTTACTTTCTTCTAATTCAATCTTGTACTGTGCTTTCCACAGTGTGGAATGTGTATGTGGAATATGTATGTGGAATATGCCTTCTTTTCTGTTTGTTTGTCTATTTCCTGTTCCTGTAGTGGGTTTTTTGTTTTGATTTTTTTTTTTCTTTTAATTTTGGTAGAGGAAAGGTTCTGCTTTTACACTTTAAGTTTTAATCAAGTATTTCCATTCTTTGTCGAAAGTATATTTTGGCAGAGAGTAGAATTGAATTAAGCGTTTCTTTACTTACTTCTGAGTTGAAGGAACAGGGATAGTTAAATATCTCTTTTCCCTTTTATTCAGTTTTAATTTCTTATGTCATCCCCCTGGTTTTTCATTCTTTGACAAAGCCTTCCAGGAAAGATAAATGACCAGCACTGTCTAATGGAAAAGCACTCAGTCCTGCTGGTGTATTGGGAAGCACCAAAGAAAGGCAAAGCGTTCTTGGTTTTGTTTTTCTCTACTCTTGTCAGACACCTTTAACGACACTTAAGTACTCTTAACTGGCGCTATTGTCCTGCATGCAGGGGTGCCCTTTTCCCACCCAGGAGCTGCAAATGTGCAGGAATTTCATGAATGTATAGGTGAGGAGGCTGGGGCCCTTCCTCCACAGCCGCAGGCTTTGTTCTTCAGCTCTTAAACTTTTGAGTGTCCACATCTCAAACTTCTGATGTCACCACTGCAGGTGGCAGGGGAAGAGGTGTGAGAAGACTGAGCTGTGTCTGGTCCCTGCCCTTAGTGAAGCAAAGCTGAGCTCAGAACCTCCCTGGCCCTCAGCTCTGGGAAGTCTGGATCTGAAGCAAATCCCTGTTTCTTAGACTGCCAATATAAATGAGTAGCACATGGCTAATAGACCATGCTCTTAAATGAAACTTCCATGACGGATTTTCAGCATGATTTAATATCTTAAATACAAATTGAATTTTTTAAGTGTTACGTGCACTGTTGATGAATTCCAGTTCTCTTCAAGCACGATTTTATTTATTTTATTAATTTAAACCAACCTGGTTTACATTAGAGGTGTGCAACTTCATACAGACTGTGCACAATATTGTTGAAGCATTTTCCTGATAATTTGGTATTTTCTGATTTGGTGGTTTTTTCCCCCTCCCTCTCTTGTAGCTGCTGGACTCATGCACACTTTCAATGCACATGCAGCTACAGACATCACAGGATTCGGGATCCTGGGGCATGCACAAAACCTTGCCAAGCAGCAGCGAAACGAGGTGTCCTTTGTTATTCACAACCTCCCCGTCCTGGCTAAGATGGCTGCTGTCAGTAAGGCCTGTGGCAACATGTTTGGCCTCATGCACGGCACTTGTCCAGAGACTTCAGGTAGGTGACAGCTGTACCCCCCTCTTCTTTCCCTACACCTGCACCTCAGAATTCCATATCAAACATAAAAATCATGTGCTGTTCGTTCAGAGTCACAGTTGGTTTGGCACCTGGCCAGACTAATGAGCAGCAGCCACACAGCTGTTCACACAAGCCTGACTTCCAAACCACCATCCAGTCCTGAATGCCTTCTGCTCCCTAATGGAACACTGTTACAGAAACCCTGCAGCCCTCCAGTTTGCAGTTAGTGCTGATCCTGAATTCTTTTGAGGCCTATTTTTCTCTGTTAACTCCAGAACAGTGAATATCTGGAAATTCCACGACATCTGGCACAGTTTTCTCAAAAGCAAAGCCACTGGCAGTAGTTTTGCCTGACAAAGGATGGTGTTTGGTTTGTTACTATAAAATTTAGTGTGTGGTGGGCCAGTGTTGGCAGATGAGGCCTTCCCTGTCCCCAGCATATAGACATCCAAGAATACAGCTTACAGCTTTTCTCCCTTTTATGATATCTGACTTTAAGGGACTGTAACTAGCAGCAAAAAAAATAAAAGTTGCTCTTGGACCCATTTATTACTTGAGCTCCCCGTTCAATAAAGCCGCCACTTGCAGTGGCAGTGACTGCAACAAACTATACTGAAAACCTGGTTATGGACAAAAACATTTACAGAGTCATCAGGTGATGAGAACGGTTGGTTTTTAAGTTGCCTTATTAGGAGTAGGCTCTTCTCTGATGAGCATGATCGCTGTCTTCTGCTGGAAGTCTTTCTACTTCACTTTCCCCTTGAATCTTCTATCCTGTTCCATTTTGGTTTTTTCTACTTTAGTCAGACTTTTCTTTCTCTTTGGGAAATGAAGAGATGTAGCAACAAATCTGTCTTTTTCTCTTATCTCATTTCCTCGCCATCTTCTGGCTGTCCAGAAGTATTATCCAAGTTCTCTGCAGTTCACAACAGAGGGGGCCCCTTGAAGCAAAACAGTCTCAAGATCTGGAAAAAAGCATCACAGTGAGAGCCATAAACTTTTCCCCTAGTGAATACACAACTTACACTGATCTGCTGAGTTGTTCTTTGGCCATCTGTACTTGAGCAGACACTCTGTCCTACAGAGACTGTGTGGCTCAGATGATGTGTAACAGGATATGGGACATGAACCCTTTCCAAATCCAGAGTCAGTCAGAAGGGAGCAGAAATATCTGGTGCTAGCTTGGCAAGCTGTGTCAATAAGGTTGGTAGCACCAGTCAGATTCTTACTACCCAGGAGCCCACATAGCTGGAGTGCCAGTAGCATTTATTATTTGGAAAAAGCCCAAAAAATAGCATGACACTGAGCTGGAACTGCAAGGTGCTCTTCCAGGTGAGTGGCTGTAGCAGAGGTTTGGATAGCGGTTGGTGTGGGAATGGTTTAGCTGCAAACCAAGTGTTTACGTCTTCAGAGCTGCCCATCCTGCACCCCGGGGATACCCAGTTTTCTTTTCACTGAAGGAATGTAAAACGGTGCAGATGGATGCATTGCTGGGAAGTGGGAAGTGCTTGACTTCAGAATGTCTTTTGGGACTGAGAGCAAGAGGTCTCTTTGAAATGCTGAGCAGCTTGCGTTGGGCAGAGATGGATGATGATGGGTAAAACAGCAAGACAGGTCTGGTAGGTGGTGTACTGTGGGTGTGTCAAAACACCCTGTCTGATTTGATCACAGCATTGTGTTTCTCAAACTAGAGATGGCCACAGGGGTTTGTCACAGGGCAGTGTCTGCCAGATACCCAAAAGATCGTAGGCACGTGGACACACTGACCAGGCTCTGGAAGCTGAATAACCACGCACAGGCTTTGGGCTTGCACTGCAGGGCCTGGCGTGTCGGCAGTGTGAGCTGGGCAGGCTGTGCTGGCACGGCTCGTTAGCATTCACACCAGGCTGTTTGCACACCTCCTGTCCTGCGCTTGATTTATGTGAAGGCCAGGGCGTGCCTTGCTGTGCCTGATCCCCAGCTGTGGGGAGGCCTGCTGGGGCTGCTCCGGGCTCTGCTCACTCTAACAGACACTCCTTCTCTACTGGCTTAAACTTCTAGACACGCTCTGTCTGTGGCTTCTTCGTCTGGGAACAGATGTTTTTCAGCAGAGTGGGCAGGCAATAAGAAATTTACTGGAAAACTATTTGAATGGATTTTAAGGTTATTGTGGTGGGTTTTTTTCCTATGTGCATTTGCTGGGCACCTGTTGACAAAAGTTAGTGTTGAAAAGATGTATTATGTCATCTGTTCCATCCTTCAGGCACTCTTGCTAATGGCATAGTCTCCTAAAATTGCACTTCTATATGAGTCTGCTCTCTCTTTTAGGGAACTCTTTGGTAATGGTTAAAGTTGCAGTGAGGCATTTGGTTTCAAAAGAATGAATTGTTTGTTAGAGTGGCTACTTGCAGAGATAAGTCACAGAGTTACTCTGTTTGGGACATTAACACGTGTGCATTTTTCAGTCCTAATAACGTTTGGATGTCAGATGACTGTAGTGTAGTAGAGATATCTCAACAACTTGGTGTTTGTGGAGATTTGGTGGAAATAGGCAGATGGGTGGAAAAGAAGGGCTGTGTCAGTGCCTGACAAGAGGCAAGGCTAATGATGTCATCCTGTTATAAGTCATTGCGGGAGAAAGCCATTAGCAGGAACAAGGACTTGCTTTTGATTCATGAACTATTTGTATCTCTGCTCTTAATTAAAGAGCTTTGTCTGGCCTGCTTTTGAAGTGTTCTGTGTCCACCTCCCTGCTTGAAATACTACTTGTTAAAACTAGCAATGTTCAAAGCCTCTTGGCAAAAAAACCGCTTTTGTTCTTACAAAGATAAGCCAGGACAGCCACCAAATATCTGCATCCTTTCAATTCCCAAAAAGCAGAGCAGCTGGGTATGCCAAGAACACAGAGTAGCCTAAAAAACGTGGTGGAGAATCTCAAGGATTTACCCAAAGGGTTAAAGAGACTGGTCAGTGTAGCAGAGAAATAACTGTAATCCCTGCATACGGGAAGCCTGCTGCTGGTTGAGAGTAGCCCATAACATTATTGATCCGACTGGGATGTAGCCAGCAGGTGGGAAGTGATTTTTTTTTCACTGGAAACTGGGATTTTGTACCTGTTTTTGATCTTGCCAGAGAGTGATAAGGGGGTATGTATACAAGTGATACAAAATTGCAGGAAGAGAATGTGTGTGAAAATAACTGAGCGAAGATTAGTTTTCTGCTCTTTATTGTTTCCTTTTTTACCATACTTGCACACCTCCCTTCTGGGTAGTTAGTGCCTTCTCTGCACTGCCACTTGCAAACCTCTCCCCTAACTCGCTTGCACCATGACGTAAGTTTATCTTCAGTTGGATTTAGAGCCTTCCATGGGAATGTCACATAATTCCTTTGCAATTGATTTGTCTGTCACATCTGGAGTAGTTACAGGTGCTGTCATTCAAGCTTATGGTTTTTTTGTTGTTGTGTTTGATGGAAATACCTGGATGTTATTTTGAAATGTCAGAGATGTAGGCATTTTCTGGCTGGCACACCTTTCTTCATACAGAATCTAAAAATATCACTTTCACACTTCCACTTACCCTTTTAATTAACTCCTCATGTTCAGTAGCTGCTTCTTCCTCATGGCCCTAAATGAAAAGTGTCTGTAGTCACCACCGAGGGGACTGTGTGCTTGGAAAAGCAAACGTCAAGGTGCCCACGATGCTGGGGAGCTGTCTGTGGAGGAGGAGGAGGTGACACCGAGCCCAGGGTGGCCTGCTCAGCAGGTGACCCTTTGCCCCAGGGCTGGCTCGGAGCTGCTGGTGGGACTTGGGAGGATGAGAAGGCTTTGGGTCAAATTACTCTTAAAGATTAAGTGAGGCTCAGCATGTGCCCAAATTCCGGGGTGTCTGAATCTACTCTCTCCCTGTGTTCTCCAAACATTTTCAATTCATTTGCCAACATTTTTCAGTGCTTTGGGATTCTAAGAATGGAAGTGCTTTTAGGTTTAATTGTGTAATGGTGAGCTTGCAAACTGATTACTGTGCTGCTTCTGAAAGCGTTCATTAGTAAATATTTTCAACTATGTCTGAGAAAAAAAACTTACAGGAAAGGCTATAAAGGTTAGAAAATTATCAGACAAAGGGGTCACAAGGACTGTCATAGGGGGAGCACTGGGTCAAGCCTGTGTTTCATGTTCTGCCTCTTGCATTCTCAGCAGGGCAGTGGTCCCTGCTTTGATGAATGATTTCATTGCAGGCAACGGGATTACTCACAGAAACAGCTGCCACCAATATGTGGTTCCAGGTATCTGCGTATGACCTTTATCCAAAACGTTCCTGTGTAGAGGCACTCTGCAGTCCTCTGAGGAAGGTTACAATGCTGGTGTTGTTTCAGTATGTCATTTGCTGGCATCAATACCACGTCCTTTTGCCAACATCTTTTGTGTGTATTTGGCTTCATTTATATGAAACGAGACACTGCATTCAGGCACAGACATCTTGCTGTAGAGCAAGAGCTCGGACTTCCACTGTGCCTTTTCTTGGAGTCTGTGGAGTTCATCAGACTCCCTCGAAGTCACAAAGTGCTTGTCCAAGTAGGGATTTGGCAGACCAAGGCTGAAACGCTTTGCAGTCAAATGTTTTGATGCTCTGCTCCCTTCCTTTGCAGGAGGCCTCCTCATCTGCTTACCACGAGAACAGGCAGCGCGTTTCTGCGCCGAGATCAAGTCCCCGAAATACGGCGAAGGCCACCAGGCCTGGATCATTGGCATTGTAGAGAAGGGCAACCGCACGGCCAGGATTATAGACAAACCCCGGATCATTGAAGTGGCACCACAGGTGGCCACTCAGAACGTGAACCCCACGCCCGGTGCCACCTCTTAATAGAGATGAAATAGATGTTTGTTTTTGAATAGATCTATTCCTTTATCATCCTACAATTTAAAGAACTGTAAAAAGAAAAGAAAACTTGTTGTGTCTGCACATCTGGTGGCCTTAGGTCAGTTTATGAGTGGATACAAATAATAAAATAAAATCCATTGCCTTTTTTTCCTGTTACATTAACTGAAGATGCACCTAATCTTGAGGCAGCTTCTGAGTTGAGAATTATATTGTTATCCAATACTGTTGATTCATTTTGAATCTTTAGACACTTATCTCTTGCCGCATAGGCTCTTTTTAAAGGTGCTTTCACGTAGCACAGACATTACCAGTAGTAGTGTCGAATAGCAGTTTGTGTCCTTTCATTATGTGTATATTTATCATGAGTCTAATTTTGATGCCTTGAGTGATACTCCAGAAAGGCAATAAATTGACAAGCGACACAGTGGGTTACCCAGTAGTAAGAGGTTGCATGATTACATTCAATCTTTGATTTTTTTTTTTTTTTAATTTTATTTTATTTTAAAAAAATTTTTTGTAAGGTTTAGTCTTACCAAGAGCATCTATGACCCTGGACATTGCTTGGTAGTGCACTCAGTTTAAACAGCAAGTGCTGACTTTTTGCATGGAAAGCGCTTCAGAGTCGAAGGAGTCATTTTGAATTTCATTATTTGTAGACCTGAAAATATTTACTGTATTATCAATGATTGTTTTCTTTATTGATAGTAAGGACAAATAATTTTTTTTTTTTTGGCAAAGTGATTGGATGTGCTATAGTGCAACAAAGGTTTTGCAGACCAAAAGGAGGTTACTGTATAATATTCATTTACAATTCACTATATAAATAACTACACAAATAATTTTTAAATATAATCAAACTAAAATAAACCTCTGTTCTGTGGATGGTAGTGTTTAATACATTTTATATTTTGTATAGTGATTACAAGCCTTTTTTGTTTCTTTAAAAATCAGCATCTGTTTAGTATAATTCTTAGTATTATTTTGTTCTTTGCTCAAATACAATTTTCTGCACGCTTTTGTGATCTGTGTTTAAAACCAACATTGCCAACAATGCAGCTTGAACTTAAGCTTGTTATTCAAAATAAATATTTAATTTTTTTTATTGCTCTTGTATAAGTGCATGAACTTTTTTGATTCCTAGCTGAATTATTCACTGGAAAGAGGATAAATCCTAATTTTTTTCTGTTTTATTGCATGTGTGATTATGTTGATAATTGTTATCACTCCTTTCATTTCTCCGAGCTGTGATGTCCAGTGGTAACCTTGAGTAAGGCTGGGGGCAAGTAGGTTATCTCCAAGTATATTACCCACTTGATTTGTTTATTTTACTTACCAGCACCAAGTATGCAGCATTTTGAATTGTTTCCCTGCACGTGCTCCTGTGCCTGCTGTCAGCAAGACGAGGGCTCGTGGAGCAGATGCCGGAGCCCCTTTGTTCCCAGCCAGCACGGGGAGCTGCCCCTTGCAGCAGCCTCAGCGCTGAGCCCGCTCTGCCCAGACACTCCCTGCTGTCCTGAACGGCGCTGAACCAGCTCGTGAAGTTTCTCCCAGGTTCTGGAATTTGCTCCTTGATACTCAGACCGGCAGGAAGAAAATCTCAGATAATCGTTACAGCATCAAGAATTACAAAGGCTTCTGTCTATGAAAAATGAGTCACTGGTTCATCCCCAGTCTTGTGCATCATGCAAGGTTTAAAATTCCAGTCTTCCTCATCATGGCATCTCTGGCAAAACTTAGCTCATCTTTTTCCCACTCTGCAGGGTTCTCACCAGACACCATTTGCAAAGCTAGAATTTATTTTTTTTTTATTCCCCCCTTGTGAGTAGCTTAAACCACACAGACCCTCACTCCTTTTCCTGGAAAAGAAGTCTGAGAGTTGTGGGTTCACCACAAAACCTCAAAGCAGTAACCAAGTTTTTGACTTTGCTTTGAGGGAAAAAAAAAAGGTGTTAGGTTTTTCATGGCAATTCTGAAAATAAAGTATCAAAAACCAGTTGTGCAAAAAATACTGATTTCATTTCTTTTCCCCTGCTGTTTCGTGATGTTTGTTCTGTTCATTTTCCCTATGGTCCTGGGCAAGACTGTATCTATATAGGTTATTTTAGTTTTAAAAAACCCTAGGTGGATCAAATGGGTGCAGAACAGATGAGTACTTCTGCATAAAAGTGCTTGTTACAAACATCTGCTGTATTTAAAACTGGCCCTAGATGTGCGTCAGTTCCCCTCCGGCAGAAGAAGGTCCTGGTCGGTCGATGCTGTTGGGTTTTTCACTTGTTATGATAATGGGTTCCTCAGCCAGGTGTGAAACCAGCACTTGTCCTTCCCTACACGCGCCCTGAATGGCAGAAGGTTCATCTCCAAGGGAAGGTGTCTGAAGGAGGCTGCTTATCCCTGGATTTTCGGAGGAAGATTTCCTGTCGCGGCCGCTGGAGGCAGCTACAAAGAAAACCCCTCGGCTGAACTGCCTTCAAAGCCTCTCGTTGCTTCCTGATGGCTGGAATTTACATCCCAAAGGGCTTCCTGGTGCTCCGCTGAGTGGGTAATGAATTCGGAAGTCCTCTGTGAGCATCACCTTTGTTTACGAAGTTTTATGATTTGTTTTGCTAAATCAGAGATTGTAGATCACACTGAAGTGTAGGGGGATATATTGTAAGGGACTGGCAGTCCTAAATCCTTCACCTTTAAGCAAGACGCTTAGAGATTCCTCTTAAATGAAGGGTTTTTTGAGATGCTGGTGTCAAAAAGCTGTGAGAAAGCAACAGTAAGCAGTTGTTTTTAGTAGCCATATCCAGTCTTTAATACAAACAAAATGTGCTTTGCATACACAGGAACCTCTGTGCGCACCAGCTCCTGTCCCTGCTTGTAAAACTCCAAGTTGAGAAAAGAGTGGAGAAAAAAAATTTCTTTCTTTAAAAAGAAAGAATTTAATAATTGGACTATTCACTAGCCTGATCAATATATTTGATAAGTAGCATATATTCGTGGAAAGTTTGTAACAGTTGTTGCTCTTCAGCCTGTTTTCCTCAGCGTTTTGCTTTCCCTCCCTGCATCAGGGAAAAATAACACTCTTAAAAATCTGTGGCAGTATAGAAAGCCAGAATAGTTTGGTCCTTTTTGTCAGGTATTATTCTGATTTCATGTCATGCTCTAAATTCAGGACTGAACCTTTTCTAACTAGGAAATAATGAAAATTACTGCGACTGCTGCAGTGAGGGCAGCAAACCTGAGTGACCGTGGGGGAGTGGATGGGCACAGTGGCTGATATTTTGTGCTTCTTTGATTTTTCACTGAAAGTTGGGCGAACAGTTGGGAAGAGTCACCTGGGTTCACATCTGCATTCTGACCACGGGATGTGGTTGCAGCCCCTGTGACTGGTGCTTGAAAAGGGGAAAGGTAATAAAATACCCCCTTGTTCAGCCTTTGGGTAGGTGTTTTTCCGAGCTGGGTGGTCATGAGGGAGAACGGGATCCCTTTGGGGAGCTGTGGACATCAACAGGAACATCTGCATGAAGCAGACTTCTCCTTCCTGGTTCACGGGCTGCTGAGGCTGGCTGGCACTGCAAGAGCCAAGCCTGATTGGGGGTTTTTATGTTCTCTGCTCAGAGCACTGGTGGATCCAGCTGTCTCTGGAACTTCCAAAGGGATCTGTGTCTATAAGGAGTGGGTGGGCACCCGCAGCTCAGAAGTTTGGGACAGCTGGAGACAAGTCTGGCAGTAGCTGCTCCTCAGGATAGGGTTGCCTAAAGCTTGGAATTCAGCAGAGGCCAGGAACTAAAGCAAAGCCCAAGGCAGAGAAGTCATCGAGACCCTTAGCCTTTTCCATGACCTTTGTCACTATGCCCCTCATTTTGTTCTCTGTTGAATCCGTATCTCCCTTTCCCTCCTTTTCCCTTGTATGTATCCACAGAAGCCCTTCTTGACTCTTCTGGTGATGAGAAATGAACCTGTGCATTGGTGGTGGATTTTGTTGTTCTTGTTATTGTCCCATCAACATCTGTTTCCCCTGGCATCTCAGTTAAAAAAGCTAATTTTGCTGAGTTGGAGCAGCTGCCACTTCCCACCACAGTAAATTAAGCTTTCAGAAGACCTCATCTTTGGAATTACAGTTCTGATCATAATGTGGATTTTAATAGTCAATTGAGATGCTTATTAAATTATAACACTGTGCATTACGAACATTCCTATGCTGCCGGAGGAATCTCAATCGTTTAGTTTTTATTAGTTTTGTCATTTAATGAACAGAAAACATTAAAACTAAAAGCCAAATGCAAACCATCTGTATGAAAATGTTCTATAAAATTTAGGAAACTGACAGACATAGCTGTAAAAGTACTTTGCAAAGACACAGCCTCTCTTAAATGCCATCCATTTTAATACAATGATTAATGCCACCATCAGTTTCCGTAACAAAGAAAATTTCTCCCTTGTTTCCTTTCCTGGGTTCATGAGATTCAGCCTGTATTTCAGTGATGCTTATCAATGGATTTGAAAATTATTTACTCCAGACTGTTTAGGTGCAAAGGATGGGGCTTTTTTTCACGTGTCCACACACTTCTAGTCCTAGGGGTGCGGCTACACCACAAGCAGCCCCCGTGTCCCTAGGTGGTGCCAGCAATGCCCAAGAGTGATCTTTTGTTTTGTTGAAGTTCGGTCCATCAGCAGGAGGGTACAAATACAGGGCAGTGACTACAGCCACCCCCTGCCAAGGTGGGCGAGGTGTCCTGACTTCTTTGGGGTGTCATAGAACAAAACAGGGTGGTCCTGCGACATGGGAGTTACTGGTATTGAGATTGCCAGAGTCTGTAAGTAAAAAGGAATAATTGTATCTAATGCACAGAGATATATGGGGTTTTTTGAGGCTCTTCTTGTTTAAAATGCATATATTAGGAAAAGGTTCATCATCCAGAAGGTGGTTGGGCACTGGAGCAGGCTCCCCAGGGAAGTGGTCACAGCACCAAGGCTGACAGAGTTCAAGGAGCCTTTGGACAACACTCTCAGGCACAGGGTGGGATTCCTGGGCTTGTCGTTGTGCAGGGCCAGGAGCTGACTGATGGTTCTTGTGGGTCCCTTGCAACTCAGAGTGTTCTATGATTCTATATATACTTATGTAAGTATGTATTATGTATGTATAAAAGCATCTCAGTTCTCAAACTCCTAAATCAGTACAGCCAAATTACTACTTTTTGTTCATTTTTTTCAGGTATGAAAGACACGTTTCCATAAGATGCTGTCAAACACAGACCTGTGGAAGAAATATCTACATTGTGAACAGGTCCATGCCAGAATAGGCATGAGTAGTGTTGTTCCGCTTCATCTTTTTGATGGGGCTTTTACCTAAACTTTAAAACAGATGAGATTTATTGAGGTTCCTATTCCAGTTTGGATTGTGAAGCAATTGCAGCATAGATCTCAATTATATATAGCGCTTTCAATGCAGTTATAATTAGTTCAATAATAAAGCTCTTACTCTAGTTGCCTTTTTTTTTTTCCCCATTCTGTTTCCCCTCATTCAAACTTTGTTTGCTGGACTTTTACTAACTTTCTGTTTACCTGTGACTCAGGAGTCAAAGGTCTTACTTTGCTGGCAATGAAGGGCTGGGTGCTGTCACTGCTGCTGCTGTTGTACCTTCACAGTGCCTGTACTCTTGCCGCTGTGACTACACAAAATCGTTTAGAGAGGGGTTTTTCCTGGGTTCCTGACCTTGTTTGTCCCACGTCTGTGAACAGCCTGTTTGGTTATGCCCCTGAAGGGAGTGACTCCACCAAGCATACCGAAAGAGCCATAAACACAAACACACCACAGTTTACAAAGCAGTTTGTAAACCTGCCGTGGTTTACTTAAATCACCGGGAGTTTTGCCACTGAGTTTTAAAGGGAACCAGCTTCCAGGATACAGGTTATGTACAGGAACCCTTCCTACCCATGCCTTGGCTCCTGTTCATCTGCAGCACTGACATGAAGCTTACTGTATTGACAGCTAAGTTTTTGATCCACCACCACGTCACCCCAGATTCCAGCAAAACCTGTCGCATGTGAAAAACGAGGTTGACGCTCCTGTGAGAATTTAAAAGTTTAATAGAAAGACAATCAGATACACAGAAATAAAGCAAAAGAAGTCACGGCCGGGTGCCTTGGCGCTCAGCCAAGAGCACACCTGAGACCTAGGGTTGCCTGCTTTTTATACAGTTCTTACCGTCTATTCTTTATGCATATTCAAACTTTTCCAGGAACTGTTCTGCATGGCCACTCCTTGGGTCCGCCTTTTTAGAGCATGCGCATTTCCTTGGCCTTGCAGTTTTATTTCTCTTGATCTCTGGGCTTGGGCTTTTTAATTCCCCAGACAGTGAGGGTTGATAACAGCTTCGAGCCTCTTTATACTTCACACATAGTGTTGATAACAGACTTCGGGCCTCTTCGTCCTTTAGGAAGAGAACTGATAGTAGCTTTGGGCCTCTTTTGTTCTTCACACAGGGTGTTGATAGTAGTTTTTGGGCCCCATCCTCTGTCCCCTTGGAGGTTATCTTACCCGTTCAGGTAGTTGAAACATACTTGCTGAACTCTTTGCTAAAAGAAAGAAAAAACTACATCCACACAGCAAAAGCATTTCTAACACTATATAATATTCATCTTAACACTATATAATATTCATCATGCCTGCAAAAAGCCAACAATACAACATGCATTTATAACACGCAGAATGGGAGTTCCTCCTAAAGCAGCTACAAGCAGAGTTTTGGTGCACGCCCTGTCGTCATGAGACTGCCTGGAGCTACACGAGACTTGTGATGGTGCCTGTTTGGGAGCAGGGCCTGGACTGCTCATGAACGAGGGTTTTATGGACAACCTGACAGGTGTGAGGTCTGCTTTCACACTGGGGCCGCAAAAATCTCTCCAAACGGATTCATGGAGGGATGAGGCGAACTCTGATGGTCTCCCTAGAGACAGGAGATAAGGCATCGATCCATGCCGGCCTCAGCCGTGCTCTGTGCCAAGCGCTGCTCTCCACATGGGGCTGATGAAATCTGCAGTCACTGCTGGCAGAGAACGGGAAAAAGACGGGAAGCAGGAGGACGAACGTAGAGAATTCCGAGCTCTCCGCACGCCCGGCCTGGCCCCCCTCAGGCCCTACCCACCGGGGGAGGCCGGCCGCGGCTCCCGGCGCTCTGAGGGCGCTGGGCTCCGTCACGGCCTCC
>WEIT01029713.1:7634-29916 GCA_013389985.1 Dryoscopus gambensis | reverse complement strand
CGGGCGCCATGGAGCGGCGCGGGGAGCGGCTGGGGGAGCGCTCGGCGGCCCGGCTGGACACCATCCTGCGGCACCTCTCCCCGCGGCTGGGAGCAGCCCCGGCTCCTGTATCCTTGCTGCTGTGGGGTCGGGAAGGGGCGGCAGCAGCACGTTGGCCCCCTGTGGGTCGGGGCTCCGCTTCCCCCAGCCCTGCGCGCTTTGCCTCTCGCTGCCCGCGCCCTTGTGGGTCCGTGGTTTGTCCTACAGGGACACCGGCCTGGGAAGGACACACACGGCGGGTCCTGCCATGTGTCCTGGTGCTGAGGACAGCACTTCCCTGGGAGCCCCGACTGGGATTTTGGGATCAGCACCCGACCTACCCCAAAAAACCTCTCCTGAGCTTCAGCCCCACAACCTGTGGGGAGCTGGGATGTGCATCTTGGCAGCGCCCCAGCACAGCCCCCCTAGCGCTGAGCCAGGGGCTTCCCTGCAGTGAATTTTCTTCCTAGAGATTCAAGGGATTGGGGGAGATAAACTCTGCATGACTTAAAAATTGCACGGAAAGTCACAGACTTCATTGAAAGGTACAGACTCGACTGGTGGAGCAGCAGCAGGAAAAACATCAAGGTTTGGTTTGTGAGTGGGAGCTGAGGTGGAAATGTTGGAGGCTTCCAACATCGAGCAAAGGAAACCTGGGTAGAAATCAGTTTTTACACTGATGTGTCCTGTGGTTCCAAAAGTTAAGTGGAGACTGTTTGCTGATAATATTTTTAAAACTGCTGTCATAAAATGTTGCTTTAAAAAGACAAGAAAGCGGCTGTTTCACAGAGCAGGATGCTGACAAGTTATCTCTGAGTTATAATAAATCGAAGATGTAATCAAACAGGATGTAGGAGTCCTCAAATTGATTAAAAATATGAAGGCAGATGGATAGTTGTTGACTCAGACTGCCATAACACAAGTAGGAACACAAGGAAAAACACCCTGCTTATAAAGATACAGGAAGTAAGGAGAGGTGCTGCACAGCCTGTTTGTTTTCAAATCTGGGTCATGATGCAAATAGCTTTGGACAAAAACATGACTAAGCTGGGCTGGAGCAAGAAAGGTGTGTGGATAAAATAAATGAGAGAATCTAATAAGAACAGATTCATTTGATACATCAAATGGTACATCAGTTCACTGGGTTTGTTTTAATCTCTGTGCCTCTTGGTTTCAGTTGTCCAAGCAACCCAGACTTGTCCTCTGAGTGTTGCAAAGTGTCAAGAGCAAAACCAGTGAGAGAAAGAGGCACTGCAGAGCCTGGGAGGAAGGTGCCTAAATGGAGTCTGGCGCTAGGTGGACTTGTCTGCTGTTCCCCCAGGGTGGGAGGTGGAAGAGGAGGGTCCCACAGCTGAGGTCCAGCCAGTGCCTGTGTCTCCATCAGCTGTCTGGATGTTTAGGAGCCTGAATAGTCAGGAGTCCCATTTTCACTGGAATTGGGCCTGAAATGTGGTGTGTGGAGCACTAGTGCCCTCAGATGGGGGATTCCTTGCTCTGGGATCTGCTGTAGCGGTTGCCAGCCAGTCTCCCCGTGTTCTCCTCCTTCTCTCTGTCTTCTGTTCTGTTCCCAGCACCTTTTCCTCCCTCTGGCTCATCATTTTTGCGACACATTTTTGCATATGTCGTTGTTCTTCTCCCACTGTGTGTAACTCTTGACAAGATCATGTTTAAGCTTCCTGGTGTGGGGACCATAGGCACAACTGCTGTGATGAAACTTACTTCTTATTCCCAAAGCATTCATGCTTTTATGAGCAGTAGAGGAAAGTCAGTGGTTTTCATAAAACCCAGAAGCAAACATGCATGTGCAGACCAGAAGATCAGCATGAAAATGGTCTTTTTTTGTCACGGATGACACTTCAATACCATGCCCCAAACTCTTGTGAGGCTTCTTTAGCAAGTGGGGTTTAATTTCCCTGTTGATGAGAACGTCTCTCTGCATAAGAGAAAAATGTTTTTTTAAACCTGTTGAGATGAATTGGAGGACAAGCCCAAAGCTCCTCTGTTCCTGCTGTCCCTGTCATTTTGGAAGGTCCTGATCTCTGCAGTAACTGGAGACAATGTGAGAGTTTGCACCACCACATGAGAATGAAACCTCAGGTTTACTCCTATTACTTTATTGTTTTAGATTTTTTCATTTTTAGAATATTTTTCAGTATTATTTATTATTTTAGAAGTAAAATGAACAAGAACATGGATCGAGTGTGCAGCACAGCACCTGCCTTTAGGATCGAGGACTCATGCCTGTAGATAATGTTCTGATCTATCTTGCTTGATTGTGTATTCCTTAATTCCCATCTCAGGTAAGCATTCCTACTTCAGCTCAATTCAGTGTTGTTCCTCACTCAGGGAGGTTTCGGTAAGCTCCATCTTCCTTGGCAGAGATAAAAGCAAAGCAACCTTCAGAGCTCAATTCTTCCCCCTAGCACACGTGTTGATCACTAGACACTGTTAATGTGTCCCTCTGTGTCCCAGCTACACCCTGGACAACGACCTCCTGACCACAGAGCAGAGGCAGTTCTACGAGGACAATGGGTACCTGCTCATCAAGAAGCTCGTTTCTGACGAGGACATCGAGCGCTTCAGGTGCGGGGCGCTGGCCTGAGGAGCTGGGGGGCCTGTGTGCAGCAGCATCCCAAGGGAGCTCGGGGAAGCTGGAGATCACTGCATTCTCCCAGCGTGGACATTCCCTCTGCTTTGCAGGAAGGAGTTCACAAGGATCTGTAAAAGAGAGGTGAAGCCACCAGGAGTTATGATTATGAAAGACGAGTCCCTGAAATCCCAGTTTGGTCAGTCTGAAAAAGTGGTTAATAAGGTGCAGGACTTCCAGGAAGATGAAGAGCTGTTCAGATACTGCACTCTGCCAGAGGTAAAACAAAGGAAAATCCCATCAGAAAGGGGGGTGGTGGTGGAAGAGCCACCATGTATGAATGTATCTGATCCTTCAGGTCACTCCCATAAGCGCACAAGTGAGGAAGGAAGATCAAGCCATCTTTTAAGAGTGTTCTACATGAACATGGGATAGGTGGAGGTCAGGGCAGAAGACTTAAAGCAGTGCTGCTCTGCCCCTGGTGTGGAGCCAGTCAGGAATGTGGCTTGGCCAAACCGTGCCAGGCTAGAGGGACAGATCAGCAGCATGTTGTGCATGTGTTGTGTCCAGGCAGACATCTCTCCCTGGGCAGGCCCAGCCTTGCAGCCAGTGTTCATCTTGTGGCAGATGGCCATAGCTCTGTGGGAGTACCCTCCCCATCTCTTCCACCCCTCCCAGCAGCCTGCAGCACCATCTTCCCTCTTGGCCTCCTCCCACCATGCCCATTTTTGTGCCATGCCAGATCTGCCTCCTGTCCTGCATCCCTCCATCCTCCCCGACCTCCTCCTCCTGTACCCTTGTCCTCAGCCAAACATTCAGCTCCCAGTGCTTCCTCAGCAATGTTTCATCTTGTTTTTCATGTTTCTAATTTTTTTTCCTAATGTTTTCTTCCCTGTAGGTACTCAAATATGTTGAGTGCTTCACAGGGCCAAACATCATGGCAATGCACACCATGCTGATAAATAAACTTCCAGATTCTGGTAAGGAAAACTTGGATTAGAGGAAAATAGATAAATTACTGTGTGTATGCCAGAGTTGAACTTAGTATTTTAGAAAAGCTGCAAAAAAAAAAAATTAAACCCAAATAACATTGAAAATTTACAAAGCCATTTTGGTGATAGTTTGTTTTCTTTTTACCTCTGCTTAATGAGATAACATGAGAAAACTCAGGAGAGTTTTTGAGGCTGCACAAAGTCTAAATCATATGGCAAATGAGGCAAGTGGAGATATCTTAACTGTATCTATTTAAGGAGCAGAATCAATGGCACAATAAGTATATAAACCATATATTAAAGGCTGTTTTGGTGTGGAGGATGTTTCCATTTCCATGGAGGGAAAAGAAATAACAAAAAAACCTTCTAGAATATTTATTTTTGTTTGGACTTTGTGGAAGAGAGCCTTTAGGGTAGAGACTATCTGTGGAAGCTGTAGTCCATAAAGGGGAGATTTTTTTTTTCCTTTTTTTAAAGAGAAAGCTAAATAAACATGAGCTGGGTGCAGCCCAGACAGGGTTGATTGTGCTTGCATCACAGCAGGACATCCAGTGCCTGCGGACAGCACAGCTGTTGGAAGGTCTTTGTGCTGGGGGTTTGTGCAACACCGTGCTGGTTAAAGTTCTCAAAACTGGAGAGCAGCCAAAATGAATGGTGAAAATGAGTGGTGGTGGTGGTGAAGGCCAGCAAAAGGAGCCTTGTGAGGGGTCACAGAGCTAAGCAGCCTCCCGGCTTTCACTGTGTGACCCAAGAGCCACCACCATGGTCCATTTTCGGGTGGGGTAGCAGCTCACCTGCTTGGCTTCTATGGCTGGGCTGGAGCAGGCACTGAGTACCCAAGTGTCTCCAGAGGGAAGCAGCAGCTCCTTAGGATGTGCTCCAGTGGTTTAACAGGAAGGAAAAGGCTGTGTCACGTTTGGTGAGGCTGAAGGCTTCTGAACCTGTGTTGCAGACAAACAGACCTTCCTGCACCCCATGCATCAGGACCTGCACTATTTCCCGTTCCGGCCCGCGTCCCGCATCGTGTGCGCCTGGACTGCCATGGAGAGGGCTCACCAGGACAACGGCTGCCTGGTCGTGCAGCCGGGGACACACAAGACAGCCCTGAAGCCTCATGGTTATCCAGAGTGGGAGGTAAGCGTGTCACGGAGGGCTTGGGAAGGGCCTGCAGGAAGGGGATGTGTTTTGGCTGGGAAGGACTCACTGTGGGGGGAGGATGTGCAGGCCAAAGCTGAGGGTTTCAGTGATTTTTTTTTCTGTTTATGCAAATACTGACATTGATTTGGGAGAGAGTTTCTTGGGTGACCTCACTCCATGTGACGTGGGTAGATTTGCCTCTGTTCCCGCCTTCACCTAGAAAATGTCCAGCACATCGTGGCATGACAGCATAAACACATGGCATGGTTTTCCACTGCCTTTGCCAAGTCTGAGGGCTCTGTCTCTTCCTGTCGACTTGTTCCTGCCTGATAGCATGTGTACTGTCCCAAAGAGGAGAAATCTGACAGTAAACAACTGGATGGAATAAAATATCAAATGGTATCTTTCTCCTAAGGGTGAATGTTTCCTGGCCTGGACTGTCACTGGTGATGGTTATACTGGGAGCAGAAGTCTGGACTCCAGCAGTGGCATCAGGCCACCCATGTGGATTTCCCCAGTGCTCTTCTCTGTTCTCTCCAGCTGAGAAATGTTCCTAATGGTCCAAATCCAGCTGCAGAAATACAGGAAGTATCATTTTCCTGTATCTCAGGCTTGAAGTAGAAGCACTAGTAGGCAATAGTCAGACTTTTAGCTCGGCATATGGAATCCTCTCTCCGGGGAAGGCAGACCCATAGCTGGCCCTACTGCCCTACTATGCTCTGAGAATCAGCACTTGCTCAAATTTTAGCCAAGTGATTTCAGTTCAGACTTTTTCTTTCCTAGGGTAAAACCAACAAACTTTTCCATGGGCTGCTTGATGAGGATGAGAAGATTCCCAAGGTTCACCTGGTCATGGAGAAGGGAGACACAGTGTTCTTCCATCCCCTGCTCATTCATGGCTCTGGGATAAACAGGACATCAGGTTTCCGAAAGGTAGGAAAACATATCTTGATACAGTTTTTTATATTCTTGATTCTTTAAAAAAAATTATTAAACTATCCCTCTTTCTGTTTTTATCCCCCACTCCCTTTGAATCATTTCCAAGTTTATTAATACGTGGATTAATGTTTTAGTGAGTTTTCTTCCTAATATACTTCTGCAGTCTCTTGGTTTTTTATTATTTTATTTTTAAACATCTGTCTTCTGCGAGAAGAGCATGCTGTGCAGCTGCTTGGGGAAAACAGAACAGGAGTAGAAATTAGATGTTGAATCTATGTTTGAAGCCTGGCTGACTGTACTTGCTTTTCCAGTAGTTCCCTTTCAGCTGTCCCAGATATCAGGACCTTCTCTAACTTTCTTCCCTGTCTTCTTGGTGTTCCATCTCTGGATAACAGGAGTCTCCATCATTCAATAAATAATACTTATTTATATGAGTGCACAACCCATTTTTCTATAAAAGATTTGTTTACATGTCATGATTATTTAACTGAAACAGGCAGTTTGGAGGCCTTTGGAGGCCTGCTCCTATCTCAGGAGGGATTCATCCAGGCACTGCAATGCGGGCTGCTCTATTTTTATTTTGGTTTGCCTATTGTGTGGCCTGTTCTTTCAGGCCCTGTGATATTTCATTGGTGGATTCAAAATAAGTGGGCTGCTGTGACCCTCTGGAACTAAGGAACTAAGAACCCTCACGGAACACACAGGTCTGCTCCAGCCCTGACTTTCCCTATTCCCACTCCAGCTGCTGATATTCTGAGATTAAGTAGTACAGCTCATGCTGAGGGAGTGAGGGAGAGAAGGGAAGGAAGAAGAGCATGTCAGCAGCAAGAGTATTTCTCCAAGGGGACACTCTCCGGAGCGCTTGGAAAGGAGGAAGGAATTTGCTGACACGATCTGTAGGGAAGGAGTGACGTGTCCACAACCTGGAATGCACGAGGTTTTTTCCCAGCAGTTGTTTGTAGTCCATGTGACACTGAGTGATGCCCAGTTTCCTCACACAGAGCATCAGCTGCCACTTCGCCAGCTCAGAGTGTCACTACATTGACGTCAAGAACACAACTCAGGAGCACCTGGAGAAGGAGCTGGAGGAAATGGTTCGCAAGAAATACAACGCAACTTCTGTGGAGCTCAAGGTGAGATTTGGCTCCGTGCCTTTTGTTACAAACCAGGTCAGTTCCCTTTCCCAAGTCTCTCGTGTGGCAGACTGGTGCTCTTTGCTATGCCCAGTTTGGCAGATCAGGCTGTATCAGGCAGAGGTGCTTGGCAGGATGAAAGATCTGATGTTCAGAGGATGACTGGCAGGCTTTTTTGCAGCCTTTTTCCTCATAATGCCTTGCTCTCTGGCAGCCTCTTCACATTCCTTGAGCTCCAGAAATGCCTCCTGAAGTTCTGCTTGTAAATAAAAAGATGTGGTCATTTGCCCTGAATTCAAAAGTATAAGAAGTTGGAATAAATTCAGCGCTTGTCCAGTTTGTATGTCCACAGTTCTTAGAGTTTCCTCTCCTAATGGTGGATGGATTTTCCTTTTAAAACAAGTAGCCACATCTGATTGCAATAACAAATGGATTTTTTTTGGTTAAGTATAATCCCACATCAGTTGTTTAGACTCAAGGCTGCAGCAGGTTTGTCAGTAGTGATACACATCTGCCTCAAAAGAAATAAAAAATGTGACTAATGGACTCTTGCTGAATAACTGAGACCACTGAGTAAAATAGAAAGCAAATGTAAATTCTTAAGGGATCCAGCCACTGAAAGAAAAATAAACCTTGTTACTGGGGTGAAAATCTTCTGAATGTCTTAATCTGCAGCAGTTCCCAAGTTTGTGCACAGCCAGTATCAAGGCACCAGAGTTTAGATGTAATAGGCAGCAATGTGCCTTTAAAATGTACATGTTTTGCAGTATCTGGGGCTTTCTGGAGGGGAGGACTTCCTTTTTCATCCTTGACGTTTTTGTGTTGTTCTGCTTGTTTCCCCGCAGTGTGCCTGGGTGTGGGGGGGTGCCCAGCTCTGTTCTGCAAGCTGATCTCACATGTGTGTAGAGTTGCAGTTTGCTTGGCTTCCAGTTCTGGGATTATTTAGGTACTTCGTGAAATCCAAAGGGACTTGTAGTGAGGCCCTCTCCTACTCCTGAGTGGAAGTAAGGTTGTCCATACAAACCCCAGAGAAGTCTCTGTGCTTTCATGTAGCTTTAAGAATTTTTTTTAGTAGAGTTGGAGTTTTCTCCCAGAGGAGTGCCCAACTCTTATTTCACCTTCACAAGATGGTAAGAACTAAGTAATGCTCTATTTCCATCTCGGTGAACTGGAATCCTGGTCACTGTTTTTTCTGGCCCTCAAGGCGCTTTTCCTTTGTCTCATTTTTGTTTTCAAGGATATTTGGAACTTCCGAGCACGGCTTGTGCAAGGGGAAAGAATTAACTTGTAGAAGACCCTGTGAAGAGCAGGACGGAAAACATGGGCCTGAGAATGAGCTCGTCTAAGGGAAGAACACAGACCCTGCCTGGGCAGGCAGAATTCCCTGAGCTTTGTTGACCTCTGTAATGGTAGCTTAGCCAAATGCTGCATTGCAAAATCGTTTTATGCTAATTCAGAATAATTGCGCTGAGGTTGGACAGCTGATGTTCATCAGAGGAAACCTAACCTAGAAAAACAGATTTGCTGTGGATGTCTTAGACAATCGAAGAATCAAGGTCTTGAAAGAACACCTTGATTTTTGTGGTGTTTTCATTCTTCTTAAAAGTTTCTAACATGACACACCTTTAAAATGATGCTATGTCAGCATAAGATTTTATGCAAGAATTTCCAGAATTTCCAACTTCCTTTCCTATGCAAAAAAAAAAAAAACAAAAAAACAAACCAGAGTTTCAGACTAGCCCTCAGTGACATGGGGGGTTACTAGTGTAGCTGGTGAAGATGTGGGTGTTGGTACAAGCAGAATCAGCTGTGTAAGGAGGTGGATAAAGAGAAAGCAGCAACCACTCACAGAGAAAAATGGGATTTATGGACAGGAATATGATTGCTGGTAGAGTTCCTCAAGCATGGCTTGGCGTGGCACTGTACCTGACCAAGCAGCTTTGGCACAGGTGAAATACGAGTCTGATGGTGTTGGGAGCTACTGGGCCAACAAAGCAGCCTCCCGCTGGCCTTGTACAACTGATCCAAGGCTGTGTGAAGTGAGGGAATCCTTTGAGCCTGGCGGGTCTGGGAAAAGGTACGTTTTGCTGCTGCCAGGTCGAGGAGGTGTTTGAATGCTCCCCGGGACACAGCGGTGGCAGGGTGGCGTGATGCACACTGAAACGATCCTCTTGCCTTTCACAATGTTTTTCCTTGCTTTCTGAAAAATTCTTTTGCTTTCAGAACGTATTTTTTGAAATAAAGAATAAATCACAGCAAAACTGCACCCTAGGGCTGTGTTGTGTCATTTCTGCTGCTCAGAAACTGGCAGTGGGGGGGGTCATTGAACACCCCAGAGCAAAGCATCAACCCTCAGCTTGTTTCCACTCCCCCTCTATCCACCCAAAAAAGGTGTCAAAACAGCACCAAAGGCTGCACCGATGGGCTCTTGTGGCACCTTCTGCCTTGTTTTGTGATTCTTCCTCTTCCTGCAGCATCTCTAGGTTTTCTTGTTTGTTTGTTTTTTAAACAAGGTGAGGTTTGAGCACAACTTATTGCTCCTACACCCTTGGTGCTGGAGTGAGGTGTCTGGGCTGTGGTTCCTGCCTGGAGACAGACATATCCTCGCAGCAGCCTCTGGTTTGACCACATCACCAAGAAGGCTGATGGGGGTCACTTAGGACAGATCCCCCCAGCCCTGCTCAGTGGGTGATTTTGGGTGCTTTGGTTCCTGCCAATCTTCCATGCCCTCTATAACCCTGGCACTGATCCAGCTCCTGGGGAGAGCATGGGCCCAAGTGAATAATTCCCAGTGACTTAGAGATCCCTCTGCTGACTTTGCTGAGTTCTGTCTCACAGCCTACCTGGTGCTTTCCATGGGATTTTTGTGAGAACCTGGTGTTTTCTATCTGGTTCACAGCACAGGATTCATGGAGAGACTTCCCTGTCTGGCATCACTGGTGAAGCTGGGTTGACTGCAGAGGGAGCTGTGGCCAAAGAGAAGAGCTACAGGTGTCACATTGCCAGTTTCAAGACTGAATTTCTCTTCCTATAGCTAGGAAAGAGAAGAAAAGGAAGTTTAACTTTGTTTTTAAAAATTGATGTACCTCTGCCTATGGATTTAGGCTTAAAATTCCCTCTTTCAGAAGAACAAACCCATCAAAGATCTCCGAGATCATCTAAACTCAGCAGTTGTCCCACCTGATGAGAGAATTATATCCTCACTCCTTCCTACACCTTGTTTGGTAACCGCCCTCTGGAGCAGGCTGTGCTTGCTCTGCTGGGCATAACACAGTTGGATGAAGCTGGAATCTCCCAGCACGGATGTGTGCGGTGTTGCTGGATACCTCCCCTGTAGCAATAATTGAGAAATAAACTTCCAGATCCATTAGGCAGAGCTCCAGAGACAGGGAAATGTAGAAGCTGTTGACATGCTTGGGTTGCTGTGTATTTTAGTGAAGAGGCTCTTACCCTATTAGAAAAGTTGCTGGAATTGAATCAAGTTAAAAGCAAAATATATTATTTTGGTAATAGTGTGTTTTAGTTTAGCCCTGGCTTGGTGGGATACGTTTCCTATAGGTCGGTTTGCTGTAGGTGTTCAGGTTCCCATGTTGGAGGTGCATGTGCGCTCCTAAATTGATGTTACATTTAAAACTTTCTTTCCAGCTTCATGTTCCTGCAGTTAGGTTAACCATGTTAGCCATCCTTGGACTATTTTTTTTTTCTATAGCAGCAACCAAGTTTCAAAAAGGAGTGTGTAAAAATTAGACACCTTGCTGCTTATTTGGCTATCTGCAGTTGCATGAAGCCCCATTGTTTCAGACACTTTTTTTTTTTTTGCCTTGACATTTCACATGTGTTGAAAACAAACGCTTCCTGGAGCCTGGTAAAAGACAATAAACACAAGAGATCTTTTGCTTAGAATTTATGTGCTATTTTCCAGACTAACAGTTCAGAAATGTCAGATTTAGTCTGACTCCTGACCTTGCTGACAGCGGTTGCACGCTCAGCGCTTTGATGTGAAGACACTGGATGGGTGCCAAAGGAAGGATTTTGAATCTTGGCTTTGGCTTCTAGTGCTGTAGATCAAAGTCTTCATGCAAGAGAATTGGGGGGGAAAAGGAAGTTTAATTAACTACATTACAGTTTTTTCAAAGTAGATTTGACTCTATAAGCTGATCTGGGATGCGGGAGATCCTTTTCCAGCAGTCATTTGTAATCAAGGTGGCAGTGAGTGATGCCCAGTGCCCTCACACAGCTGCCACCTCGCCAGCTTAGAGTGCTACTACAGTGATGTTAAGAACAGGATCCAAGAGCAGCTGGAGAAAGAAGTAATTGAATTTGGACATGCAAAATACAAAACAGCTTCTGCTCCAGACCTTGTGCTAATCTTAAATCACTACCTTATCTTGTAACTCACAAATAATTTTGGCCTTTTTGCTGACAAGGCTTCTTGATGCCTGCCTGTGCTGGAGAAGCATCCTTGCTCCACAGACAGCCCCCTCACAGCCCTGGAAATCAGCCCAGGAGCTCTGCAAACTCCTCCTGCTGCTCTACTCATCACCATTCCCACCTCTGGGCTGCCAAAATTGATTTCATCCGTGTTCTTTGCTATCTTTTCAGTGCAAATCAACCCAGGTAGGATGAGCTTGTGCCAGCAGGTATTTAGATAGGAAAGGCTGTTATTCAATCCTTCTGGAACTGGATTTGCAAGAAGACATGGTTTATAGAACACCCATCTGAGTGCCTTCTCTGCTCACCACATCAATCCCTGAGCCTTTTGGCTTATGCCAAGCCGGGTTTTGTGCATTGGAGCTTGTAGCTTTTAATTTAATGTAGTGTTGTCTGTAGTTTTCTGTTTGACACTTCGGAGAGACAAATTAATGGGTGTTTTTATGGCCAAACGGATGAGCTCATACCAGGAACAAGCAGGAAACACTGCATTCAAAGATGGTGTTTTGTTGTTGCTGTTGTTCTGTGGGGGTTTTTAATGCAGTTCATTTAGAAGAAATGAGCAAAGGTAGTGCAGGGAAAAAGAATCAACCTTTAAAGTGACCTCTAAAGACCAGGATGGAAAACCTGTGCCTGAGCATCAGCTTCTGAGGAGCCAGATTCATGTGCTTTTTGCCCCCTGTGTAAGGGACTTGCCCCAAATGCTGCATTACAAAAGCATTTCATGCTAGTACAAAATAGGTGCAGCAAGGCTGAACAGCTGATGGACTTCAAAGAAAACCTGACCTACAAAATCAGATTGCTGCAGATAGTTTAGGTAATCAAAGATAGGATGAGTTGTGCATGACTTATTTTTTCTAGTCTTTTTTTTCTTTTGGGCTGATATTCTATTAATGTAAGATTATTAATAAAATAGTTAGGTAAAATCATATTATGATAAAATTTCATGTGTGATTATGTGTTTAAGGTTTTTAATATCCTTTTTCTTTGCAAAATCAACCACTGAATTAGTTTCAGTTGGAGCTTACATGGGAAGTCATTGGTATAGCTGATGGAGAATGTGGGTTTTATTTTATTTTTGAAATAAAGATTAAATTGTAGCAAAACCAATGTCAGTGGCTGCACTAGATTATTTCTGTGGTTCAGAAATACTGTTGTGGCTTGTGTGGGTGAATAACCAAAGTGAACCCTGGAGAGGCCGGTGCTGGGTCTGAGGAAAACATTGGGGTCCTGCAGCTGAGTCACCCAAAAATCCAGTAACTGCTGGGCCTGCAGGATGTTTGGGCCAAACCCATTTGGGAGACAGCTCTGGGCAAGCCACCGGCCAGTATCTCCTCATGTCCTTGCTGGGACCATCCTGATTCCTGATGTTAGAGCCAAGTATTCAGGAATCAGGGTAGTAGTACAATCTCTGGCACAAGAAAGGCATCTCAGAAAATAGTGAGGCACATAAATTCCAATACATCCATCTCCCCCACTCCTTGTTTACTGCTAGAGCCTAATCAAAGCAACTGGTTTGGTTTCTTTACCCCATTTTTGCAAACAAGCATTGTTCTGACTCCCATGGAGATACATGTCTTACATATCCCAGTCCTGGGGGCGTTTATGAAAATAAAGCATTAATCCTCCTTTGACAATTTAATTTCTGCAGAATCTCCTTTCCTTGGGCCCAAGAGACAGGAGTTGGAAGGCTGAGACCAACGTGGAATTTCATGGTGCTTCTGTGAACTCCAGGTGAGAAGCTCCTGTTAAGTCTGAAATGAGCAAGTGCTGTGAAAGCTGAAATTACAGACCACAAACCAATCCCTTTTTGTGGGCAAACAAAGATGTTGAGGAAGCAACTCATCCTCTTCCTCAGAGAAATACCATGCAGACCCAGGGAGTGTTTCATTCTGTACTCTATTTATTCTGAAGGAGGAATCCACAGGAGATGTTGCCAAGCAATGTCACAGTTACTGATTTTGTCCTCTAGCAGTGACACCCCACTCAGCAAATGGTACCAACACGAGACTGAAATGAATGCTACAGCCCAAGTTGCACCAATAAAAGCACCAGTAAGAGATGAGGGCTGCAGAATGCTAAGGTGAATCTGTCCAGTTGCTTCAAATGAAGTAACTTATTTCTCTTCCAGCCCCTGTGCAAGCAAACAAGAGGCATTGACAAGACCACTGGGACACTTGAGACATTTAGTGGCTCTTTGATTGAATCACTGAGGTTTGAGGGGTTTTAGGTACTTAAAAATATCTTGTGATCCTACTGGGCATGAGCTAAGGGCAGGAAAAGGCTCAGGTCCAGGAAAAGCTGGTTAAAGGCCCCAGGCATGCCTACAGAGATGTGCTTTCAGAAAAATGCCTGTATGGAGACAGCATTTCTTAGGAGCCACCTCTTAGAGGAAGATCTTGTCCTGCTTGGTCTGAGGCAGCTACTCTTCCTATTTAAAATGCCAGAAAAAGGGTAAAAGCTTTTAAATATAAGCACTCAGCTCTTTAGAACCACTCACAAAATGGGGCCAGGTCCATTAAAATGTTTTTCAAAAGGGGAGCTGCAGGTCTGTAGCCATTGTAGTGTGGATGGTGCTGGGAGACAGGAAGCTCAGAGTTTGCAGCATAAACACGGCTGGCTTCCAGTGCCAAAGCCATGGAAGGGTTTTGTAACAGGTAAGCCAAGGAAAAATTCAGGACATCTGTTTGACATCTGTTCCTAAGGGTTCAGAGTCAGTAATTTTTAAGCCCATGGAGAATGCTCTGTACCTACAACCCTCTCACACCCCTTTTCGTCCAAGAGCTGAAGAACCCAACAGGTTGGCATGAACACATCACAGTATTAATTTCATAAGTGCTTATGGAATCTACAGTCATTCCTGTTCATGATGATTTGTCACTTAAAAGTCTGGTGAGGTCACTCTTGTATTATTAGTTGGAAAGAACAGGCATGAATGTGCATTTCACATGCAGCCTTTTTCAGTCAACTAAAAAAAAAAAAAATCAAAGTTCAATATCCATGCAGTGGCCTGGTGGACACTTGGCAGATATCTCTTTCATCAAGAACTGATTCCCCTACTGATTCATCCCTAAAACCTCAATCTTCTTGGCAGTCCAATATAAATGTGTATTTCAGACACAGAAATCCATCCTTACGTTGTGAAAAAAAAAATCAACTCCAGGTCACTTAAGACTATTGAGAAATTTTGGTTGTTCCTCTCCTCTTGGTAGAAGTGTTTCTCCACCAATCTTCGGACCCTTTTTCTCCTGGAAACACGAACCATGGAGAAAAGAAGTTAAATGTGTGGTAGGTGTCTTCCAAACAGTTCTCTGGCAGAAGTTGTGATAGGGATAAATTACCTGATGAAATATTAACAGACCCTCTAGGCACCTTGACATTCTGAATTCTTTACAGCTTTGTTCAAAAGCCATTTCCCCATGGTTAAATAAAACAAAGCTTTGAGAACAGAAAGCAAAAAGTGGAAGTCCACTAAAACACAGCCTGCAGGCACCTGTGTGTACCTGACAAAATGCAGAGCTGCTTGGCTTTGCTGGGAGCTCGTAAGGGCACAGAACCAGAGAGGGGGACAGAAGTACCACGGGAAGCAGCCAGAGTGCTGAGGTGCTCAGAAACTGCTGGCTCACACTTACCTTTAGCATCCCATCTCGCTCCCACTTGAAGAGGCCACAGTAACTGAAAGATGAAGAAGGCAGGTGAGGACCACTCTGGTGTGTTTGCTGCACAGTATGAGGGGATCCTAAAGCAGCCCCACACCCAGCCCATGCTCCTTGGCACAAGGTCTAACATTCCCCTTTTAGGACATGGTTATGTGACTCACAACAAGTTACCTGTGAAGGGACGGTACCAAAGTCCCAGTCACTATTTCATGAGGCTCATTTCTTACCTGCAGGGCTTTTTTGGGAGCCTGTCAAGGGAAATAGCTCTGCTTCCGCAAGGACATTTGAAAAATCTCTTGATGGCATCATGCCAGAGGTAGTTGTGGTTATCCTGCACACAGGTCTCCAGAGGCTTGAAATAGGTGTAATTACACTGTCAGGGAGGAGAGAGAGAGAGAGAGAGCATACGAGACCTGTTCTGAGGGCCGGCAACAGCTGAATGTTCAGAGGAAAGCATCCCTGTCCTCTCCCATCCTGAAGAGCCCAGCTGTTGGATCACTGCCCTAGACTTTGCCACTGCTCCTTCTAATGCCATCCTCCCCTTGCCACCACCCTGTGGTCCTGCTCCTAGCACTTCACGAGGCACAAGTGTCCCTCTGTGCAATCCCAAAACGGGTAGGGAAGGCAGCAAGAGGGAAAGTTCAGCAGGGGCTGAAATTTTGGAAGTGAGAGGCTTCCCTTCCTCTCAGTACATTTGGGACAGTCATAAAGCTCCACTCCTCTTCCTGATGGCAAAGTCCCCAGAAATGCAGATAGAGGATTCCCACCCAGTGTTAATGTTTCAAGAACTTTGCTTATTTTGTCGTGAAATATGGGGAACTGAGGGTCCTGGTACAAAGCACTTCATGGAAGAAACTGAGAAATTCCAGTCAGCAATACCCACGGAACCACTGGCACAAGCATCAAGCTGAGATGTTCAGCACAGCACTAAAGCCTGCCTTGCCGTGTCTCAGGCACTCTGTGCACAGGCTGCTCTCAGCAACAGGCATAAGTAACAAAGCTGTCTCCATCAATCCCTGCACTGGGCCGCGGCCAAGAGTGTGACAGATGGGAGTCTGCAGGATAGTTCAGCACCATTTTGTAGAATCCATGTTCCACTCCCCTGCTGTTACCTTGGCTCCCCTTCACTCACCGTTTTACATGTCACAACTCGGCATTTCACTGCTTTAATGTTCCTCATCTTCTCTTCCAGTTCTTCCTTTTTCACCAGTGGCTGAAAGTATTGCTCCTGCAGCTCAGCCTCAGCCTGTGTGGCACACAAAATGGGTTATGAGGACACAAGAGGGGAGAAGCCACTCTGTAAGTGGCCTTAGGGCAAATTACCAGGCCTGTTTGAAGCAGACTGCAGTCTGGGAGCAGAGAAAGACCACATCTCTCTTGGTTCAAACAATCCGTATTGTACACAGGCTGCAGTTCACCAGCACTGAAACGAGCCACCTCTGAGATGTACGAGTGGGCAGGTTTAACAACAGGAAGTACTGAAATAAGCACATACCCACAAGGCCAGTGCAGAGACAAGTCAGGTAGGCAGATGTAATTAATGGAATAGGTTATTAGCCAAAATATTACTCCCCAGAAGACCTTAAAGCAACTATGAGCGTCCAAGACAAGAGCCCTGTGCCACTGGAGGTGCTGTAACCCTGGGAACACGCTCAGAGACCCCAGTGTGAGAAACCCAACCTCTCAGCTCTTCAGGGCACCTGCAGGCATTTCACAGCTGACACAAGTCACAGATGAAGGTGGCAGCTGGCTTTATGTGGCCAAGTAATGAGGGACAAAATAGGCACGTGTCTCATTTGATTTTAAGGCAGAGAGATTTCTCTAATTATTCACCAATCAAGGAAACTTCACTGATTATTCCAAACAGAAAAACCTGATGGCAACTGGCAACATGACCTTATCATGGTTATGGCAACAGTGCTGACTTGCAGGCATTGTGCCCTGCGTGCCCAGAGACACCCAGCCCATGGGACAGTCTGGAGCCTAGGACATGTTTGAGTGCCTGCTTCTTGCTGAAATCATGAGGAGTCCAGTCAGCTCCCTAGTTTTAAGCCCTCAGTCACAGCTGGATGGAGGCCATACCTCTTTCAGGACATCTGTGTGCTTGGACTTGGCCTTCAGAATTTTCTGGAACTCTTCAGACTCCAGATAGGCCAGTTGCTCACGCCGTTTCTTTTGGGCAGGTTCCAGTTCATCCATTTCTAGGGAGACAAAAAGGCTCAGTCCTACAAAACAAGGCTGTGATGTCTAAACTTGATCATTGCAAGAGATTTTGGAAGTCTCAGGTCTCTCAGGCAGATGTTCAGGTCAAACAGCAGCCTTTCATAGTTTGGGAACGTGAAAACAAGTTCAAATATGGCTTAAAAAAAAATAAAAGTGTTTTCTTAAAATAACATCGCATCTTCTCTCAAAGTACTGTACTAGGAATTTTCACATTACTCCCAGGAGTGCAAGCAGTGTTCCGTCACTGACTGATGAAGAAACTTTAAAGGGAATTAAACAATTCATCGACGATCACACAGTAAATCACCAGCAGGCAAACACAAGTTCCCACAAAAAATTCAGATACCTTCCCAGGTGGGATTAGTTCTTGGTTTCCCTTGGTGAAGTCAGCCATGCACTGCAGATGCTCAAGTGCCAGAAGAAAGGGAACAGAGATGAGCACAGGGAGCTATCAGAGATTACATCTCACATTTTCTCCACAGGGTTAGATTTTTTTAGTCTTTCCAAAAACCCCTGAAGTCCCAAACAGATCTAACTTGGCCTCTCTTTAGCACAGCAATTAAGTCCTTAACCCAGCAACTACTGCTCTGTTCAGTAGGACAGAAGCACGTTTTCTCTATTCTAGAAGCTAACAGTACATACCATTGCCTGCTTCTGCACCTTGTGGCTGAGCAACATTTTTCTCAACTCTTTCAACAATTTCTAGGACATCCTCAACATCAGTCCGTTTCCTCTTGACACTGTTCGGGTCTGTTTTAGGAAGAATCTGGCCTTTTGCTCGTAGTCGTTGTATTGCAGCCAGCTAGAAAACAGGAAAGAGGAGGGGAAGTGTTGGTGACCTGTCTGGCTCCCATGCTCCTACTTCCAGAAGTAGCAGAGGAAGGCTGTCAACTGGAAGAGAGAACATCCACTGGCCTGAACATGGAGCTGGCTGGAGAGAGACCCAACAAAATTCCCAGCTCTGCCATACATCTAATTCACCACATCACCCAACCTCTCGTGGCTTCCCAAACCATAAAATCACTCCTCCACAGGTGTTACCAGGCCTCATATCTCTGCAGCTGTGCTTTATCTGCTTCACAAATCAGTAAGTGTTCCAGAGAAATCAAGTCACTTGAGATTTCCACATAAACTGATAATAATTTGGTACTAACAGAAAATTGCCTACAAATATTCCTTCTCATACTCCCAGAATGCTAAGACCTCCTCATTCTAGCTGGAAGAGAAAAGTTTATTTGACAAACAAATGAACATATTTTTGCCAAGAAAATATGCAATCTGTTCTGGTTAGAAACCAAACTTACCCAGACTCATGACACAACACAGCTAAACCAGTTGCTTACCTACCTGTCAAACAGAAAACTCCTGCAATACACTGCACTAGCAATGCCAAAGAACAAACAGGCAGAGTGTAGCACTCCAGGGGTTTTCAGCACAAATCCCTTGCCTTAAGAGATTGACGAAAGGCATGGACTTTGGCACTAATAACTATAAGGAACCACAGGTTTCCTGTGTGCTGGAATATAGGCCAGTGTGATCCCTCAAATCAGAAACTTCACTAACACCAGAACTGAGCTGGGCCATATCTGACCAAAGACTCCTCTTATACCACAAACCAAATTTCCCTTAACCTCTCCTTAATACTTAAAAGATCCAAAGAGCTGGTACCTTTTTGGCTTCTGCCAAGCTGTCTAGCTTTGGCCTTGGAGGTGGAGACTTGTCAAAGAAGAGGATATCTTCTCCTTCTGAGAAGCCTGTACCTAGCCTGGGCCTTTGAGGACTTGACATTTTTGCAGCTTTTGGAAACTCTGCCCCAGGCACTGGGGAATGGAGGGAGGTCTGTCTCGAGGAGGATGGGAGAGCAGGAGTGCTGGCTTTACCTGTGTTCTGGAGAAACCTTGCAAGACAAGAATAATTCATTCAATTAGAGACACAAGTCAGAGATAGAAAGGTTTAAGAAACAAATAGGAGGGGATGCAGAATATGATTTTTTACTATTTGGCCTTTAATTGCTAAAAAGAAACATACAGCAATTTAGGCATTCAGGAGAGGAAAACAAGACTGGTAAAGAATTTGCAGGGTCACCAAAATCAAGAGTGACTTGAAGAAGGCACCAGAAGGAGTGACTGAAAAATTGTTTTCAAAGCTAAAATCAGAGAGGCATCACACAAAGCTGGGAAGTAAGAAGTGAAAACACAGTTATCCTTAGGGCTACAATAACAGAACCCTTCCTATGAAAGCTGGTGTGTCTTACCGCCTCTGAATCTCTTCAGATCGCTTTTTTCTGGCCTCCAGCAACTTCTGTTTCTGTTGCTTGAGCAGTGCTGAAGCAGAGATAGACTGGAAATTTGCCCCTTGCTTCTTTTCAGCATCTGGGAAAAAAGAATAAACCAAAATAAAAAGCCACTTTGTTCAGAAGGAGGTAGAGTGATTTTAGGCGTGGGTCTGCCTTCAGGCAAAAGGACAATACCTGTTTTGGTCCAGTGTTTGCAGAGGTTTCGTGCTCCAAAAGTTGGCTGTGCCAGCAGTTCCCTGAATTCTTCGGAACACTGCATGGGTCTCTTTGCTGCACCTGAGTGGAAGAGGCAGAAATACAACAGATTTGCAGTGAGGAAGGGAAGCAGGCCTGGCTTTCGAGATGCAGAATTGTCTAGGTTGGAAGAAACTCTTGCAGGTCACCTGAGCACTTCCTAAAGCAACACCAACCTTTACATTATATTTGGTTGCCCAAGGTCTCATCCTTTGTCACAGACATTTCTACCCCTTCAGCAACTTAATCACTAAGTTCTTCATCAGCCTTGGCTGTCTGTGTTACTCCCACCATTCCCATTTTTAGGATGCTTGACAGTCCTGAAGCCTCCACACTTTATCCCTGGAGAATTAAGAGCAGCTAAAAGCTGCTATGGACATACACTATATTGTCTGAAATGGAGGCAACTGATGGAACTGAAAGATGAAAATAAGACATCTAAGTGGCATCTAGAACACAGTTTGAATAATCTGTCATCTGCTCTCCAAGGAGCACAAAGAAGGTGTAATATTAAGTGCCTTACAGAAACAAAACAGAGGCAGAGAAAAGTGGTGACGTCCCATGGGCTACGAAAGGAACATGTTTTGACACAAAAGAAAAGCACTAGAAACAGGGTGGGTTCTCAGGAGGTCCCCTGCATTGCAGACCTAACTGATTTATACTTAGTATTCCTTAGAAGCTTTGAAGGTTGACAGAAGTAATTTATTTTAATCAAATAAAATAAATCCTCTAGTTAAAAGTTCTTAGAACTTCCAATTCTCATTAATCTGGCAAAGATCTTCTGTCACTGTCCAAAGACACAACAGGAGACTTAATTTGGGGGCACTGACTAAAAAAGAGGGGGCATGGAGCTACACAGTTGCTTAGTTACATTTGCCTTGAAACTGTGATCCCAAGAGGGAAGAGGAGTTTTGACTGAGAAAGCTGCCTGCAAAAGACCACTTCTGCAGCAAAGTGACTGCCAGGTTCATTCAGTGAGTAGAAGGCCCTGGGACACATCTACACATTGAGCTGGAAACATCTAAAGAGTGAAGAGACTACTTGGGTAATTGGGTACCAATTTTCTGCCTGGTTTCCTGGACAATTGCATCGGCTCCTCTCACGACCAGGTTGGAGAGAGTGGTTTGAATCTTCCTTTTCGGCACAGCGGCTGCTGCACTAGAAAGAGGAAACAAATGCAGAACATCAGAGTATTCCCATGCTTAGAGTAAGGACAGGAGTCTGAATACCAGCCCAGTGTTACAACAAAACTCCAGCCACCCCAAAGGGCCATCTGTCTGCCTTTGGGAAGGATGTGAATCTAAACCCAAATTCCTGCATAATGTTTAGGATCTCCCATTTCTCCCTTTGTTGAGATACGTATTGCCTATGCATTAAGGAAAACTAAACAGATTATAGCTTTGCTCACAGGTAGTTCCAGGGGTGGAAAGGAGGTTGGAATTGCTTCATTACTGTGGAGTCACACTGGGTATCAATCAGAGGGCAGTGGTAAGGGAATAAAAGCTGTGTCCAAGCACAGGGCTAGATCCAGCTGTGACTCATCCTTCCACAGCAGTCTTCATGGGATTTGGATCAAGGACCTATGAGATGCACACTGATCTTGGTCACTCCTGTTTCCTCATTAACCCATAGTGACACTATTATTTCAGCCAAGGAAGACATGAGGAAATACAGAATACACTGATTCTGGGATTAAATGCAGTGAGCTACAACAAAATACAGTTACAGTCTTGGAGACTTGAATGCCTGGGATCTCATGATCTCAAAGTTCATTAATCTATTGAAATACAAAGCTCCCTGGCTTTCACACCACAGTAATATTGTAGAGGTAAAAACACCCCTTACCACATCTTACTACCAACTTAAAATTTTCATATCAAACAGCAGCTCTGTTACACCATGTGGCCAGTAGGATTATGCCAAACGTGGGGCATTTATTTCTACTTGGTGACTGTAGTCAAGGCAAAGCGTTCTCTAACTGAATAAACTCCCTTAGGTACAACTTCAGGCTCCCTTGCACATGTGAGGGAAATTCTGTTCAAAAGCAAGAGAAATAAATGGTTTATCTTACACTGAGGCTGCATATGCTGCTGAAGAGACTCCTCCGTAGTAAAACCCATCCTGACACAGCCTCTCCTTCAAAGTGGGATTTTTCCGACCAAATTTTTTGGGGACGCGGCCACCAGAAAATGTGGACTGCAGCTCTGCCCGCTTTGAGCTGAGCTTCTTGTACTGGGATTGTATGTGATACTGACAATATTCACAGTCATTCTGAAAAGAAATGGGAGAAGCCTATTACAGAACACCAGCAATTACAATTTACTTCATTCTTCTCACCCACATGCATCCTTCTATGGCTAAACTGAAGTAACATCTCTACTGTGGTACTCCAGCATTTGACAAACTAAGCAAAAATATGCCCACACTTGAGCAATGAAAAACAAAGCTAAAATTGCCTACACTAATCACTGGAAACAACCTTGTGCATCAAAGAATGTTAAGGCTATTCCTTGAAGTCAACTCATATCCCACCCAGGACCTCTTGCCCAGATTCTGTATTCTTGACTCTACTCAATTTTATGCACTGTATGCACAGCCTCCTCCTGGAGTGGGTCTGCACTCACAGCCTTGAT
>WEIT01029711.1:4705-17435 GCA_013389985.1 Dryoscopus gambensis | reverse complement strand
GGAACACGGAACGGGGGGGCGGACAGCGCGTCCCGGGGGTGGGAGGAAGGGACACAGAATCGTTTCCTTCCTCGCACGCAGGAGCCGCGGGAACGTGCCCGCCCCGCAGCCTGTTTGAGGCGCTCATCTTGGGAATCGGGGGGAAGGCGTTTTCCCAGGAGCGCTTCTCTCGTCCCTGCTCTGGCCCAGGGATCACTCGCCTCGGCGCTGGGCGCTGTGGGACCTCTGTCCTTAGAGCTGGGACAGAGAGCCCCTCAGGCAGAGCCGACAGGTGTTCCTGGAGGAAAGGCGTCCTTTGTAGGTGTTGGGTTTGCAGCCAGGTCCAGAGCGAGGAGCGCCAGCAGCGTTCTCTGAGCCCCAAGCCCGCCGGTTCCTCCAGGAGGGACCTGAGGGCAGCGGGTTGTGTCACTGTCCCTCCTTTCCCATTGTAGAGAAGGCGCAGACCTTCCTTAGTTGTTATACCATTCCTGCATTTATAGAGCTTTTAACTGTTCTCAACATCTCTGGGGGGTTTTTGTTTTGGTTTTTACTGGTGTCTGTGATTGTAGTCCTTGATACTTGCACTGTTGTTTCAGAACTCTGCCCATCTGACCTACCTTCCCCTTTCCGCATGTTTCCTTCTTGTTTAAGGTCAAATAAAACTCACACTTTATCCAAATTATTCACTTACTATCCTTCCTTCCTGTACACTAGGTTAGTTGAGATTTGGTGGTTATCATTCCCTTGAAGAGCACTGAGCTTCCTACTTGCCTTTTTTCCTGCCAGACTATTCCTATGTGATCCAACATACACTTCTCCAATTCCCTCATCCTAGAGATCAGTTATGTTTGCTTTTCTCTATCCTTTTGTTTCCATGGATCACCCAATGTGAAGTTATCACCCTTACCTAAGTTGCTTTCTACATTCCTGTCACAAGTGTTTATATCTGTCTCTTGGAGCCATGCAGGGAAGCACTCCCATTCCAGATGGTTTCTCCATCTTTCATGTCAAAGTTTGTCATCAGTGTTCCAGGAAATGTCCCTTGTTGTGGTCCTTCCTGCACAACCACGTGTCCCATTGCCATGAGCTTGGTTGATTCCAGTACCTGTTTGGAGAAAGCTCCTCTGCCCCGTGAGTTGGGGTTTGTGGGAGGTCCTTACCAGGACAGGGCCCAGCTTCTTTCATCATTCTCAGTGGCTTCTCGTGAAGCAGCCCTCACTCCCTTCGCACATTCAATTTCAGACCTGGTGAATAAAAAACAAGGCCATCTCTCTTCCTCTTCCATTACCTTCCTGAGGAAGGCATTACCTTTATGTTTGTATTCCAGTTACCTGGGTGACACCTCTGTTGCCCCAATTAGAACAATTAGAAGATACTCTTTATTTTTTAGTCTATGTAGCCATTTGTGCAGTGGAGGAATTTTTTGTGTTTTTTTTTCATATAATGGGATTAAGCAAATTAAATCTGGTAGTAGAAGAAGGTAAAGACCCCCATCAGACTCAGATCAGTATTGCAGTGAAGCACTTGGATTTTAAGCACGGGCAGATTCTGACTGCATAGCTGCTTCCACATAAGCATATGCTGAGGTTCTTTGCTAAATCGAAGCTTTAATTTCCTTCTCATTTCTTGTGGCCTGTTCTGCATTTTTAAGATGAGACAGAGTGTGAAATAAAATACTCAGAAAAATAATTTCTCTAGGGCATATTCTGTTTGATAATGTCATACCTGGAACTTCATCTGGGCTGTCAAAACAATATCGCGTGACAGTAAAACTGAGCACACTTCATATAAGTAAATCTCTCACAGTCTGTAACTAAGTATCAAGAATGAGCTGAAGGCTCCTCTAGCTGAGCTATTTCACTGAGTGAGAAATGATGTGACCATTAGAGAGCAGATACCTCCCAGCTAGTAGCTCCAGGTAACACCATGTGGACGTGGCAATGAATAAGTGCATGGATGTACATTTACAAGGCATGCCGTGGAAAGACAGGGCATTGATTTCAAAGAGATGCAGAAGAAGAGGTTCTTCTCCTTGACCAGCATTGTTGTCCGCCGTGGTTCGTAAGGCCACATTTCTGGTGAGATTTGCAGTTGTATCAGTGATGCCCTGCAAGTTATTGGTGATTACCTCACACAAGAGGGAACAGCATTTTCAGTGGTGATGTGGGTCTGCTTCTTTTTGATGTCATCATTAAAAATTGTAGGATACTGAGCACCCTTTTAAAATTTCTGGTTAGAAATCGTGCTCAAACATGTTACAAACCTCTCAGAAGCTGTGATTAGAACCAATTTTGTTAATTTCAGGAAGCGATCCAACCAACAACCTGGTGTTTAATAGAATTGCTTAGCATGGTATAGAAATATAAATCAACTACAGAAGGAGTTAAGAAATTTTCTCCTTGAGAAGGCAAAAAGACGACATAAGAGGACTTAGAGAGGTCAGGCTAAATCACAAGTGAAACAAAGAGCAAAGGTGAAGAGAGCAAATCTCATGCTAGGGTATCCAAACAGAAGAGTCATACCAAAAGTAAGCCCAGGGAGAAATAGTTGTTCTATACCCAGTGCCAAGGAGGCCTCAGCTGAAATACTGTGTTTGGTTCCAGACACTGCATTTAAAAGAGGTAATAAAGATCAGAGACTAAAATCTTTGAAGTGGCACTGGTAAGGGTCTTAGAAAACATGGCCTGCAAAAGAAGAACAAAGGAACTAGATTTGTTTAGTCTAGAAAAGGGAAGAAAGAATGAGGGGAACAGTACAAAGTTCTGGCAGTAAACTTCTATGGGCTCAGCACTGTAATAGTCTTTGGAGGCCGTAGGATCCCTGATGGTGGATGCTTTTAAAATTACAACAGATTGGGGTCAGCTGCCCTCTGGACAGCTATCCAGGGCAGCAAAGCAGGAAGATCCTGAGTGACATTCTGCCTTGCTGGGACAGGCTGGGAACTGCAGCACTGGGAACACAGCGTCTGCAAGAAACAACCCAACCCCCCCCCCCAGGTCTTTCAGCAACAGCCAGCAGCTCCTGCTCCTCCTGAAGACAGGATACCACTAGTCAGCTTCCATTGTAGCACGTCACCTCTCTAAGCAGCAGCATATGCCAGATTCTGCTTAGTTCTGTTGTTTGGTTTCATGGCAAATCCAAGATTACGAATATAGTCAGGACAACACTCTGGGACGCTACCAGGCACTAAGGTGTCAGATACTGTCAAGTGTTGTCTACACTTGTCCCTGCAAGACCTTTCAGGTCTGTCCTAGCATTACATTCTTATGAGCAGGGGTTTGACTAGAAGAGCACTATAACACAAGGCCACTCCGTAGATCCACATCTTTGTGCTGCCTGAGCTAAAGTCCCATAGGGAACAATTCCTTTCACACCAATAGAGTTGCAAGCAAATGCCTTTATTGGTAAAGTAATATTGGACTCTTGTAAACAGCAGCATTGAAATGTGTTGCATTTTTGTACTCGCTTTATGGATGTGATTATCAAGTTCCATATAGATATTTACTGAAGTCAGGTTTTGGGGCTGAATGCCCTATCGTAATTGGCAGGAATGAAGAAATAGTCCCTCATCGGGCAGAGCTCATAGTGAAAGCATAAAAAGTCTAATTTATTGCATTCTTTCAATATGACTTCATTTTCGAGCATTTTGTGACAATCTGACCTAATATTGCACTGATTCAGACAATAGAGCTGTTCTATTGTACTTTAATGACTGGAAATGTAATTTGCTTCCTGTTTAATATTTAAGCCAGCAATAATACCAAAAAGGCTTATTGCTCCTAAGAAAAGATGAAAGGGGCATAACTCTTAAGGTTTTTTTGTGTTCAAAATTTGACCTACTTTAAAAACACTAGAAACTCATGGGAACGGTCCTCAGAATTAAAAATACCAATATAAGATTGTTGCCTGGGAATTTTAAGATACATCACTTCCAGCTCATTGAAAAGCAGAATTTCCCTCCCAAGGGAAATCCAGATAATTCAAAATTAATTTTTGTCCCAGTATTTTAAAATACTGAATTAACAGAGTTTTTCCACAGAAAAATGAAGTTTGGAAAGAAAAAAAAATATTCTGAACTTCAGAAATATTTAACTTGGGTTTGGTGACTGTCTTGAAATGTTTGTCTGGCTTAGCTGAAGAGCCATCCGTGCCTGTTCCAGCTGCCTCTAGTGACTCTCACGTGACCAGTGCTCTGTGGTCTTGCTTCATTATACTCCATGGAGAGAGCAGCTCCATGGCCATCCCATCTCACCCACAGAGCTTTTCCATAGGGAAGACAAATTTTTGTGTAACATGCAGGGAAGACAACGTGCAAAGGCTGATCTGAAGAGGATGACAGGAACATCCATTGTCTGAACTGCTACAAAAGTGAGGTATATGGTGGCTCAGACAGGTATGCAGAGCTGTGGAAATGAAGCAGTTCAAATGGAGAACAGCACAACTAAAGCATAACCTGCACATGGGGTGCAGCTGTGAATTTACCCTGCTTCCCCCAATAAAGGTCCATGTCCTTTTCATTTGGTATTACTGCACATCCTATTATACTTTTGGATGGTCATATTATGTAACTCTGCCAAGCCTTTCCTTGTCCCCTCTCCTCGTTTTCTGTGTTAGACCCTTTGGGGACCACATTCCTCCTTGCTGGTCTCTTATTAGGGCTATCTCCATTGCAGGGCTCAGTGAGCTGAGTCCCACACCTACATGGAGAGGAAACCTGAGATCCAAGGCTTCATGAAATTCCTTAGGGACAGAGCCATTTCCAGTAATTTACATAGTATAAGTAGTTAGATGTATACTGTTAAGCCACTGTCATACTTTCACTTGACAGATGGATATGCTGGTCTCTGCATAAATTTACATTGGTAAGTATACATTAAAAAAATCTCCAAACAACCCAAACTATCACAAGTGATTCCACAGAAACATCTGTATTTTGCCAGGCGCAATTAAACTCACTCCCCTAGCAGCACACACAAAAATTACAGGTGTTACTGAAAGGAGGAGAGACAACAGACAGATACTTTCCAATGTTTTGTTTCACTTGGTTTTATAAATAAGAGTGTAGCATCTCTTTTTAAACCATGACATTTTGACAAACAATGATGCTTTGTGTTACCCTTGGGTGAGAAGAAAAGGGAACAGAATAGTTTTGGCCAGTCTGAAAAGCAGCTTGGGAAGGAAGACTGCTGTGAACTATTCCCAGATCAGTCATTTACTTGCTCCATATATTTGGATAAGATACTTAGTCCTTATCTATATGCCAAGGTTGTACTGCCTCAACTTTAGTTCAGTAAAGCTATACAAACTCTGGTATTAACATGACTATATTGGCACTCAGGTACTTTTATCAGGATAATATGCTCATGCTGGGCAAATCTTACCACTATAACACACCTTTGTACCATGACAACTGCTGGCACAGCAGGGAGCACTGTTATAACCAAAAGATAAAAATCTTGCCCCTCGCCAAAATACTTCTACCTAACATTGAAGTGTGCACAGACCACCTTTGCTGCTTTCCTTTCCCCCATCTAGAAAAGACCTTTAAACCTTACCTTGCAGGGCTGGTGAGCCTTAGTTCCTATCTGCAACAGGGCTTCACAAACTCTGCATGAAATGTGCCAAGGCTTATTTTTAGCCAGTCACAGATCTTTTTTAAGTCTCTAAAAAGTGTTTGCAAGAGGTAGCTGTACACCAAAACACGCCATAGTAGAGGGCTTCCACTGGGCCTGCTACCTTTTTCTGTGAAGATTTCACTTTGCATTTGACTCAGACTTTTCTGACAACTATTTCATGACATATTGACTGTGCATTTGTCCCTGGTATTTCATGTATTAATGTGAAACCCCATCCTTTTTCTCCGGACTTTGGAGATTGGCTTCTTTCCCCCAGCACCATCAGTCTGACAAGTGAAGGTTAAATCAAGAAGGACAAAAATCTTTCATGTTCAAGGCAAAAAATACAATAGGGCCGTTTTTCCTGCCGCCTTTTACCCAGCAGCTGAGCGGGAAGAAGCCAAGTCAAGAGGCTGCCATCTGTGGGAGGAACGAGGCAGGACACCGGAGCCCAGAGCCCTGCCAGCACCCGAGGGGAGTTGAGCAATGTTGGGCTAATTGTTGGTGTAAATGACATCAGCATTTGGCCTAGGATCAGTAGCTTCTCTCCGAATAATTTAGTAAGTACAAATATTAAAAATACTTGAAGTTAGACATTAACCAGATGAAATGTTTAGACAGCAATAGTAAAATGCATTTGATCAAACTTTATGGACTGAAACTCAAACAGAGTTTTATTTAGCAAAAATAATGGGGATGCTGATGCAATTCCTAGTTAATCAAAAAGGAAAAATTGAGAAGAAGCTGTCTTTTGAAATTAAAAATATAATTTCAAGGACAGCTTTGGACTTGTTCACAAGAGATTTCCTAATCCACAAATGCATTCTGATGGCTCTTTTCCCACAGGCTTTCACTCTAAGCACCAAGGCCACTGATATTTTCTCCAGGTTTGCTCTTCATTTTGGAGCCATGGAGCAGGATATTCTGCAGCAAGGTTTCTGGTCTCCCTTGCCTGCTCGGCCCTGCATTGACTCAGTTGTCTGCTACACTGGATATGAGAGACTGAGATCCAACACTGGCAGGAAAAGTGTGGATTACACAGACCCCAAAAGATGCCTGCACTGAAGAGGATACATAGGAATGGGATCCTCTAAATTGTCAGGCTCTAAAGGCTTACATCCCTATGTTTTCCAAATATCTAAATAGAACATAAACCCACATCATGGGCATAAAACCCCCCTCACCTGCTTTCTTCCAAGAAGTATGGCGTTTAAGCAATGTGCAGGGACACCAGGACAGCCAGTCTGCCTGTTGGATGATAGGCTGGGGTGCAGGAAGTCCTGTGAGCTGGAGGAAAGGCGAGACCTTCAACAGCCCCACTGGATTTTAAGTGTTGGAGCCTTCCATGAGGCCTGCCATCCCAGTCACCTCCAACAGCATGGAACTCCAGCCCAAAGCTGCTTGCTGGTGTCTAGGGAGTGGGTCACATCTGGCTTGAATTTAGCATTTGCTCTTTGTTAGCACTCTAAAGGCTGTTTAATTTATGCTCAGCCTGTGTGTATGTGCATGTGTGCATATATGTATTAAGTAAGAGACAGCTCGTCCTACACAGGCAAGGTTGACTGTTACCCCTGAGGCAAGAGGCCCATGGAAAGCAGGGTGGCCAGTGTTTTATTATTGCCCTCTACTATTCTTTGACCTCCACTTGATATATTTTTCCATAACCCTAGGCAGCGAGCTCTCGGTGGGTGGGAACTATCTGTTTGTTATTGTCTGCTAGATGGGGACCTCACTGTGGAATACAGCTTCTGAACATAGACAAAAAGTACCAACAGGCAATGTGGCCAGCATCTGTCTTAACTGGTCCATCACCACAGGCAAGGTGGGTATCACCTGCGCCAGGGGAAGCCTGCAGTGGGAGCAAAATGCTGTTCCCTTGCAATTGTGCCAACACCAGTAAAATTTGAAAGCCATGACACACATGCAGGCATGAATGCTGCACATCTCAAGAAGCATTAACTAGATAGCAGCCTACAAAGGTGACCTGTAAACCTCTTGACAAGGACAGTGAGGAAACAACAGCAATTATAGTCAAAAGTAACTGGGTGAGAAAATGCTGCTTCAGGGCATACCAGAGGCACATACTAGGCACTGGTGTTGCCCTTTCAGTTGCGTTTTTTGCTGAAAAGTGAGTGATGTCAGCACATCAAGGGAACTTCCAGGAGACTTGTACCTGCATTTCTGACCCTCTAATATTCCTTTATCATGCAGAACAAAGGAGATTTTGCCTTGCCTATGGTATCTGCTATGTGACAGTGCTCACAGGATATCAAAGGAGCAACAGTTAAAGTGGTTGCAATTGCACCATTAGGGATAAATGAAACAAAGCTGTACCAAAATGAAGTTGAGAGGCCATCAGCTTAACGTAAACATAACTTTGAAGGTCCCAGGCTATTCCCTGGGAAGAGCATCCATCATTTTGCCATGAAACTGCTTCAGAATGCAAGTCCTTCCTAAGGAAGCACTGAAAGCATGAGCTGAACGTACCTGATGCAGTATTGCCTGACTGCTTCAGTGGCCTCTGAGGCTCTAGCTTGGGGGGAATTACAAGTGTTCAGTTCCTCTCCAGGGGACATTAACTCTGGAACATAATGCTAGGCATTAAATTACAAAGCATATAATAATTTCACTGCTAATCAATTCATGTTCATACTAGAATTCCTGCTTATTCCTTACACCTTCCCAGATCCCACAAGCTTATGTTGCTTTCTACTCAACTGTCCAATTTGGACTGACAATACACAAGTCTGAGTGGTGTCAGGACAAAAATGTTTGGCATTGTGAAAACTGAAAGTAAAGAGATTAAGCAAACCTGAATATAAAAATATAACACATAACCTAGTGTCCTCAAGATTGTATTTATTTTCACATTTAATTTTAGTAAAGATGTATCTTTAAGATTACAGTCAACACAATCAACATCTAGTCTGCTGCACTGTCAAGATAAAAATCCAAGAGGCTTTCTAAAGGGATTGTGTCTAGCTGCCGGTGAATTTCATGGTGATGAAGGGCCCTGATAGTACAGAACACTGTTAAAGAGGCTGGGAACCAGGACATGCAGGTACTGCTTGTTTGTGCTATGCACTTGCTCAGGGTTTTTGGACAAATTATTTATTTGTTGTATCTTTCACATCCCCCTCACAAGAGAAAGTAGTAATGACAATATTCCTAACTTCTACACACAAAATGAAAAGCATAAAGCAAGAGGGGTAGAGTTACTACTCATAATATCTACTATCATTATTCTAGAATAATGAATAAATACAATTAGTGGCATAGTGGACATTAGTGTACTAGTAGTAATGGAGTAAGATTGTACTGTGTTAAGGTTAGAGATCTATAAAAATGTTAAGTTTCTTACTGCTTCCAAAAATAAGCTTGTCTCTCTCTGGACAGCTGACAGCACTTGCTGTATCTAGTGACAATGCTGAAGTGACAAGTCTCAACCCTGGCTTGCTCCCTCATTTCTGTTCACATTAGGTTAGGACCTAGAGGATTGCAGGATACCGTGTTGCCTGTTTGCTGGATGATGTCATCCCCAATCACTTATGTATCATGTTTCTGGGGCACTGAATAATTTCCCTTTTTGTGCTCTTGCTGATGAAGAGGAGCTGGAATTAAACACTTATGCCTTTAATAGCCCCTGGCTAGTAGTATCTGGCATGGGAACCAGTTACATTGAGCAGGCTGTGCTGGAACTTCACATTTCAACCAGAAACGCTTAGAAATTATGGTGCTTGCATCCCATCTAGTGGAGGGATCAGATGAATTCATCAGCTGCTTGTTGCTAAGTAAGCACATACTTCTGCTGCGAGTGTAGGAGCAGAGCTATCAGCCTTCTTAGGATGCAAGCAGTTCACACAGCACGCTCACAGTGGTGATTCACCCCACGCAGAATGAATTTGGTGCATTTCTTGACATTAAAAAGTCTGAAAGTTTACCCTGATGTCAGGCATTTGCACTAGGAAGGAACAACTGGCTACGTTTAACTGTGGGCAACAGCTTTGCTGCTCCAGGGCATCAGCATGAGAACCAGCTGTAATTTCTGACTTGCTGCCAATGATTAAAACTAATTAGCCATTTTGAGGCTAACAAACTCTTTGCAAATCCCTCTGAATCCCCCTACAGCCTCATAAGGATCATGATCCAACCTGGAAGAACTTTGATCTACTTCACAGCCAGGATGGAAAGGGAGATATCCTTTCTTCCTCCACGGAGGAGGCTGCAGAGTCAAAACCTGTTCAGGTGTCCTTACCTGAAAGAAGGCACTGTTCCCCAACGGATCAGGTGAGCAGGACCTCACATCACAGACCACCCTAGTGCCAGTAGACTGAACCATAGCTCTATTTGTACAGATTATTTTGACTTGCACTGAAATAAGCGGGGGTGGTTTCTGATAGGTTTGAAAATGAGCTTGAGTGACTCCTTCTTGAGAAGACTTCATTCTGCCAGCCCCTGAGCCTCATTCCCCACTGGTGCCCTGCAGCTGCACAGTGCAGAGCTCAGCTGTCTGCCACCAGGCAAACATCTGCTGGTGGTGCCTCATGCAGGCATTTCCCACCCTGCACCTCAGCATCTGGGCATCTCAAGTGCTAGGGCAAAAGAGTTATTCCTGAAGAGGGGAAGGGCTGCAGACACTTCTGCTCTGTTACTGCTTTAATAGAGCCCATCAGGCCATCTCTCTTTTAAAAAAAGAAAGTGATCCAGTTTTACAACGAGCAGTTTCTTACAACCAGGAGTCTTTCTGGTACACAGAGCAAGCCTTGTGGCCATGGAACAGTCTGGGTGCAAGTGGGCACACAAGGTAGGAGAGCATGCCACCATCCTGACACATTATGCACTGCCAGCTTGTGGAAACCTATTTCATAGATCAAGCACAGATTCCAGCTAAAAGAATTACTTATGTATAATGAGAGTGTTAGAAGGGGGTTGTTCATTCCTCCTCTTCTTCATACGTAGTGATCACCTGCACTGGGAGCAAGTGCAAGTTGAAATGCTGTTTCTCTATACAACAAAAATACAGTACCTTCTCTTACCTGCCAGTGCCTCCAGCCTTTGCACAAACAGATGCAAATCACGTTTTTATAGTAGGAAAATTCTCTGTTAGAAGTGCACTAGGTGGCAGTGTTCCTTTTGAATCACTGCAGGGCCACTGCTCCACCATGATCACCTCATTCAGAAAGCAAGGCCCTAACAACTGTTGACATTGTCATTCCCAGGGTATTCTTCCAAATTTTGGGTTTCCAAACTTGGTGTTTTCCAAAGTGAAAAACTGCACCCTGGCTCTTTGAGTCCCTTGCCTCTTACAAAAGCTTTGTGTTCAGTTGTGCACTGTTGCTCCTTGCTGTTGAGCCCTCAGAGCTAGCACTGGACCCAAAGGGCAGTTGTGTTCCTGCAGCACAGGGGCTATAGCTCACATATTCCTCAAGCATATTCAGACTGAGTTTAAACCATAGTTTTACAGCCATTTCCCAGTACAAGCTTTGATCTGTTGTCTGTATTGCTCTCTGGATTCTTTGGAAGAGAAGGTGCTTTGTTGATGTATTAATATGAAGTTGAAACTTTCAAGTTACACATGGCTTTCCAGTGTGAAGCCAAGGAGATACTCTGGGAGATGCTGGGAATGCCTAGAATCAGCACATCTTACCAAGGGAAAACTACATCTAACTGCAGATTGGGAGAGGAGTAAGTCGTTTTGATAGCCTTGTATTTGAGCTTGCTCTGTCCACTCACAAGTGGTTCCCAAGAGATACATTAGGATTGCACACATCTAGTGATAAATTTACTTCAGCCAGCTCTCTCAACTGTTCAGGTGTGCTCCCTTTTGTCCCCAAAGGCTCCAACTGATTTAGCAACTGTGCTTTTAGGAGAGAAAGCAACTGTAAAGGGAGCTGCACTCTCCAGCTGAGGTTGAAGGGATGGTGAGGGTTGAGAGCAGCTCAGAGAAAGGAAAGAGGTAAAGAGCAAAGCACTGTTCAAACTGTATTGGTTAACTTCTAAGTCCTCATAATGCAGGAATGCTGTAGAAGGCAATAATTCAGAAGGAAAATCTGATGGTAGGGTTAAACAGATCCCAGATGGCTGAAGGACAGAAATCCTGTCATCATAGACTCTGCTGTAAAGTGGAAGGTAGAGCAGCTTCCCTGGTAATGAATCCCTGGGAAGCCCCAGCACTGCACTGGTATGCGTGGCAGAGCTACATCTCCTGTTCCGTGCCAGCACTCAGCCCATTCTTGTACACACTGGAGGAAAACACAGGAAATTAACCCAGTCCTCATCCCTGCACAACCAGTCTGTGGAGACAACATCAGCATTTCCTTTCCAGCAGACCTGAGCTGAGTCCCAGACCCTTTCACCTATAGGAGGAAATCTGATCAGATGTAGCCTTCACCCTGGCTCTGGGCTCAGAGGTCAGTCCAGGCAATTATGTATAAGTGGAGGATATGTGTTGATTCTTTCTGTTCTATTTTTATCTGGTTCTTCTTACTCAGAGCTTGGATTAAAAATGCGAGAGACGCTGTTCTTCAGACTTAGATGTTTATTATTTCTTATCTATGTCACAGCTACACAGACTGTTCTTCTAAGTTAACAAGGTGGGAAATGGCCGCAAAGTTCTTCTTCCAAGGCCTTTTCAAGCCCAAACTATCCAATTTTATAATGCCAACAAATTTATTTTTGCTTATAACCCAATAATCTATTAACCTGAATTCTGCATTGAGGGCTTTTCCATCTGATCAAAAACAAACTCAAGCTTGAGAGGAAGAAGAAGAAAGAAGAAGTACTAACCACCACCCTAATTCCTCCATCTTGTTACCTGTATATATATTACTATATCCCAAAACCTAAAATTCTACACCTTCACCCAGTGATCTAACACACTTCTGTTAATTACACACAAACAATCTCAGTGTTATCACATAATTTGGGAAGCCTTTTCCAGGGCCTCAGGTCAAATGCAGTGTGCTTCTGAGGATCAGCCCCTGTCACCTCTGAGAGATTAAAATTCTCAGAATCCAGAGTTTCAACAGATATGAAGACTTTTTAAGGAAAGGAAAGGAAAGGAAAGGAAAGGAAAGGAAAGGAAAGGAAAGGAAAGGAAAGGAAAGGAAAGGAAAGGAAAGGAAAGGAAAGGAACA
>WEIT01029710.1:155142-204964 GCA_013389985.1 Dryoscopus gambensis | reverse complement strand
TCCAAGATGAAGGGATTGTTTATATAGCTAATAAGAATATGTGTGGATTTATCTTCCTGCTCCTGGTGTTGTACTGCTTGTTGCCCTTATTTCAGGTATCGCTCATATCAGGATCTCTTCAAGAAGTTTACACACTGTAATCAAATAATCTTTAATCTGTTTAAAGAGCTGGTATTTTATTTTAAACACGCTGCTGCCAGGCAGTATTCCCAGTCCTTGCATAGTTACAGCAGCTCCTCTCCATACTCTGGGACTTGTTTAGTCATTCACAACTCTGAGAAAGGGCTATGAAAGAGAATCAGTAATGTGTTAAGCCAGCCAGATAGCAGTGTAAGTACCAAGAGCTGAAGAGCTGGGCATATCACTCCAGAGATCAGCAAAAAAAGTTTCAGTTTGCCTCCTTTCTCCTCCAAAGACAGAGGATGTTTAGGTCACATTTCAGACCCATAGTTTTGCCATCATGCACCTTGAAGTTCAGTACTTTTGCTTTGACTTTCACCAAATGTTAGCATCAGCAGGTATATCTTCTCACAAAGTCAAATTGCAGTTTTGGAGAAATTCCTGGGAATTGAAACTGTGCAGTTCTGCTCAGCTTTATCCTTAACTGTGTCTGTGTAAATCTTTCCTTCTTGCAATTCTTCCTTCCTCATTACATTTGAGTCTTGAGTCACTGAGCAATTGTTTCAGACTCAGAATCTAAAGTATTTCTCATCTTTTCATCACTCTGATTGGTGTCATCTGTAATAAAATAAAGTATATTTCCAAGACCTAAAATATGAAATTACACCGTGAGCTAAAAACAAAAGTTAAAGAGCATATACACTTTTTCTGTTCTTCCTAACTCAGTCATTCTCAGCCTGAACCAAGGAAAAACAATTGGCACAACTTAAAAAGGACTCTAATAGTGGCCGGTAGCAGTATATATCTGGAACCTTTCACCTTCAGAATGGATTTGGTCCAGATTGAGAGCAATTTAAAAGAAATATTGACTACTGGATGCTTAGTGACCTGTGTAAAAATGAATTAATAATCCCAGCTGTTTCCTATAGGACATCACTAAAAGTGTCAGTGCTGTTGCCAGACCAAACGGCCCCTTCATTGAAAGGTGTAAAAGATTTTTCACTTCATTTATCAATACAGCACGCATAAATAGGTCACAGACTAGCCAAAGAAATTGAAATCCTTCCAAGTCCCTGGCAGATTTTGCTATATCCTGCAATCCATCACTTAGTCTACACATGTAGGGACAAGCAGCCTGTGTACTCATGTGTGGGATATTGAGCTGGATGGCAAGTGACCAACTTCCTCAGGCTACTGACAGGGCAAGATTATTGGACAGTCACAAGCTGAGGGTGCTGGGCCTCTCTGGAATAAATGGACAGGTGCAACACAAAGAAAAATGTGAGGAGTAGACAAAACATTGACATTCTTTCCTAAAACACAGCTGGACAATGCAGCGAAACTCATAATTTGTTGTTGGCAAAGGCCAGCAACCAACTGCTATTCAGTAGAACACAGGCTGTAAATGGAGGGAAGTGATATATTTCCTGAAGGTAGCTCTTGGAGGTGTCAGGGATAGGTCAAAGAAAGAGGAAACATCAGCACTTGCACAGATCTGTGTGAAAATTCAGGTTTTACTGAAAGACCTGTTCAGTTATAAAAAGAATGTTTTGGCATGTATAGTTTTCTTAAGCTATTTGCAGATGGTTAAAAATACATTATGATCCCAAACTTTAAAAGTCCAGTGAAAAATGAGTAGTAGTTCAAATCAACATCTGTATTTTTTAATTAGCTAAATGATTTTAAAAATTCTCACCAAGAAATGGTTTTACATATCTTTTTCTCCCTTTTTTTATTTTTTAACAATTAACTTGAGCTCTTGAGGAGTTTGTCCTCTTCAACTGAGGTTAAAATGAGAAGCTGGAATGGGGTGGCAGAAAAGCTTATACACCACTTGCTTTCCTATCCTCTAAACTTCAGAATAACACAAGAAATAGCATTTGTCAGCAACACCTACAAGAGCCATCAAAGCAGGAATAGAAATGAGGATTTCTAGGTTTCCAATTAGCTTTTAGCANCAATAGGATATGTATTGTATTGCCATCATTATCGATATCCAGTAACTAACAGAGTATTTCAAAGGATCTTCAATTTATGTATGATATTAAGCTGCACAAGACCAGGAAACCCAGCATTTTATATGATGGTTCAAATGATATGATAGCACTGAACCTCCACTGGAACTCTGAAAAAAGAGATTATGCCTTAATCCTTTTTTCACTCTGGGTAGGGTCTTAACCATGAATAAATATGGGTCAGAACACCTCTTGTAACTTCAGGCATCTTCAGACAGAAGATGGAAAGCCTCTGTCTGACTGCTGTTAAAAGCTCCTGTAGCCATATGAGGAAGACCAAAAGACTCTTCCAGGCTTCATTCTTCTTAACCCAAAATAACTGTCTCAGTTAGGCAGATTAGCCATCAAGCCTAGATGGAGGTATCTACACTGAAGCCAGCTGAAGTTTGGTGAAATAAACCCTGCAATAAAAAGCTTGGAAACTGGGAAAAAAGGCTGTTCTCAGGAAGATGATTCTTGTGTTGTTTTGACACTGAGCTGAGTACCTCTAAAAGCCTATGAATATCAACCCCCTCTCACAATACTAATTCCAGCCTGAGACTTTGACATATAATCAAAATAACGAGGCCCCCTCTTGCAACATGCATATGATGGGTAAGGAAATGAAACCATAATAATTAGAAACCCAAATGCAGTCAAAAAGTTGCACATAGGCTGTGCATCTCTTTTTTAATTTTTTTCCCCTCAGGCACTAACTTATCCTGGCCAAACCCTCCTGTCTACAAGTTCAGAGATATATTAATTTTGAACTTCAAACGGAGTGTAAATAAAACACCAAACAAACTTAGGATGTTGCGCAATTGTCAGTGGGGCCCATTTTAATATTTAATGACCTGGACACCTGTGACTATTGCTAAAAATAAAAAGAATTAATTTAAAAGGAATTATTGACATAATATAACACATGATAGTCTGTTAATAAAAATGCATACTTCTAATTGAATGCTGGCACCTAGCCACCAACTAAGCATAACTTCAAAAGCAACAGCTGGGAAAGCATCTTTTAGATTTTAATTACAGTAGCTCGTAAGCCACTTATCTTTTCAACTTTTTTCTTCAGAAAGCATTTCTGTTTCACAGGAGTGAGTTCAAAGGTATTTACAACATGTAGGGTAAGAGAACTAGCTCTGACATAGTCAAGCTTCCCTTGTAAATTTGAATTCTGGACTAAGATAACTATTCTCAACTTTGAAGTGTGAGTCCCATTTGAGCCCAAAAGAACACAAGCTTTGGGCTTGATGCTCAGGTTTTTTGTTCCTTTTTATCTGTACATGCAGGATAAGAATTTTTATCGTTATTTGTTCTATTATTTGTATTTTAGCATTATATCAGGGCTGCCACTAAAACTGCGGCGGCATTATGGAAGTATTTTACTATTTAAATACATAGTGAGCACACATAACCTCAGATGATTCAGTCAAGAAAGGGAGAAGGAGCTGCTGAAGAGTTTGGGAAATGGGCATGGAGACAGACCTGAGTTCTGAAAAGTATTAAATTCTGTAGCTGCATCCAGAAAATGGTTTTGCTAGTGTTTAGGAAAAATTATGGAAGAATATATATTATTAAAACTCTAAAGGAGTTAAAATTATTTGCTAGACTGGCCATGTGCCTTGGAATTTTTGGAGAACAGGCCAAGAGGAAGTTATGACTTACCTGATCTAATATCTGAAGTCTTATAGTCTATGATGCTATTCTAGATTTCCTCCATCACCAAAGAGACACAGAGAAAGTGAGACAGAAACGGCCACTGGATGACTCTTACCAAACTAAAAGAGGTTTCTACAGCCCATCTCTGCTCACTGAATCAAGAAATAATCAAGATAATTTCTTTAGATTAAGCACCAACATTTTAGCCAGCTAAAATTCAGTTAACTCAATCCTGCCTCCAATGTCTTTGGATCTGTAAAAAATGTTCTGCCAAACCTAGGAAATTACTGTCCATCCATGGTTTGAAACAAGAAATTCACTCCCAAGACTCTCATCCCTCTCTTCCCCTGATATTCAAAGACGTTTATGCAAGCCAAAGTGTTTTTGTTATTAGAAACTATACAAACCAAAATAATGTTTATTTTTTCACTTATACAGTTATTAGAAAGAAGCACAATTTTTATCAAAATCAAAGTCATCTCCTTTAAAAACACACACAGCGACATCCATGAATTGTGACATATTAGCAGATAACCACTAGGAAAAGATTATTGGTGCAAGTTAATAACTACATTTGACATAATCAGTAGAACCTTTAAAGAAGAGTTTCTAGTATGTTGCAGACCCAGTGAGGACATGTAGTACAAACAGTAAGTCAAAAAAGTCTAACTCCTTCAAGATAGATTAATTCATGAAATGGAATAGATGAATTGGCAAGTGTTTTGGAAGGGGTCTAAACCTGAAATGCACCAGAGGTCTTTTCCCATCCCACAGAAATAACATACATCAGAACATCTCAAGTTCTTAAACTTGCTGAAGGATTTTTTAACTGTAATTCTATTATCTGTTAGTTAAAAGCTATATCTAAGCCAGTCAATCTAAAAGACAGCTCTTCCTACCTTTTCTACAAAATCAAAATTTCTTTTACCTTTTTTGTGGCTCTTCAAGACATTATTCATAAGAGTATGACTTTGTAGGAAGATAAGTAGGATGCAGGAAGACTTGGAGTCCTCTGTCCACTCTGCAGGCATAATTCAGGCCAGATTTTGACAAGAGACTAAGGAAAACATTACTTTGTTTTGTGCTACGGTGTCCTGTCCTCCCAAATTGTACAGGACCTCCAGGAGAAAAGATGACAGATAGGAACTGTGTCCCTCCCTTCTTAGGGAGCCTCTGCCAAAGAAGCTTAGAGACTTGAGCAACAAGTTTATGAAGGAATACATTTTTGCATTCTTTTCCAGTCCCACAGGAGGCGGCAGAGCTATGAATCCTGAATCCTGCTCTCCTGCATTGCAATTGTGCTTGTTTGAATGGTAGCTACACAGCAGACCAGGGTATTCCTAAAAAAAAAAAAAAAAAGTAAAAAAAAAATTAATATGCATGAATAATCATTCCCAGCTACGGAAATACCAAAACTTCAGTCAGCACAACTGTAATCTAGACAGCTCATGCAGAGCTCATCACAAATTTTGGAATACTATGATTGTGGTTGCAAAGCCCTACCTGATCAATTTTTTGCATACACAGCTACACACCTTCCACAACAAAGTCCAATATATTTCCCACAAACCTTGCACTCTGCATTTGCACTGAAGGACTCAAAAAAAAGAAAAGTTAATAAAGAACTTGTGATCCAGTGTAAACAAGATGAATGGAGTTTATTAATCATAAATGAGGGTGATGAGTAGTTCAGGAGGCATATAAATGAACAGGCAACCTTGCTGAAAGGTCAGAACCTTTCAGTCGTGAGCTGTCTCTGCTCCTTTCAAAGCACCTTTCTAAGTTTAGGGTCAGAAAACATCACAAATGCAACTACTAAATCTGAAGGATGCTTTACAACATTTTAGTTTTGTCCTGTCCCTCTTGTTTAACAGCTTTGGGTTTAGAAGTGCAAATAACTTGGTAGTTAGGTTTTTAGGGGATTCAACAGAAGCACTTTAACACAGGTAACAGCTGCAAAAGCAATAAGATTCCCTTTCCAGGAGTTTGACCTTCTGCTTCATTGTAATTACAGTCACTAGGCTAATCCTGTGGTAAAGGATTGGGATCATAAAATTTATTTTTTGTGTTATGGATGCCAGTATCCTTCACCCTGTGCTGAAGTTACTGTAGAATAGGGATCCAGTTTTAAAGGCTCCAATTTAACTCTGAGATAAAATATTTCTCAATTTACTTACATCTCCCATATTTGGAATATGGGCTCAGTTCTTCTAAAGGCAACCTCTACTGTAGTATGCAAATTTTGCTTTTAAAATTAAAATCAACAATTACATTTGTATACATGTCTTCTTTTGTCACAAATATTGAGGGAAGGGGGAGAGATTTCTAATGGCAAGCATCCATTTAGATGTCAAAGAGAGTTTTGTATGTCCACTAAATTAAAACATCATTTGCCGTCAAGCCTTAAAGATTTTGGCATTTCTTCTGATTTCTATTTATGATAGCTCTCAGGGGACATGCTGTGAAGTACTTTTGCCTGCTTTAGGCCCAATTGCATGTGACAAACGCATTAGTTTTTAATACCAGAAGTGGACGTATAATTTGATGAAGTATGTCTTTAAGCCATCAGCTGTTGTCTGCCACCAGCTTTTTACAAAGGCACTTTAAACAAGATCACCCCCAGCTGCCCTGACAATTAAATCTCTTTTCCCCCTGTAACCAGACCAAAGCCAGCTTGAAATCAGCAGAAAGGCTTCAAATAGGTTTTGGATCAAGACTGCAAAGATAAAAATTCCTAGAGCTCATTCTGTCCTCTCCTTTTTACGGAAAGAGGATTGTTCCCTGGTGCACAAGGTCTGTGATCATGGCTCCAGTTCTGCACAGGCAAGGGCCTGCACAACATTTTCAGGCTGATACAGGCAGCCTGATAGGGCCACACCACTCCCGTGGAAACAAGTTCCCTGCTGGGCTGTCCAGTGCCAGATTCCCCTGCAGTGTCTCTCTGCACAACACTGAGCACCCTCCCTGATCCATCATACCCCTGCTGCCACGAACTCTAAGTGTGATTCCTGTGAGTTCATTTGTGTTTTTCCAAAGGTCATGGTGCAGCTTGCACCACGTGTGAGGAAACAGCATCAGTGTATATTCACAGATTTGACCACCCCAGTAAAGGTACAGTTACTTCAGACGTCCACCAATTTTTCCCTTACAGTATATGATGACAACATATAGGCTTTGTTTTTTAGCCTCACTAAAAATATAAACACATCTTAAAGTATATGTTAATTATTAAGGTATCTGTTTGACTCTCTGAACAGCTGAAAACCACCTCATTAAATCTTTCTTTTCTTGTCTTTTGATTTTTCATTTTTGAGTAGACAGCTGTACACCTTCTGAATTACCACTGTGGCATGCTAAACAACAAAATTTCTTTACTGTTCCAATTAAACAATTAATTAATGCCTATAGTACAAAAATAAATAAGAAACTAAAGAGAAACAGAACATCAGCAATGAGCAGTGGATTTGGTTTATTTTATTTCCACTCTGGTTTATGAAACCTTCTGGGGAAGCTGCTCTAGTCTTATCACTATATTTTCATAGCTTCCATTTTGCTGATATGTTTTTATCTAAGCCAGTCAAATACCAAAAGTATCCAATACCGCAGATTACATTATTTGATGAATGTTTCTATTATTTGCTAAATAATTTATCTAACAAAGCTGCAGAGGCTAGTCAAATGCAGAAAAATTCTGCTCATCACATAAATTATTTGATAAAAAATTGAAATAATTGTTGAAGGGTATATGTGACAATTTTTATTTGGATTAGGTTGTTGAATACCTGACATATATGACAATTTAAAGACTTTTGGATTATTTGGGTCTAAAAGCAGATCCTCGTTGCAGAGACTTAATAGTGCAGATGCACTAAGAACTGGAGCTTCAGTTTGGAAAAATCACCCCTCGTTTGCATTTGTAGCTGCCTGAATAACAACATTTAAGTTCTGTTGGATGGTACTGAAATTCAATTCCTTCTATTAACATACGTATCTTTTTTAGTATTCTAGTGGAAACAGTAGCAACAGTTTTTCTTCACTGAAAAATTAAAGGACATACCTAACTACAGCAGCTATGTCATCAATACTTCTCATGAACAGTTTTAAAATTTTAGGAGAGTCTAAAATATGATTTTATCTACTGACTTACTGCAACAGCAGGGGAAATCAAATCACCCCTGAATGTCTTATTAGAGTAATCTCTCTTTGACACTTCTCTACATCTTACTTTTACATCTTCAGTGCATTTTTTTAAATTAAAGGAGGGATTCACAGGTAAAAATATTTTAAGAAATAATCACATTAGTGCTTTCTGTAAAAAGGAATTAGATGTGAAATATGAAAAAAAAAAAGAGAGAACTCTGCGGCTGTAAGGTGAACGACATCTCTATTTTGCTTAAAACCTAGAGAGTTGTTCCTTCTGTAGACCGAAGACAAGTTGTCTTTATCACACTTTGTTTTCTTTCAATTCCTTTTCCAGACTGGCTATTTTTAAGGAGTGCCATCTTGTGCCTCATTTCCCTTCACAGCACAAAATACGTTAAAGCCAAGGAAAGAGCCTTGATGTATGTTCTTTTTCCCCTGAAGAACATACTCAAAATCAAGTCAAGTGCCTGCCTTGGTTTTTCCTGCTTCCTGTTGGAGCGAGGTGGCCTCCTGGAGAAGCTCCATGCTGCTGCAGTGCTTTGCCACGTTATTTAGATACATCTTCCAGTGATGTGTGATGCCAGAGCCCTTCCCTTACAGACTCTATGAACTGGCACGTCTAGTTATTGCCATTGCTTGTGTTATTCCCTTCTTCCCTCCACTCCCACTGCGAGGGCAACCAGGCAGTCCTTTCTTCTAAGCTGCAAGGTTTTACTCACGTGGATGGGTGTCCATGCTCTGCATCCTTAAGGACTGCAGTGACTGAGCATTCCTGTTGACCAGGATTGCTACACGGACGTCCAACCCAAGGCAGAGCTTTGTGCAAGAGCTGTGAGAGGAAACAACAGTGGAATCCAGGGGATTTGTGAGGTCCTTGGATTCACTAAATCCCCAGAAGCTCTTTATGGCCTTCTAAAAGAAATTTTATGGGCTAAATTATCTCTTAAAGCCATTCATAGTAACAGTTTAATACCTGATTAGTAGGACTAACTTGAATTGTCAGGAGCATGGACTTGGTCATGTAATGTCATATCTATCTTCTATGATCCCCAAATTCTCTTTGATTTTTCCTTAAAAAGGCATTAAAAGCTATCTCACAGAGAAGAACAGACCAACCTGATAAAGGGGACACCACTCTTGTTCCTTTTATTAGATGATCACAGAATGGCTGAGAAATTTTGAATGAATACTGCAAAACATTACAAGTTCTTTTAAGTTGAGTTTTAAAGTCACAAACTAGAAATTACTGGAAAATCATGATGGGTGTTCACCTAGCCCAAGGTGGAGAACCAGTGACGAATTAGTCTGCAGAACATAACCTCATACCTGTACCATATTAATTGCTAAAATTGAGGTATATAACTCATTTATATGCCAGCAGATTATATTTATTTATATTATTGATTTATAGAAAAGGAAGTGCATATTAAAAAAAAATCTTGCAAAGCAAAAGGAAGACTATGCAGGAATGATTCCAGAAGCTGGCTATTGTTCCCTGTGATTTGACAGAATCACATGCTAAAGTCACTTACTGATTAGGAGCAGAGATTTACAAGATTTTTAGGATTAGGGATTACTTTTATTTTGGCAAGAATTCAATTTAGTTTTACAGTTTATTGGGGTACATTATTTAATGATGATAATATTATATCAACATATTTCTTTGGAACACATCCATAGAATTTAAAAATTATGTAGGATATTAGTAAGATATTTTGTTTCAAATATATCATTTAATCACTGGATAACATGGTAGAGAAGCGAAAAACTAATGTTTTGAGAAAGTTAGAATACATGTTTTGGCAAAAAAAAATTAAACGTAATTTTTTTATCCTGATATGAGATCAAATCAAACTGATTTGAAATGACATCAAATATCAGAATTTTCTTAGGGAATGGAAATTCATTCACTTCTAACTAGACTGGTACATCAAAAGGAATACAGGTCTACTTGAAAATGATTTTGTTGTTTTTTCTTGTGATTGTGATTTCCTTAGGATCAAAGCTCTACATGAAAATCACATTAAAACACGCCTTTAGGTTATATATAAAACAACAATATTGTTTTCTCCTTTATGCTGATGAAGAAGCAATGTTCCTTCCATTTAGTACTATTGCTGTTTTAATCTTTTCTCTAAGAAAAAAAACACAAGAAAACAAAGTGAAAAATTGTATATCTTGCTGTACTTTTCTCTGAATCCATACATTCCTTTCTTACTTTTACAGCCATGTGATGGTCTGGATCCCGGAACTTTCAAAAATCTCTTTGTATAGAGATTTCAGTATTCTCAATATTATGAAAAGTCTAACTCATCATTTCTTGGAGGGCAGTTCAAAACTTTTAGCTATCACAAGTAGATTTGTACTCATTTGATTCAGAAAACAAAACAACCACATTAATCACAAAAGTGTATTTCCCTCTAGTCTTTTGCTTGAGGCAAGTCAGTTCTCAGCGATCAACCACACCTCTATGCTTAGGAATGCATCCTCTATACTTCATTTAAATCCACTCATGCAAACAGTTTTTTCAAAGTCCCAGAGAACGTGATTTCCCCCACGTCATCTCTTCCTACGGAGCAAAGCGCTGGTCTGGCGTAGAATTTCTGGTCTCATTTTCCTGATTGCTTTTCTCCTCTCAGTAGTGTCTTCAGAACTGCCTGGCAGTAAGGGCAGCCACAGACTGCAGCAGGTTGTCAGAGGGTTTGTATCACCTCTGCTCTGGGAGCTGCTCAAGATCCAGCCACATACAACCCTCAGCAACCTGATCTGCCAACACATGCTCTGAGCAGTGACAGACTGAGGGCCTCCAGAGCTCTCCTCAAAGTAAAATAGTCCATGAATTTACCTAAATATTAGTTTCTAAGGAGCGTTTTCCTGACCAACCTCACTGCTCAGGAAGAAGCAGCCTGGGGTTTTTTGTTTATTTGTCTGTTTGGGGGTTTTGTTTGTGGTTTTGTCTTTGCTTTGATTTGTAGTTTGGTTTTTTTTGTTTTTCTCCTGGGTTTTGCTCTCCTCCTGGCATTTCCTGTACATTTCGAGCCTCCCAATATCTTGACATATTTATCTCAGAGGAATTCTTCACTATTGGTGCTGGGTTAATTTGTAAAGGAGAAAAAGGAGTGCTTTTAAGTTTTTATTGATATTCTGCCTCCTGGATAGGTGATGATCATTAGCATTGGCCTAAAGGTTCTTCTGTCTTTCATTTGGTTTAGGGCTCATTGACTATCTCTTGCTAGTTATGCTCCAGCTGTCATATCTTCTGCTCTGCCACAGCTCTGGAGCCAGCAAAACAAAGGCTTTGCCTCTGCATAAGCTACACGAACTCAGAGTATTAGATTATTCCACAGATAATGGTGTATTCACTCTTACATTCCACATGGTGAAGTGGAGTTGTATGTAAATATCACCTATTTCTGCTGCTCCTCCCACAGAGGCAAAAATTGTCAGTAACAGAGCTGTGACCAACAGCTGGGTGGTACTTTAAAGCACTGCAAATGTTTGTTCAAAGACAGCAGATCAGAACCCTACAGTGTGGTTAGCTGCACATTTCTTCTTCTGCTGACTTAACTGGGATAATGTGAATTATAACGCTATTTCCAGCCATGGTCATTAATACGTTAGAGATATCATTATAAAATAATAATAAATAAAGGAGCCCTCTTCAAAGCTCTCTTGTTGACTTCCCCTCAAACCTGATATTTATGGATTTTGCTTAAAATTTCACAAAACCCAACTGCACGACATAATCCACTTACTGCTCTTCAAATGCATCCATTTTGTTTTACAAATTGCAGGAGCCTCATTTAGAGACTAAGGAAAGCTCTTTCCTGATTAATTTCTGGCAAAATTCTCAGTGCTTCTTTCTAGCCCTCTGCTATTCTGAGTCTCTAGATTAGAAACATATTTTTCTGATAGTTTCAGTGCTATTCAACTGTTGTGAATAGGTCTGCATTTTTACATCTGAAGCAAAAGCAATCTTTGCTCAACTAGCACTTTATGAAAATCAACTAATAGAGTAGAAAAGCTGATTTTCATACTTGGGGAATTTGAGGAACCCCTAGCATTGTCCCCATGCCTACTCCCAAACAAGGGTCTTTTAGCCTTTTTAACATAAAAAATAGCTTCATGCTTGGCTCATTACAGTGAAACCACTGCAGATTAAACCTCTCTATCAATTACAAGCAGCTGAACATCCTTTAGCATCAAACAGAATGACAAAAAGCTACACTATAATGAGTAATGGCTAAGGCCAATTGCTATTTAATTATGTAGATGACTTAACATCCTTTCATTGATGTTATCTCTGTGTTTCAGAATGAAAGTTATCATGCATTGCTTTGCTTCAGCTCTCACAGTAGAGGATAGCAGAAGCAAAAAGGAAGCCTTTCCAGAGAGAAATGGCAAAAACCAGAAAAATATATCGGCCCAGCAGTACAAGTCACACTTCACCATGCACCCACAACAGACAGGAGCTTCAACATATTATGGAAAAAGAAATTCAAGCATGACAGCTTACAGTGGGGAGGGAGCTTGGAAAAGAGAGTGACAACTGCGGCGGCGAGAGCCCATGGCATGAGCAGTTCCCACGAAGATGCCTGGTCCCTGCATTTTGTAAGTGGGAGATAAGAAGGACAGTGAAGTCAGTCATAACATGAGAGATATTTTAGATGGGAAGGACCTGGTAGGTCATCTGTCCGTCCCCCTGCCTAGGCAGGATTATACTTTGCAGTATCTTCTCAAAAAGATTGTACAGAACAATTTCACATGAGCAGAGGAATGGAGTAAAGGACATAATAGATCTCTTCCATCTCTAACTTCTACAAGTCAAGAGGTCCAGTCTGTAGCTGGTGTGAGGTGGCCATGGGTACAAATCCTGCAAGTGTTGTAAGAAAGGAAATTTGGAGGAAAATTCTACCCTTGGATCAAATCATGCAAGTGTATGCAAAATGTGGTGTTTGATGTTAGTGAGCACACAAATTATCCCATAAAGAACATTTTCAATTCAGTCATAAAGAGTGACCCCAGTCCTGGGGGCATGGTGCAGCATTTTTGTCAACTTGTATATGCGCCTCACATCTTTTAGACTGATAGATCTATACTATTTAAAAGGATGTATATGAATTAAATTATTTCCATTAATATTATTGACGAAATCTTGCACTCAAGCTTCCAGTTTGAGACTGTAAAAACCATTATTATTATAGAACAAGGTTTGCTTGTATATTTACAGTAGAGCGGAATGACAAAGGTTTTTTAGCAACAATTATTTTTTCTGAATTTAATGAAAATAGCAGCACCTAAGAGTATATCAGGTCAATATTGGAGGAAAGAGTGTAAGACATGCTTTTTTTATACAAATCCTAAGTGAAAAGTTTCAGAATATGAAGAAAGCAGTAAATAATATTTCCTTACAATTCTTATGAGACGCATAAAGGAGAAGGTAGAACTCTTGAAAATGCAATTAAAAGACAATATGTAAAATCCTTCTTCCAGGAAATCCTTACATGTGTTCAAAGCTAAGAATGAAGGGAATCCTGCTGATTAAACTTAACTATAAATATAGTCATTTGCTGAATTTGAACATACAAGTAATTAGAGAAAGGAAAAAAAAAATAAAACAGACAAGCTGTTGGCTGGACAGATCTTAAAATAAATTGGTTTGCCAAGACAAGGTTTTGCAGAAATGAGAAACTTAAATCTGTCTCCATTTTGCATTCTCCCTCAACATTAGGTAATTTTTGGGGCCACTATAATATAATTAACCTAAAGGAAGACAAGTGGTGTTTCAAAATAGCATTAAGGCACATGCATATTTTCTACACAGAGAGCAGTATGAGCAAAAGGCTAAATCTGAAACAAGAAATGAAAACATAAATTGTGAGAACATCAGTGTTTTGTATTTAGCTGCCAATAGCATAAAGGAAAATAGCTGGGAAATTCTGACCATCTCCTAGTAATCTGTAGATAAAATCTTATGATTGAGAATGGTATTCAGACGTGTAGATTACTGGTAGATTAAATTCACAAAATCAGAAAATCAGAAATATGTATGGCTTACATATCCAGCATATGGGCTTATGAAAACATCTATATGGCCTATAAATACGGGTACATGCACTTGTTGGAACTCTGACAGTTTCCCTGATTTCTCTCTTACTTTGTTGTCATTTAAGTCTTTCTTGAATTTATATGTTGTGGATTAGAGCACCTTACAGTTGCTAGATTCAGCAGATTTTCTTTTTCAGTAATACTTTTTGATTCTGCACCTAACCCTATGGTAGGCTTTGAGTCTTGATTACAAATGCACAATCGATGTCATTGGAGTAGCTCAGCATTGGTCCGTCGGAGGGAGCAGAGTCCTTCCTTAATTAGCACTTACCAAGGAGCAGCCAAGATTCTCTCTTCTAGTTTGATGGTGGGGAGCTGATCATGTCCAAACAAAGCTTCACTTCCCATGGAGATAAATCCTCTAAAGAGCACGTTTCTCATATGTCCTCCAAAAACTTCATAGCTCCACATCTTCACAGTGTAGAGCACACATGAGAAATGTGTGCTTTTCCAGGCAATATATAGCAAAAAAAAGGACACTAAATCAGATTCTAAAACATATCAAATTATGTGTGGGATGAAATACCAATCAAGTGGAACCACAAATAAGTTTCCCCTCTCAGTTGGCATAGATTAACAGGTACAGAAATCACTTTCCAAAACAGTAGTTGATAGAGAAATACACTTGTTATTTCTGTCCTCACGTAGATATTTCTGTTGTTAACGGTTAAAGAGATGCTTGCTTTGATGACCACTGCAGTTACCTGGAGTCTGAAAGTCATCTCAGCCTTTTCGAGAGATGGCTAAGCACACATTTCCACTACTAATTTTTGTTTGACTCAAATCTGAATATCCACATACACTGCAAGAAAAGAGTCAGTTAACAAGCACCACTGGGGTAGGCAATGTTGTTCAGTGACGTGGAATCTGTTTTCAGCCACTGATTTTGTTTGTGACACTAGGTAGGATATTTTACACCTCCATGTCTATGTGTCTATCTCCTCTTTCCCACCTGGTCTGCTTTGTTTATTTAAATTCTAAGCCCTTCCAAATCAGGACTATCTCTACCAGGTATTTGTGTCACACACACACTTTTCACTGGGCTTTCATTCACAGATGTTTCTGTACTATCAATAGAATTTACTTTTTTATTTACATTGATGTCATAGAAAGGGAAGTGCAGATTGTACTAGGACAAGCATTGTGCCTACACAGAAGAAAAGGAAAGTCTGTTCTTATTAACTTTACTCTTCAAATAAATGTGATACCAAATAAATTAGTTTCATACTACATGTTCTGGGGATTGGTTTTTGTGTGGCACCAAATAATCTTTGAAAAAGCCTGTGAATGTGAACACAAGCATGTTTAATAGTTCAATATAAAAATACAGTTTCTTTCTATTATCAGAAAGTCGTGCAAAATTTTCTGTTCAGATACTCTTCTTTGTAAACAGCAGTAGCAACAAAATGAGACATAAGAGATTTGAGGGAGTATAGGCATTCACAGAGATTTAGTTCAGGTAATTTCACAGAGCATTTTACAAAAAGTCAGTCACACAAACTTCAGGAGCAGGGTCTAAGGTCTGTGAAGCAGAAGGCAGAAGTGGAATAAAGCAGGAATAATTTTTATATTCTTCTGATAGGTTATTCATAATATCATCAAATATGTAGGGAGAAAGGAAAGACATGTAAGCTCCTAATAAATATACCAAATACTTTCTTATCTTTCTGGAAAAAACATCTGGATTTTCAGATCAGATGCTTTGGTGACCTTATATCCTTTGGTCCACCCTGAGTCTATAACTGGGACCCCTCATTTTTCTCTTATGGAAATTTTCACAGCAGTTCTCTATCAGCACCAGCAAATCTTCTAGATGCAAATATTACTTTGGTAACACTGAGGCATCCATGGAGCCAAAAAAATATATTCCAAAAATAGTAAGTTACATGTTTTCTTTTTTTTATATATTGTTGAATCTAGAGCAGAGTCACCAGTTTCCCTGCATGAAATCTAACGAAAGCAGTGATATATTTCTCACTGGGATCCTGCCATATGCATAATTTCTTTTTAAAATATGATATTTTGATAGAAAAAGAATAAAAAGTCCTGATGGCATCACCATATAGTTTGTTCTTATGTATCACCTTTGCCCTCAAAACCAGAGGGCAGCAGAAGGCTGGAGGGTTCCACACCATTTGGTCCAATGTGCTTAATAAAGTTCTTCTGATCCAACAAGCAGAAAAAAAAAAAGAATGGAAGAAGGGGAAGATGCTGAAAAATAGGAGTCGTTTGTACGTTTTGAGATAGGCGATGTCAGAGCACTGCGTCTCATTCAGCAGCACAATAACGCACTGGCAGGCTAAGCCAGGCTTGCTCTGTCAGGATAGGTCACGTAAGGATTTCTGTGTTCCTCTCTGGTCCTGCTCCTCGCGGAGTTAAGTGAAGCCCTGATCCACCAGCGGCAATGCCTTGCCTGTGCTGACGGCCGTAATATATCATTTTCAGTTCATTCTTTTTAATTACTTTTTTTTTTTCCTGCAGAAGATTTCTACAACTACAGGCAATCTTAATCCTAATAAAGTGAACATTTAATAAATATTACTCGGGAAATTCTTAGAGGCCCCGTTGTGTTCTAACATATAATCGCTTTATTTTAAGCTTTGGGATGTAGATGATAAAGTGAGCAGAGGTAATTCAGAGTAAGGGCAACACATTGCCACCTTTCTTGCTATGGAAAGACACTCTTCTGCAGTGCTTAAAATGTAGACGAAAGTCTAGTGATTGATTAGCTAGTTAAGTGATAAGGAGGTATATCAGGCAAGGATGCAGAAAAGTACAGATGATAAGGACAATCAAGTATCCTCGATCTGAAAAAAATTACAGTGCTTTCTAATCATTTAAATTATATTTTTAAGTGAGAAAAATTTACTACACTGAGTCTCTAATTTTCTATGTACTTACATTTTTTTCCTTTTTTTTTTTTTTTTACTAAAGACAAAAGCTATGGGAATTGTGTCCATTTTTTTCCAGTGGTGTAATCTTTCCTTGAAAAGCAAATTAGTACATCATCAGACTTTCATTTGTCCATATAACATTCATATTCTTTGATCTCTTACTGGCATACTGTAATACTGATAATTATCTTCTTCTCCTGTTTTTTATAATACTATGTGGCATTCTATTATGTTATACATTATTAACAATATTATACAAATAATACAATTCTGCCAAATCAGGTTGTGGAAGCTGTATAGTATCAGGTAGGCTATTAGACTTCAAATTAATGATCTCTATAGGTCACAGGCACACTAAGGATACTCATAAAATATTTTCATTGTGATTTTCAGGACCTTGTACAATTATATTAATATTTCAGATATTTTATGCATTTTATGTTCAAAGGGGAGGGATCTTCGTGATTAGATGACAACTCTCCATTTTCTCATTATTCAGCCTCCATTACCATAAAATCCTGTGCTGTGGCAATTCTGCTTTTACTTAAAGAGTACTTGCAACAAATTTCATTAATATGTCAGAAGCTCTACTACTGATCTGGTTAGAGAGGCTGCTGCCAAATCATGAGCTTCTGTTACTGGGATGTCTGCAGATTAATTTTCAAAACGTTTTTCTTACTTCACTTTTGTTATGTTGGGACTCAAAAAGACTCACTAATCCTTTTTGTTGGTTTTTTTTTTAGTGAGTTGTACAAGAAGTATTTCTTTCCTTACCCATGAAAGTGTGTTTGGTCTTTTGCTAGTGGGCACGGTCATGAGGAGCCTTTTTGTACACATTGGAACATCTTCTACTGTTTTGTCCAGTAGGCAGCAGAAGTTTTCTGGAGGACCATTTTTAAAGAGTGTAGCTATCCTTATTTACATATTATCTCTATCAAGAATAATTTTCCATTTTTTACAGGAAATTTCAATTTTTGTAATAAAACTGTGTTAGCTATGCATCTTCATCACTTTCTTCTATTTGTCTTTTTATTTTTCTTTGTAAAACTTCTAGTGATTTTTCTTTTTTAGAAAATTTGGGCTGCTATTCAAAGCCTTCTCCGGTGTTTTATACGAACTATGTGGTTTCCAGAAGATGATCCCTCACTAAAAAGTGAACTACATCTGAGGACAAAGTCCTAGTCTAATATAATCTGATCACCAACCATGGTTATCCTATCAAAACAGATACAATTTTTAGGGTATATTTTTCTCAAGGCTATCAATATTTTAATATAGTTGCCAGATAATAGTGAAAGTGATAGGAAGTTAGGGGCAGAAATAAAAGAGTGTTTCGAAATTTTCTTGGAAATAAAAATAATTAGTAGTTTTTTGGGGTTTTTTTCTCATGCAGATGTGCACCAGGACAGGAGTCACACTCACTGTTCCACAGCATGACTATTTTCTCTGCAAGCCTTAAGATCTGCTACAGCCTCCTCCAGTTATGGTCTTATTCATCAACCCAGCCAATGCTCCTGGTATCCAAATCTAACCAGATACCTCCAGTTGAGACAGAACTGCTGCTGCCCAGACCAGACCTGGGACATCATCTTTGCTTTTGCTGGCCTGCTGGTGGCTAAGGCCAACCCTGCTTTGCTTTACTGCTCAAGGAGCAAACCCAGCCAAGTTTTGTTGTGAAGGGGTACCCTGAAGCATTGGCATTAGCTCCACCCAGAGATCAAATGCTTCCAAATGCAAAGCCAGAGCAAATGAATGCTCCTTATAGCAAAATTTCCAGTCATCCAAATGGAGTTGTCATCCTCTTCTGCCAGCCTTTAGCGTTGGCCAGACACTGAACCCAACTCTTCGGGAGCAAAGGCAAGTTTTCGTGCTAACTGTACTTCTGTACACTTTTATGAGTACAGAAACATAACAGTATCATTCACACCATTCTGTGCTGGTTTGAAAGCAAAACCAGTGAGAGGCTCCAAGTCAGAAATACAATTTAATAGGGAAGAACAAATAAATGCAATAGTACAAAGAGAGACCACTGACAGAATCAGAATACAACCTGACACCCTGTTCGTTAGGGTGGTGGCAGCAGTCCAGATGAAGTGGTCTTGTTGGAAGCAGTGATCTCGCAGAAAAGTCTAGTAGCTCTTGCCCTCTGGAAGTCCAGTGGGTAAGGGCAGCCTGTGCTGCTCCAAACCCGAGGTTATATCCAGGTGGGAAGGCTTGGCTCCTCCCTCTGGGTGGAACATCTCACAATGGGATGATGAGTCACGGCTGATGGCCCATTAACAGAAGATATCCCCCTGGAGGGAGGATGGGTCATGTGAGAGATAAAGAACTCTGCCCCACCTGGTGCCAACAGCTGGCCCATTAACAGAAGATAATCCAGAGGGAGGAGGCAGGGAACATAGCTACACCTGGTTTCAACAGATGGTGATAGAATATTTTTTGGGGCACATCTTACACTGTAAGCTAGGACACATTCAAAAAGAAATAAAACTCAGTTAATGCAACAAAGTAAATATGGCAAAGCAACCATGGGTAATCAGTATTGAGCAGTGTGGGTTTTTTTCATTTTGAGTTGGTTTTTCCCTCTCCTTCCTCTTGGCAGGCACAAAGAATTCCAGTCTAGCAGGGAGTCCAGGTATGCAGATACCTGCCTCACCAAACACTGTTGTTTCAGAGGACTGAAATACTTTTTATATAGAAAAAAGAAGTGGCATTAAAAGCTACAGACTGGGGAAGGATTTAAGAGAGTATCAAAGGTTGAAAGAGGAAGCAAGGAACTAATGAGATCAGAAATTTGTACCTTGCTTTTCAGCATCATTTTCCCCACTACCTGATTCAGCACAGAACAAAGCTCTGTGGGATTTAAACAAGTTAGGCAAATATTTATGTGCCTTGCTGAAAAAGGACAGTTTGCTGAATGATGTTTTATTGAATCAATGTTCTGCTGCCTCCAACGAAAATCTAACCACAGTCAACTACAACTGACAATCCCATGCTTTATTTATTTATTTATTTATTTATTTATTTCCAAAGGTCATGCATTTGTATCCTGAACATCTCTTGTCTCCCATTTATTATAGTATTTCAGGGTTGGTTAATCTTTACAATATTGAATTATGTAAGTTTCTAAAGCACAATTTCCCTGTTTCATTTTTTTTCGTAGAAAATTACTACATGTTTAAAAGGTTATGAAAATTAATTATACCAATATTTACTCACATCTGTGGCATTAGAAACTGCTCAGAGGAAAAAGGGATATCCAGATGTCTTCTATTTGTGTTGTAAGAATTTAGCAACCAGTTTTAGGGATTTAGAATCCGACTTTTTTTCCCCTGTAGTTAAAAAAATATATATAGACATATCTTCACTCCACACACTGTCTTGCATTACTGCACTGCCCGAAGGCAGCGCAGCCAAATCTAAATTATTGTTTTGCTACATTTTGTACAACCCCTTGTGATCAATCAGGATGAAAAACTTTATGTAATTGGATTTAATTTCTTCCGATAGTAAAGGTTGGTTACGAGTCATGACTTAAGTCAAATCCGAGAAGAGAAAGTAGTATTTGTTATCTCAAAATTTGTGAGAACAAATCTGAATGCATACAGAAAACTAACTGCTACATTTTCCTATGAAATAAGCCACCAATTTTCACTATAACAGTACTAACCTTCAAAAGACACTTTTTTTTAATCTAGGAATTGATTTCCTTAAAGTTTTTTATTTCATTGTCATTGGAATAAGTTAAAATTTAACACCAAATAGTAGCATTAAACCTCATCTTTTCCTTCCCTTCTGAATTTTCTATATCAGACAATCCTTTTGTTCTTATGGACTATAGCATGTGCTTTATTTTTGCAAGGTATTTTATAATCTTTTGTCACTGAGCAATAAAGTGTTTTACTTTATTTATCCTTAACAATAAACATGATTTTTCGGGTTTGTCTTCATATTCACATCGAGATTGATACAGGCTTTGCTAATTTATTGTGCATAGCATTATGGAACATAAAATTTGCAATTTAATATAAGTATTTGGTATAGGTGCCATTACATTAGAAGAGAGTTGTAAATGTCTCCAGCATTTGTTAAGTTTTATGACTAATCCTCATTCTAAGTGGTCCCATTGGACAGAGGTGGTGGTTTTCTTCCATACTTATCCTCTTTTTAGGTCTAAACACTCCCTTTCTGATAAAAGCCATTAAAGAATAATAAAATTTGCAGGAGCGCTTCATTGCCTTGGGCAATGCTTACTTTGCAGTGACTGCAATCTGCAGTAGGCGAACCCAAACCAGCCCTGTAAGCAACTGGTTGGTGCCCTGGTAACTGCCCAGCCCAAGGGCCATGGTTTCAGTGCCAGGCTGTGTCTCCTCTCACCCTACAGTGCCCAAGCCACGCAAGTCCCAAGACTTGTCTGAAGGAGTCAGCTCAAGTACATAACCTCTACAAAACCCACGCCCTAAGCTTGTGTGTCAGTCTTATTCTAGGACAGGAATATCCCAAGTTTTACATTCAGATGGGCAGTGTGTGAGCAGCTTGAAACATATTACTGGATATTCATACTCCCCTTATGACCTCACTAAAATGCAGGAACCCCAAAATTCTTGTGTAGTATTTGCCTAGTCCCGTAACCATATATTCGGAGAAAAGTCTGTGATCTGGGTGCAGAGCTGGTTGGACTGTCCAGTGTCACACCTTCACTCTATCTATTCTTCTGTTTGGCTGAAATGAAGCTAGGCCTGACAAGGGCACAAAAGCAGGACTTTGGAGAACAGGTGTAGAACTCATGCTGGTGACAAGTTCCCAGCTACTGTCACCTCATGCCCCACCACTCAGCTGCATGCGCCACAGCTACACGTGCACTGCCTTTCACCACCTTGGTCCACAAAATACCTGCTTTGTCACCTGTCTGACACAGCCACTTGGGCTCAAGTGCTCTCATGTTCCAGGCATACCAAGGAACTATGGTCTGTGTTTCCACACTTTGAAAACACCACCTTCTGAAACGACAGTTTCTATGACTCCTGTTAAAAATGAACAGACTTGGACAGTCTTTCTACCTGTTGGAAAAAGGCTTTGGATAGTACTGTGTTGATTATATTCCTGTTTAAGAGAGCTTACAATTTTAGATAGATGGACCTCATCACTGATTGGCGTCTTTAGATAGAGGCACCATCATTTTTTTCACTCTCATCAGATTTTGAGGCAGGTCTCCAGTATCACAACCTCCAGGTAAACTGGCACCAGCAATTTATGGTTCATCATACAGAAAATTCTGGTTTTCCACCCAAGAAAGGAAAAGTAATATGTTAATGAGAAAGAAATCAGGGAACCCTAAATCAACACTATACTCAGATTTGTTTCACTCATGCTGTTGTAAAAGTTCCTCATGCCTGAGTGCTACCTATCTTTAACACTCACCAATTTCAGTGGAAAGAACAAGAGAGTGACTTCCACATACGAACACAAGTCTGATCAAACTGTATTTCTGTCCTTGGCACTACTCAAAAACTCTTTAGACACACTCTGGTGCAACCACATGTAGGTTGAGCAAGGGAGTTGGAGGAATGATATTCAGAATCCCTTCTAAAAGCAATTCTTCTGTGATTCTGTGAAGTCTAGGGCTAATGCTGGAGTTCAGGTGGAGTATCTAAAATAAAACCTGAGAAGACTTTATATATTTATCCTGTTAATTTTATGACCAATAATGTTCACAGGAATATATTTTTCCTTATTGGAGTACAGTTTAGAAAAATTGACAATACATGTCACTGTTTCACTACAGAATTCATATTCTTGTTTTCATCCCAACTTTACTTAGTCTTGGAAAATTTTCTTCTTGGCAGAAGAAAAACAAGGATGTGTAAGCATTTCCTGTTGAAGTGTGTGTTCTGTAGGATAACCACAGAGGGAATTTAATCTCTTGAAGTTTAACTTTCTAAAGCCTATTGTGACTACAACATGGATAAGAGACTTGTCATTTTATTAATGAAGAGTGACCAGTTGTCACCCCCACATGGGAGAAAAAAAGATTGTGACACATTAGCAATGAAGGACCATAAGACAAACCAAATGTAAATACTGACGGTTTAAAGAGATAATTAAAGCTCTTGAGACTGCAATTATGACAAGGCAGCATGACAAGGCACATGTATGTCGACAGAATATATTTATATTGACAGAATCTGTCCAAGAAATCCTTTTTGTACAATATATGTGTCTGTCACATCTTTGGACTGCACATGCATTTATTGACTTTGTGTTAGCGTAGATCTTGAAATTTGTCCCTTTGCCTTATTACTCAATGACACTTGGTTAAATATATTGTGTTTTCAAACACCAGGCTTCCTGAAGCTATTTTTGTGGAACTTGGAATTCAGTGCGTGCATTACTAAGTGGTATTTCCATTCCATGCTCTGCATTGTACACATTATGTTACCATCCCTCACAGATCCCGAGTTTTCATCCGTGGATATGTGTACACAGTATGGGTATCTTAACGCTGCGTGCCCTAAGAATTTAGGGGGCTACCAAAGTCAGACCTGATCTTTAGACATGTGATTGCTTTTCTCAGGAACACAAAAATACTCAAAATTTAAGTAGTTCTAGCTTAGAAACTTTTGTTTGAGGACATCTGTTAGAGACAGACAGACCTGAAAAACAAAACTACTTTCATCAAGTTCATCTCTTTTGCTTTTGGTAGCCAAATGGTTTCTGACTGTATTTTGTTATGGGGAAAAAAAAGAAAAAACATGCCAATGCATACTGACAGATAAAAAGAACTACATAAAAATAATTTGTATATAGATAAAATGAAAGGTGATATTCAGCATTTGTATACAGAGATTTATTCATTTACATCTTGCATATCGAAGAAATAAGGACGACACAGTGCCAAAGTGCAATGCTCAGGAAATAAATGCTTCAAGTTGGTCAATAATATTCCTTAAGTAATAAACATAGAAATAGATTACAAATAGTTTCAACAACATCTTTATCTGGAATACTCCTTTTTGATTAATTAATTTTTATTAACTTTACTACTTTTATCATTTGATTTTATTATACCAGCAAGGAACACACACCCTGTTTTCTTCACCAAAACAAAATAAGAAATAACTTACCTACCATTAAGACTGTAGCTTTCCAATCTTTTAAAAAAAATCTAGTTAGATCTACAATTGATTTCACACTGAGCTTGACTCAACTTTGTAACTCAGTTGCCAGGAAGAACAAAGAATGTCTCCTTAAAAATATGCTTCAGTATTTCTTTCTATACAACTCATAAACTCCAGAAATCAGATGACGAATTAAGAAGAAAATCATCTTTCATTAGTGAGTAATGCATTGCGAACACTTGGGGCTTGATAAAGGAGACCTACAAATGTGACTTACTGTTTCAGAAAAAACTAGCAGACAGGAGGTCCAAACAAGAAACATTTTCTTTCTTTTACAGGAAACTTCCTTGTTTCAGGCAGCCTCATTTATTGATTTTGAAAGGTCAGTGGCAGAATCAGAGAGATTTAATGATAAATGTGAAGGTCTGCTACAAATGACTAATTTCCTACCATTCATGATTGCATTAGCTCCTGGTTTACTGACATTTGGGTGGACATTCTGGGAAGAACCTTCTACTATTTCTCATTGAATTATGGTTTAGAAACACTCTGTCTACGATAACTGTTGACTCTGCTCTCACAAAATACTGAGAAAGGGTTAATGCAGGGATTTTTTTTTTTTAAGGTAGAAGTTGCAGATTTAATCCTGCTCATAACCGTGCAAGGAATCAGCACTTCTGAGAGTGAAATGTACTTGGAGGAGAGGACAGCCTCTCTTGGCTCTTGAAAATTCATGGCCAAACTCACAATTCCTAAAAAAAAATTCTCTTAAATAACCAGAGAGTAGGAAGAGGGTAACATGAGAAGAACAAGACAGAGAAGCCTGGCAAATGCATCAGTACACCAGTGCAAGGAAACAATGGGAAATTGTGCTGGATGTAGACAGAGAAATGGAAGAGAGGTCTAAGCAACAGCGTGAACCTGGAGGCCAGAAGGTAAAAGGAAAGCTAAGGCACACTACCCAGCTGTTTGCACTGCTCTGCCAATGCAAAGCATCTGTAAACCCAGCCTAACAGGCTTCATTCTGGCTCCCTCACAGTGCTCCAGACTGACGCAAGGCTTCTAAGGTGCACGTTCAAATATGTCCATAAATACATAAATGGTTAAGCATTTATTAAGGTTTAAGTTAAGGTTATGGTATTAACATTGTATTAAGGTTTACATAAGAAAACCTAATTTTGAAGTATTTTTCAACTCACTGTGAGATAGCACAGAGCAAAATTTTCTTAGTTTCCCACAGAGACATCATCAATCAGAAAAGAAAAAAAAAACAACAAAAAAACCTCCCACAAACAAAAAACCAACCAAACAAAATTAAAAAAAAAAAACAAAAAAAAAACAACAAAACAACAACAACAAAAAAAGCATCTTAACGCTGTGCTGTAGTTATACAAACAGAGAACAATCAATATTTTAAAGAAATCATTGGATTATGATGACAACCATATACTGCGAAGCCCAGAACTGCAGGTGAGGGGCTGGGTTAGGGGTTTCCTAGGACACAGCATTGGACAGAAAAAACAAACAAACAAAAAACCCAAACCCAACCAACCAAACAAAAAGAACACAAAAAACCAAAGACCTCTCACTTTAATCCCCATTTCTTCCACCGTCAACTCCAGAAACTTTTCCTGATATCTGAGAGGTATGTTTCTTGCTAAATTCTGCAGCTTTGATTAAATTTTAAATACTGTTGAAAAAAAAGCCTCCTTCCTCATTGAAACACAAATAGTAATTGCCTCATTGAAGAGTGCTTCGAGATACAGTTTGTACCCGCGACTAATATTTAATACTTCTGGAGACACTTACATAATCATAGAATCATAGAATGTTAAGGGGTTGGAATGGACCTTAAAGATCATCTAGTCCCAAACTCCCCTGCCATGGGCGTGGACACCTCCCACTAGACCAGGTTGCTCAGAGTCCCATCTAACCTGACCCTAAACACTTCCAGAGATGCAGCATCCACAGCTTCTCAGGACAACCCGTTCGAGTATCTCACCACTCCCACGGTACAAAATTTCTACTTAAAATGTCCTAAATTGATCTGTTGTATCAAAAGCCTTTCTGGAGTCACTTTTCCAAGGAAAGCTGCACAATTTTAAATCTTTACGTTCTAATACCATTTGCTACAGCAGTGTCCTGCTGTCAGACTGGGCAGGTCTAAGTCACAAGGGAAAGCTTTTAATAACAAACTGCAGTGAACTTGAATGGGCCCCTGATAGATAAAACTGCACAACTTTGTTGGCCACACTGCTTTGCCTTACCCTTCTTCCCCGAGCCAGTGCTCTGTGAGTCCACAGATCTTCATGGAAACAAGGGGAAAATTCACAGTTTAGGGGAAAAAGTATGAAATAAAACAAAAATATTAAAAATTATATGTGTCTACATAACACGTATATGTTTCCACCTTTAGGCGTGGAAGTCAGCAGCAAGCATTGTTTGATAACAAGGCATGATCCGCATTATCTCGGCTCAAAGAAACAGAAATTCCTGCATCTTTCCACTGACAGCTCTCCATCCACAGCAGAGTTAGCAATAGCATGGAGATTCTGTCTGCTGAAATGATTGTAATCACTAACTCAGCTTGGTAACACATTAAACATCTCACAGCAATCAGATACAGGGTGTTGAAGCTTTCAAAGAGAACTATTAAAATGCTTTTCTAGATTCATTGCTTCCTCTTCATTCAGGAGCATGGGCTTAAACACATAACTACTTGAACATTAAAAGACAAGCTTCAGCTCTCAAGTTGTATCTTTAGCTGCTGTTACCAGGACATGACTATAATTTCTTTTGTGATTATATCAATTTGTTTAATTTTCTTTGGTTTACCATAGGCTCCAAAAGGAATATTATCTGATATTATTAATGGGAAAAAACTTGATGCTTTTCAGAGTATTGTACTGTAGGTAACCAGGAAGAGGCCATTTGAGAAAGAAATTTAAAAAACCTTGCCTGTATCAATGATTTCACCTCCAACACAGACATAATTTTCCTTAAAAAATTTAAGACCACAATTTGCATTTCTTTGGGGTATCTGACACAATCTTGTGACAGACAACACATTGAAAATCGTTCTGCAATTCTCTTTAAAAATTTTTTCTAATTATCAATATTTTATTTTAAATTACTATTTTTTAAAGAAAGTATTACATTTAGAAATATATTACTTCTTGACAAAAGAAAGAATTCTGAAACTTTTTTATAAATAAAGAAGGCTTCAAAAATCTTTGTTTATTTTTAATGCCATTTCTTATAAAGATAAATGCACATGGATACTTCTCAAGTCTTCCTGCAATCTGAAAACTTGAAGTGATCCATTGGAATGAATGATACTCACCTGAGCTGATGAATGATATGAATGGTACCCACCTATTCAGATCTGAAATTCCAGTCTAAGTCAGAAGCTTCCCTTTACTTCCAGTCTGGTTAGAGTCTAAAAATGGGGAAATAAACCCTAAAAGTTTGCTTTTGGCACTGATATGTTTCTTCCTTCTCCCTGACTTCTATTGCAAATGTTTTAAAATCTTAAAAGTCACCAATATTTTTGCAAACTCAGACAGCAATAAAAAAATCTAGGACTATTTTCTCTGCTGTATACCTCTTCATCCTGGTTCTAGTATTATCTTATAATTGTTTATTTGTAAAGAAGGAGATTTGTGAAGCATAGGTCAGTATATTATGTAAATATAATATGAACCAAAACCAATATACGTGATAAACTCTGTTCTGAAAAGTATCACTGGAAATGATTGGAAGTAGCATCAGATGTTTTCAGAGCTCTCTCACAACATCTATCCCTGGAAACATTTACACTACAGCCTGGAAAGTACAAAGCACAGATTGGGTCAACAGCAGACAATCTGGATGAACAACATGTTTGTTTTTATTGTTTGACTGGCCTTGTGCAAAGGTGCTTGTGTGATATCTTCGTGCCTTCAAATAACTGGAAATACAACAAGACTGTACATAGCCGGATCACTAGATCCAACTCCAAGGAAAGCATTTAGAAGGTTCAACAAGGCTTGTAAGACAGGAACAAATTTCAGTATTTACCAGTTGCCTCTACCCAGTGCGAAGAAGGGCTTTTCAGAGGGGCTAATGTTTTAACTATAAATATGCTCTAAATCAAAACAATGCTTTCTTATGTGTGAAGTTGCTCTCAGTGCTTGCATGCCGGAGCTAGATTTGAGGGGAATCTGAATCCTGAATGTCGTGGATTTTCTGCTGTTCTTTTAAGAGAATCTCATTATCTTTACAGCCAATAAGGTATAAGGGGGGTTGATATGCCACAACATATTGTGGCCAAGATGAAAATTAGCATTTCAAATGTCTGGAGCTATTGTACTCTTAAGTAGGCCTGTTTAACCCATCATTTAAGCAAGGGAAATAAAACAGATGAAGGGCTTTGGCAATTTTTTCACCAAAGTTGATTCCAAAGATGGTGTCTGCTGTAACTAAGATCTGGATGTCCCTTTAGCCAGTGTAGCAACCGTGCTCTGGGAAGCCACAAAGCCATCCTCAGCTGTGGCTGTGAGATAAGGACGCTGCCTAATAAGAGCAGTTCTAGGACAAGCACAAATGAGATTACTTGAAGAAGACTTTAGGTGTGCCAAAACCTAGGTTGACTTTTTTGTCTTGGGCTGTCACAGCTTGGAAGGCTTATGCACGTGTATCACATAGTTTAAAAAGGAGGCTGCAGAACAAGATTTTCAAGGACAATGTCACTGAAATGACACAAGGGTTGGACTTGCAGAAAGAGCCCAAAGAACTAAACCTATTAAAAAACTGGCACATTACAAATTTGCACTCTGTTCAGCAATTTGGCAGAATCCATTTATGACAGATTTCATGTTGGGGATTCAGTCCAAAAAAAACTCCTCCCCTAATTATGAACTGAATCCCCCTCCCATTTATCTTTTTCTTTTTTTTTTTTTTTTTAAATAATAACAAAAACAAAACAAGTGAAATAAAATAAAACCACTTTGTTTTGACTTGCAGAGGAACATGAAGGATAATGAAGGGCAAGGGTGTGAGCCTCCCCACCAGGATATATTACCAACTGGAAAATTTGGAGAGAAGCAGGAACGTGGGATTTGAGGCACCAAGCTGGTAGAATCTGAGTATGTCATAAAGGTTAAGCGCAGTCTCCGAAGGGGAGCCAGGCATCCCATGGAAGAGTAGCCCTGCTGGTTGGTGGCCAGCTCGCGTTGGCATTGGTGCTGTGGCAGATGCTCATTTAAACTTCCACCCTAAAACTTGCTGGAAGAAAACTTACGGCAGTAGGTAGGCGAAGATGGGAGGAATAAAATGGGAAAAAATAGTAGACGAACTGGAGACTGAAACAAGCTGGCTACGGTACAAATGCATTTGAATTGTCAATGGGTAGCTAATGGTTCTTGGTCCCAACTGTCCCTTTGGCTGCCATCATTTTTATCTTTGGGTCATTATAACATAATACATCTGACAGTTACCAACTTTCCCTTTGTTCTTTCATAGCAAATTGATTTTTTGTTTTGCATCTCTGGCAGTACTTTAACCAAATTATTTTTCGATTACACAGGAAAGCGGAAAAAAATAATATTTGACAGTGTGAACTCCCCATCACTTCATCTCAGAAATAGTTTACTTTGAAAAGTTCTTTCAAAAGTCTAGTCTAATACTGGCTTTGTATGTCAGGAGATTCTTGATTGCCATGACAAAAGTGAATTTGATTTTACATATACCTGTGTCATTATCGTTTCATGTGAGACTTGAAACTAAGAGCACTGACTTTGGAGGGTCCCTTAATTTAGATAGATTGCAGCAGCAGCTTAGGATCAGCTGCAAAAATATAACACAAAGTATCAGCACAATTTTCAAGAGAGTCTATGAAAAGTGGAAACTCTAGTCCAGGATTTTTCATTTATTTTCCATTGAAATTTCCTGCCTAAATTTTCCAATATGAAATTGTATTTTAACTTACATGGTACTTTTTCCTCCAAAAGTATTTTCTTTATATTTATTTCACTTTGTCATTTAATTTCATATTGAATGCCAGATATAGAGCCTAAAATCTACCAAGAGTGAATATGAGGCATTGTAACTAGGAATCTGTGGGGTACCAACATAGAAATCTCATACTGAAAGGTAAATTGGAATATATGCAATTATGCAGAATATTGAACCATACTGCTATAATATAGTGATACTTGTTCTTGGATATTAGTTGCAAAACATTACGGATAAATAATTGTGTGTATTGATAAGCGTATGTAACCAAAATAAAAATGTATCCCAAAAGAAGCTTTCTGTACTTACTGTTCAAATGGGACTCCATTGGTTGCATTTTCAAAAGGTGTAATTTGTGGTGGCCTTTTCTAGGATCTAATGTACAATATGGAAACGTATTCTTTATATTGAACTGCTAACTAATGCTACATGTGGTAGTTTATTACTAACCTCTCCAAATTTTTTGCTAGTTTGGACACAGGAGTGGCTTACAGAGTTCCTATGTTCCCGTTCATTTTCATGAGATAGCAATAGAAATATCAAAGGCATGAATTATAGGTTTGAAGAACTGCATGTACAAGTTTTCTGTTTATCCAGACTGTTTCAGTAATCCTGGGAGTTATTGCAAATATTTGTCCCAGGAAAACTCAGTGGGAAGTGAAAGTCTAGGAGGAGATGTGGGAGAACTGCAAGAAGAGGATCAAGACCTACTGTTGTCAGCAATGGTTAATGCTAAGGAAAAAGCAGATGGAGATTGTCCTGGTTTCAGCTGGGAGAAAAACACTGATATGTCTCAGCTGCTTTAGGAAGGGTGCAATTGCTCCTTGGTGAGTTAATCAAAATTACCTCCAGCCCTGTCAGTGCAATGCCAGTTCCCGGCATTGTGATGCCAACTAATGATGGACATTGTCTACTATTGATCATTTTGGTATGGAGCTCCCAGCTGCTTGGGAGTGCACAGGCCTGTGTTTAGGTAAGGTATTCACCATCATTCCCACTGCCCCATGTGATCTTGGATTAACTAATCTAGTTAGTTTACAGGGTCAAACATCTTAGTGCAATGAAAGCTTTGTGATAGTTTCATAATGCAAATGAAAAAGCTGTTGATTTCTGAAGCCAAGAGCTAACAAGTGCTACTGGTGACTGAGTCAGGTTTGTTGTAATCTTTACTTTGAAGATATGCTGGAGTTCTCCAAGGTTAATGAACCACTTGTGGGAGAGCTTTTCTTCAGACTTTAGCTCTGTTTTATTCTTGATAGAACCATTAACTTCTACACTAACCTTTCTACTTGTTACTATTACACACATTCTGCCCACTAAAGCTTTATATTGATTTTTGCCAGGGAGCGCTTATAAATTGTAGGTTTAAATACCTGGGGTTTTTGGTTCTGTTAGCACTGGGTGGGATACAGACAGACAATGATTAATTTGTAGATTTTAATTTATTTTAGATATATGTTACAGTCACTTTGGCAGCACCATCGTCATTAGGTTTTGTTTCTTGAATCATTTGCTCTAATTATTCCAGATATCTTTTTAATTGCTATAGTTTCCAGTTAAGAAAGTGAAATTTACAAGATATGATGAATAGTGTTAGCAAAATACATTCAGATACTGGAAATTCTTCTTTTCCTTCCAAATTTAGGACCTTATCTATAAAGAACGGTGCCAATGGGGCAGAGAACCAACAGTTCTTGCCCTCTGGAATCCAGCCAAGCATTAGAAAATCCTGTATTCTCCTTTTCACATTTTAATCTCCAACCTCTTGATTTTGTTTATGAAGTTTTCATATTATGATTCCAAAGAAAAAGATTTTTTTTCCTTTGTTAAAAAAACTATGGTAAATGAATTACAAAAAACCCCTTTAGGATGAATCTTAAATTTTAGGGGTTCAAAAATTATTATTCTAGTCTACTTTTACCTTTTTATTTTCAAGTTTTTCATACATTATTGTGTTGGTTTTGCATGGCCTGTTTTTTGGTAGTGGGGAGGCCACAGAGGTGGCTTCTGTGAGAAGCTGCTGGAAGATTCCATCATGTCTAGCAGAGCCAATGGCTGATGGCTCTGAAGATGGACATGCTGCTGGCCAGAACTGGGCTAATTAGAGATGGTGGTAACGCCTCTGTGATGACAGATTTAAGAAGAAAATCAAAACAAAGGGGCACAGTTTTCTCCTAGCCGGAGAAGAGGATGAGGTGAGAACATGTGAGGGAGACAACATGGCGACACCAAGGTCAGCGCAGAAGGAGGGGGAGGAGGTGCTCCAGGCGCCAGAGCCGAGATTCCTCTCCAGGCTGTGGTGATGACCGTGGTGAAGCAGCTGTGCCCCTGCAGCCCATGGGGATCCACAGGGGAGGCAGAGATCCACCCACAGCCCATGGGGGAGGTGCCCATGCCAGAGCGGGTGGATGCCTGGAGGACGCTGCGATCCAGTGGGAGACCCGGTTGAGAGAGGGTCCCCTGATGCCAGGCAGGAGCAGCCTGTCCTGGAAGGACTGCACCCCGTGGAGGAGTGACCTGTGCCGCAGCAGTTTTGGGAGGACTGCTGCTTGTGAAAGTGGACCCACACTGGAGTAGTTCACAGAGAACTGTCTCCCATAGGAGGGACCCCACGGCCTCACAGGGGAAGGACTCCTCTCCCCGAGCAGCAGAAGAAAACCTCGGGTGACGAACTGACCAAACCCCCATGCCCTGTCTCCCTGCACTGTTGGTGGGAAGTAGGGAGGGTTTGGGGGAAAAAGGCATTCTTTAAGGCCTTACTTTACTTCTCATTTGCCTCCTCTAATTCTGTTTGTAATAAATTCACTTTGTGCTCCTAAGTTGAGCCTATTTTGCCCTTGGAGTGTTTTCTCCCAGTCCTTATCTCAACTCATGGACCCTTTGTTTAATTTTTTTTTCTCTCCTCTGCCCAGCTGTGCCAGGGGAGGGTGAGCGGCTGCCATGGGTGCCTGGCGTTTGGCCAGTGCCACGACCTACATAGTTGGTTATCCTTCTTGATTTCCTTCAGTCAGTGGCTTATTTCCATTTCATCTCAACTTGAAACACTGAAGCACTGCAGCTATAAATATTTGGTGAGTGAAATGTTGGTTTTATCTGACATTTTGAGTCAAAGATGACTTTTCTGGTTTTGCTGTTTTTCTGGTTGTATTTTCCAAACAGAAAATAATGCTCTAATCAGTGTCAATTTGTTGTTGGCAAATACAAAAATAAATCAGGGAACAGAGTTTTTCTGGGATTTTTTGATGACTGTTTTTTTAACCTCAGTGTAGGCAGTCAGTGAAAGCAGACTGCGGGCAAAGTATATTAGGCTGGTTGGAACATTTGTGCTTTGCAAAATTACTTGTAGTTTTCCTCCATGGAGATTTTACATCAAGGCACTTATTTCAACACCATTGTTTTTACAATGGATGATAATAAAAGCTTGGATATTTCCCTGTTTGATTAGGAAGGAAACACATATACCCAGTCCTGGGACCTGAGCATGTTACTACAATGAAGACGCTTGGAAATTACTTTCCATTTTAAGAATTACTAATAAAAGAATTCTTTGCATTATGGGTCAAATTTCTATCTGTGTATTCAGGCTTGACTCCCTTGATTTGATTGCTCTATACATTTCAGAAATCATTGTAGCTTTGAACAAGATTTGCTTTCAATAAGACATTATTCACGTCTGCCCAAGAATTAGGCTTTGAGAGATTTGTACTAATATTTTCTATTATGTTGGTCAACAGGGTGGCATTCTCTAAGTTTCACTTTGATATTCAGATTCAAATATTCACAACAAAAATATGAATGTCTCATGATTGCAGCTGTGCAAATAGCAAGGGATTACACCAACTTTGAAGTTGGATTCTGTTCTCATTCTTTTTATTATTCATTTCCTTGTGAACAGTAATGGCAGAAATGTGGGGAACTTGCTAAAATTGACAGACAATAATGCATATTCACATCTGAAGCATTTACCATGGCAAATAGCTACTATGCAGCAGTGTATGTACAAAATCAGCCCTGCCCTAGAGTCTCAGGACAGCTGCCTGCCACTAATATGTATTTAATAAATTGAAATGGACAAAAGGGTACCACTACATCAATGCACTTTTTGACTGCTTACAGCAGCCAGAGCTTCATTCAGCACAGAAACAGTACCTGTGCTGGGATCTCACTGAATCCTTCAGAAGCAGTATTCCATGCATTATTCTGTGGTATCCATGTAGTGGGAGAAAATTAAATGTAAACATTTGCTGTAAGCAGCAAAAAAAGTCTAGCATTCAGCAATTTAGGTCATGATCCCTCAGTCAGAAGGAAATAAGATTTTTTTTTTTCTTTTTTTTTAAATCTGGTGTTTGTGAGCATTGCCAGACTATGAGAGTGGCTGGATAACTGAGGGGGAAAAAAAGGTTAATGTATTATAATTAAATTACCTGAGCTTCTACTTATCTTTTTATAAAAAAAGAAAAAAAAAGAAAAAAAAAAAAGCCAGAGTATTTTCTTCATTCAGTCAGAAAATAGTAAATGCATCACATAGAGGATTAAATATATGGGAAGAAAATGACCCCATCAGCTTGAAAAATACATTCAGAAATAATAATTTAGGTGCGTAATAGTCCACAGGCAAGAATTATTTAATAGATAATATTTACTGGGCAATTTGGAGTAGGAAACATAGTCTTAAAATCTCTGTCATTTACAAGCAAGCTCCAAACAAAGAAGTAAATCCATTGAATTAATATATTAATAACAAAAATATTTCTGCTTTCCTCAAACCAGCCAAAATTAGTTCAAAACCAAGACCACATTTACTTAAAGGATTATGAACCACAGAATAACTTTTCAGCAAACTGGAACAGAGTCTGAAGCAGAGTAAAAAAGCATGAGACCTTAATATAGTGTAATACTTCACAGTGAACGTCTCAGCAGCTGTATAAATAAAGCCACCATCATAGTGAAGAGTGTGATGGAGGATTCAGTGAAAGATGTTTCCAAGAACAAAGACAATTCCATACTGCTAAAATGGAAACCAATTTAGCGTGAACTAGTGAGGAAGGAAGTTTGCTTAAAAGAACCGCACCCCACAAACTTCTTTGTAAACACCGAAGCAATGTGAAATGTAGGGTCACAAGTAAAGGTCTCAAAGCACGGATCTCAACTCTGTTCAGGAGTAGACAAGGCCAAAATGTGATTCCAAGCTAAGCAATTTTCTCTATGCAGAAAGCCACATTTTTTAATGGGAAAATAATTGCATTTAAATTAGAAAATAAAAGCACTGCATATATATTTAAACACACAGAAGCATAAATTTATATTTTATTATTACACAACCCATTATTCATTATACACTGGACAACATTTGAGCTTCTCTCTAAGCTGTTCTCCACACATGTTTTACCTTCCAAGCTCTTCAGTGTTAATGCTCCTCTTCCCAAGAAGATGCATCATCATACACCATATAAAATGTAGTCCTGTGAACATGAATATCGGAATGTAACACTTAAAAATTGGGGTATAATGAATCACAGCTACAATTCTTCTAGAGGCGATGTGGAACTAATTAGGATACACTCTTTTTCAGCTGAAATTCCCAAATTTTGCCCCCAAATAAAGAGGGAATTTTTGATTCTCGATAAACTCGTCAGGTGTTTTTAAGTCTCTTTTTATATTTAGCTATATAAACACAGGATCATTGCAAAGTCAGAGGTGAAAGCAAGTTTGACTGCTGCTACTCCAGATCCTTACAAGAAATTTTGTACAGGCTGCGAAGTTATATGAAAAACGCCTTTTTTCAGGAATAGTGAGTAAAGGCCATACTTGCTTTCAAAAATGTATGGTGTAAATTGTGAATATAAATACAGGTAACAAATTGTTCAGGAGGAATGGTAATGTGCATAAAAATGTTTCCTTTGAGCCTCTTTTGAACTACAGTGGAGAATTTCTAATACAGTTCATTCTTCTTGAGTCCTGCAAACCCAAACACAACCATGAGGTTCTAACACATAATAATGTCCAAAACCAGAAAAAAGTACAAAACAAAAATGTGAAACCACCCATATAACAGAAGATGAAAGAATTGGAAAACCTTAATAGAAATGAGAGTTAAAATGGAAAGGCAAATTATTTCTATGTTATTACCCTAAACAAAACGATATAGCAAAAACGTTCATTTTAATGGATCAGTTAAAGCAATTTGTAACTCATCTACAATTTACATATTCTAACCTAAAATTTCAGTGTCACTTTAGATGTTACATACCTCATCATTTTTACATTTTGCATTTAGATTCCTAAATAACTAAAAAAAAAAAAAAAGTGTGTGGTTTCCAATGCATTCGGTCCAACAGAATGCCAGGCTTCAACACACAGTCCTAAGCACATCAGTCAGAAAAATTTATATCTGTCACTCACATGCCAGGCTCCATGCTACAAAGTGGTGCTCTTGCTACACGAGCTTTAACGTCACTGTTTCTTTAACTTGCCTCTTGCCAAAAGATTTAATTTTCGTGCAAAAAGCCTGAACTGCACATCTCAAGCATGTACACCATCAGCACTGCAGCAGCATGAACTTTCACTAAGCTGAATGGTAAGACAGTCCCCTTGTGCAGGGATTAGAAAGACTCTGCCCTGTGGTGGATTGTATAAAATGATCACGAAGGCCTCAGCGCAATCCCCGAAAGACAAGTGTTGATATCATAAAAATCACCACGCTCAGTAACTGGCACCAGTGCTGACAGACTTGGCAGAGAGGCCAAAGATTCAATTGACCTAAAGACTAAACAATGCTTTTTTTTCCAGTGGAAATGCTCCCTTTAGATCAGGGCTGAGATACATTTAGCGTGGCAATGGTTCTCCATGACACAAAGCTGTTCCGTATAAAAATAGCCTTAAAAAAAGGAAGAGAGGAGAGCAGCAAAAGCTGGCTTAAGAAATGAGTGTGACTAAGCCAGATTCTTTATTCATCCCATTCGTTATTCAAAGACACACACACACAGACATACGTGCACATGTTTAAATACAAACTGACTGAAAACTAACATAGCTAATTTTGACCCAAATTATAACTGCATATCTGATTTCCGTTTAAACACAAACAAAGCACCTGAGCATATTGACATCATGCTGGTGCATGCAAGAACATGTTCTGTTCTCAGCCATGCCACCTTAACTGGAGAAAGCCCACAGATGTCAATGAAATTGTATTGGATTTGTAATGGAGTGAGAACAGAATATTGCCCAGCATATCTTTTTTTTCCCCGTGTATTTTATTTTAAGCAAAACATACAGAAGAAATCTTCCTTTGCTCTCCTGGTATCAATCAATGACCATTGCTCTGTTAATGTATTACAATAAAATATCTCAACGGTGCATTGAGCTGGTTGACTGTAATATATCAGCAGATCAATGGCTTGCAAAAAGAGAATGGTCAAATGCAAGACAACTTCTCCAATTAGATAATTTTCAAAGATTTCACACACTGAATTCATAATGACTTAGAAGAAATGAGTCAACAATGTTAACTGACTAACTGGAGATCTCACAGGGTTTTTCCAACTGTTATCCTCCTCCTTGTTCCCCCATTATTAAAACCAACGATAACATATATTTAATACGTTTAAGGATGCTTGTGTCCAGATTGGATACTGCAGATTGGGGTCCTCCTTGCTGTTAAGAAAATTTTACACACAGGAAAAAAAAAAACACAAAGAAACCAAGAGAGAAAATAGCAACCCAGAGAAATGCAGGTCTGCAGCCCACATCCTCAGTGAAGGAAGTTTTCACCTTTTTGTAAGTCCTGGGTACTTTCAGGATTCATTCATTTCCAGAATAATCCTGTGTCACCTCAATGGGAGCCAGGTCACTGCAGCATTAATTCTTTCTAACTACGTTCCTTTGTTAAAAATATCTTTCAGGTCTGTAATCATACTTACACATGGACCTGATGGTATTTACAGAGGAGACATGTACATATTTCTTTTTATGCAAGTGGACATCTGAACACACAAAACAAGATGCTCTCCTCCTAACATGCGTGATTTCTTCCTCCTCCCAAAAATTTAAAACATTCTTGTGTGTGAAATTGTTATTTGGAAAAAATATCTGTTCAATTTTGAAAGCCAGACCTAAAAGCTTTGCTCTGCATGCAGTTGTTCTGCTGCAAAGAATTTTTTATTCACACATCGCTCTTTTTCATTGACATCATATATTTCTGTAATGGTGCATAATTAAGCATTGACAAATCTAAATCAATAAACATCTTCATTGGTTGGGGTGGCATCAGCCATTAGAAGTTCTGCCTGTAGAGAAGCCCTGGGGTCTCAAAGATCAGATTACATATTTCAGAATATTGACATTTCTTATTTGTTCTGTTCTGGGAATATAATAAGGATAACCTCTCTGTTTTGCTTTGCTTTTGTGTTGGGTTTTTTTATCTCATCGAAAAAGGAAAAAAATAAACAAAAACCAAACCAACCAACCAAAAAAGCACTTAAGCTAAACAGTTAGACCCGTTCAGTGCAATCTTCCCAAGCAGTAGACGTTTTTAGAATCAGATCTCCATGTAACAGAAGTGTGAGGTGATGACTTGGCAAAGAGCTCACGAGTGAAGTGGAGAGTTGGGCTTTCCCGTGTGCTGTGCCTCACCAGGCGGAGCTATTCCAGACAGCCGTATTTACCTGACAGCAAAGGGAGAGGGCTACAAGAAATGCTCCATGATCTTAAAAGTTATTTTCCAACCTAAATTATTTCATGATTCTGTGAATCAGTATTGTGCCTTCTTTTAAGCAAATTGACTCTATCTCCAGTAAAGTTCATTTTCTTTATCCAAACTTGCGCTTGAAGCACACAAGAAAACAATAATCCCTAGTGCCAAAGTATTACAGACTTCATCTAATTACTCAAAGCTCAGAGATATCTTAATTGAGATTCGATTTTTTCTTTTAATGGTTACATATCCCACAACAACAAAACCCAAGCAATGCATATTAGAAAATTACTCTTCAACATGGTATTTCTGTTTCTACTCAAAACACAAAATTGCAAAACATGCATAAAAAACTAAGCATAACAAACAAAAATATTTTCCCATTACTCAAAACTGGTAACACATCAGAGAACATCAAAGACCTGAGATGATATAATTGAGCATAGGTGTACTGTAAGGTCAGAAAAAATGAAAGTTAAAATTGTCCATGCATCTTTAATCAGTCTCTCCCATTTGTTTGCTTTAGGATATGCTCTATTATTATCACCAACTATAATAGTAGAATTTAATAATTGAATATTAATAATTTGCATTTTTCAATGCTAAGTAATCTCAAACGATTTTCCAAATAATTAATTCATCTTTACATCATATTTGTATATAGAAATGAAGCACTGTCTTGCCATTCTACGTGGAAGAAAGAAACAGTTCATATAGAAAGCTAATGATGGGACTAGTTTCTATTTCTCAAATTCTGCTTGCTGAAACTCAAACTACGAGTAATACTGATTTAATGCAATATAAAATATGGTGGCAGTCTTAGAATTGCATGTGTCGGATCTGGTACGATCCAGAAGTGCATGAAAGGAATTTATAATACACTGCTTGTCATACAACACAGCCCATCTCACAGAAGTGCTAAGAAAACTTGTATGTTATTACCATTCAGTATCTGCCAAAAAGTATGTGATTCCTTAATGACTCCTGAAGGCTTCAGATCTTTAGTCACAACAAAGTCAAAGAGAAATAAGGTTGTCATCAAAGTCATAGCTAGTCTTAAATAACTTGTGGACTACCAGCAGATTATGGGGTTGCCTCAAGCAAGCAGGTTTAGCTTGCTAACATATGTTAACAAAACATAACATCCCGAGTGATTGTCTCTCACGGACAGCAAACGAAACATTAACTACGACAACTTTAGACTTCCAAAAGTTTGAAGTTCTAACTCCAATTCTCTCCTAATATTTAAATAAGGTCTTGAATACATAATTATTTGATTTTAAAGGCACATACCTACAAAAGAATATTTTAGTTATACAATGTAAGGGTCCCATAGCTTTCTATTATTTGAGGGATATGAGGGACGAGACAACTTACCTAGAGCAGCAGCTGTGCAAAACACACAATGGATACTTCAAGACATGGAGCGCATGTGTCAGGACCCATCTCTGCCGCTCCCAGGGACACCGTGCACTTCCCCAGGGATCCACAACATCTCAGCACCGGGGGAACTGCTGTGCCACAAGGACACTCATCAGCACCGCAGGGGCACAGCGTGTTTGCTGTAACATGACGCTGTGCCAGAAAACATCAACACCTTTCCCTGGGATGCTTCCACTCCGGCAGTGACTCGTTCGTGTCAGAGTGTGCTGCACTGGACGTGCCACGAGAACCAGCAGGTCTGCACAACGCGTCAGCTTCACCTCACACAGTCACCGCTACTTGGAGGATTAAAACCAAAACCAAACCAACAAAATAAAGAAAACTCCCAAACATTTTTTTTTTTCAATTACAAGATGGCTAGGCCAAATTCTACTCTGTTTAAGCAATGTGCTCTACCATTTCTGACAGTTACTCCAGCATGACTGAGAGTAGAAATCAGGTTATTATTGTAGCCTTTGACAGAAAACGTTGTTAAAGCGATGTTGTCTTCAGAGTCTTTCATGAAATCTGTAAACACGTTTAACATTTCTTTGAATGGAAAATATGGCTTGTCAATCTATATTGACTCAGTGAAAAGAAAAGCCCAATATATTAAGTTTAGATCCTTCAGGCATTTATTTTCTCTAATGATTAACTTTACAATATAATTTCATCCTTTTACAAATCAATCACAGTAATCATAAGAACTCAAAATGAATGTTTTGCACTGCATTTGTCTTCTGGTTTAATTCTTTTGGACATTGTTTAACTGAGTAGAATTCAGTATGGGGAAAAACATAGCGCAGGTACTGCTGCTAAATTAAGACTGCAAATTTACTAATCAGGAGGAGTTACCGAGTCTTTAATTCAAGTCCTCCAGGGACTTGAATTAACGTCCATCCTACTGAATAAGACCACCATCTTTTCTGAAATAGGGAGATTAGTGAAAAGTATGCCACGATTATGCTTCGTGGAGATAAACCCATGGCCTATAATCTACAGTGTTTATAGCCCACACAAGGATGTTATTAGTCTTTCAGAGCAGCCCCTTATGGACCATGTGTAAAATGGACCAGGAAAAAACAAGATAATCTCTATTTATGGAGAATTTAGAACTCAAAAAAGAAGTCAAAACTGTTTCTGTGTGGCTGTGCTTTTTCTATGCTAAGACCTCCTTTCTAGAGTTCAAATTGTATGTGGGCAGAGAAGGTGGTCACTCCAAACCTGAATGCCATTGTGGCTTTGACCTTAATCCCCAAACTAAAGGATGAAAGCACAATGATTGCAACACTATTCTGGCTTCATGGTTTATTACGATAAAGCACATATCTGCATACTATAACCATTAGTGGATACATTTTTAAGTAAAGGAGAAAAAAATAGGCAGGAAAGCAGAAACAATACCCTTTGATACATATGAATTTTCATATGAGAAAGAAGAGAATCATGAATGAGAAACAGGAATACCAAAATGAATAGTTCATAAAATCCAATAGTTTACAAAAGATTCAAAAGTCCAGTAAGACACACATTACTCCATTACTGTGAATATGGTTGTCAGGTTTTGATGCTAATTACTTGGTACGATACCCATTAATCTTAATATACAGATAAGCAAATGTTTAAAAACTTTTTACTTGTTGACATAAACATTCTTGTGTGACAATGTCAAGTTTTAATAAGCTACTGCTAAAAACCAATCAGAACTGCAGGATCATAATAGGACTTAGATTTTGAAATCTTCCTCCTATCACTTGGTTTCTAAGTGGACACCCCTTGTTTTACTGCCAGAAATCTTCTCTGACTCCTCAGAAACCTAGCCAGCTCCTAAACTCAAAGGTCCCAGGCTCTCAGTCCCCATCCCAGCCACACCGAACACAGAATTTTTGTTTTGTACAGTGTAAATATAAACAAATATCAGGTAAATTCTCAGAGGAACAGAATTGCTATTTTCCACTCAGCTTTAGAGTTAGGAACAATGACATTTAGAAAGGCACAGAAACAGTCACATTTGATGTGAGATTTCCAGCTGCATGAATTGATCAAGATACTGAGGGGGACAAGCATGTGGCCTCTCTGCCTTCTGCCCTGTGTGGGGTGGTGCTCGACCCTGATTGCTCACTGGATTTTTCACAGAAACCCCTGCTAAGCCTTTAACCCTGAAAGGGAGCTTGGAAGTACCTTGCTCAGAATATTTAAAGTTTATTCTCTGGAGAAATTAATTCTACTGATCACAAAATCACTGGCTGTAATTTATATGCGTACATTATTTGTCCAACACTTGTGCAGTGCCAACAATTTCGTAAAAAAACACACAACAGATTTGAAAGGATGAAGGGCTACTTTTGCTAAGTAGCTGTTTGTTAATTTGGTCTGAGTTGGTCCTTGTTGAAAAAGGTCCAAAAATTAATGAAGCTGCTCCACATGACGTTGCCTAAGTTCTCTCATATGGGACATACTAACACTTCACACAGTTTTCCTGCTGCTTCACTGATGCAGGGCCAGATTCCAGGCTAGGTATGTTTCTGGATATCTTCTCAGTGATGGCAGTGATTTAAGTGAAGACTATAACTGAAAACCAATTTGCACTCAGGTTCACTTGCAAATGAACAAATAACCAAGACAGTAGTCGGAAAAACAACCAACAAAAATCAAAGACAAACTGCAATAAACAATGCAACTGGAAAAAAAAAACAAAAAAACCCAATCAAAACCAACCTACTCACATCCAGAGTTCAGAGGGTTCAGAGCCAGTCCAGTGCAGTCACACAGCTGGGGAAGGGCTGTCCAGATAGAGTAGTTTTGTTCCCAGAGTGTCTGGACTGTTCCTCCAACATAGTAAATTAAATCTTCTAAGGAGCATCTAGTCATGTCAGTCCTCATGTAAAGAACTTGATACTGCCAGCATTCCCTTACTTCAGCAAATAACAGGAATCTATATCTTTCAAATAGATAGTGAGATAAGACATGCCTTTTTAATCCCCACTGTAGGAAGACTTTAATCAATAAAACCTCCAGTTTTGATCTACAGCCAGCCAGCCCATACATCAGGGTACACATTGCTTGCAAAAAAGTCATGCTATGCCTCTGTTTGAGGGTCAGTGTTATTGTGTAACTTACCTAAATTTTAAGACTACTTTCATTACATATTTAATACCCTGCAACAACCTGTACTCAAGGCTCAGTGGCAACTTCCCACAGATTTCTGACCAAACAAAAATAAGAGTGGGTGTCGCACTGTTCTCTCAGCCTTCTAATTGTTTGCATATCTTGGAGTCAGAGAATCAGAGATTCTCACAGTTTCATGTAAATAACACCTGCTATTATTCTAACCGTTTCTTATATTTACATTCCTTTTCCATGATAGAAAAAGTTGATGGACTCTTGGTCCATCCAATGTGATGGAGAAGGTGTCAACCTCACCTTCCAATCAACTGTAGTTATAAGAAATCTATAAATACTGTAAGTAATAAATTTCCTCTTCAGCTTTTCCCCTTCTGACACTTCTCCTGTCCAAGCATCCTTATCGTGGCCCTTAGCGCCACAAGTGGGGTGTTTGTTTGCTTTAACATATAATGAAATATTAATTTAGATTTTCTTAGCAGCTAACTTACATGGATAGTCATGGGAAGCCTGCTAGTATCCAGTCAGCTGTTAGTAAACTCTCATTTCAGTAACAACACACAGAAACATTTCCACCCCTATTTTCTAGCTCTTTAACACGAAGCACAGGTCACTGTACCCACTGTACCTAGATTCAGTGCAGATGCAGGGTAAAAAAGGAATTAGCCAGATTTGAAATCTGAAAATACATTCCTGGTGCTAGATGTTCTTGATAGGCACCAAGACCTTGGTGTAATAAGGCACAGTTGCTAAATATGAAGGTACACCAATTCGGCTCAGAAATTAAGCGCACATTTTTAGCAAAAAGGTATGGGACAGTAGGACTGTAGTCAATTCCCCCATCACCTTTATATCAGGACTTGCTGTAAAGGTCTCTAGCTCATAGTGACACTACTGGGATGGCAGAATGTCAAGTTAAGGCTTGATGGCTCCTGATGTGAAACACAGATCAGATGCTCATCAAATAAGAGTTTTCAAAATGTTGGTGAAATTTAACAGGTAGGTATACAAAATAATTAGCCAAGTTGCCATAAACCAGCCTTCTGCCACACAGCAATGATAACCTTGAGAAACCTGAAAAAAAATGATACTTTATGTTCTATGTATCCAAGAAAGTGGTCCCAGAGAGCTTGCACATTTTAATTGTTCATAGCTTTATTAAACCCATTTTCTTAAATTTGTCTTCTATGGAGGTCTCAGCCTGCCTTGCAAAACAAACAGAATTTGAAGAAAATGTTCTCCATGGTTAAGGCTGCATATTGAAATTCAGCATAGAACTAGAGGAAGGCAGACTCAGAACAGGCAGCCAAAATGGCCAAAAAACTCCTAAGAATTTATGAGGGTCTGTAAACAGTAAACAATAATAGATGCAGATTTTTCCGGCTTTAATTATATTGGATGCTAACAGGCTGAATATATAGAGATAATTTATATTGTAAATAGCACTTGAGATTAGAGAAATTTAATTTAATTTTGCAAAAACAGTAGTAAAGAATTCTCACTTGATTTATTGTGTGCAAAGGTTTCCTCCTTCCCTCCATAGCCACACGAACAAAGGAATGGCCATCTGCACATGCACAGGCCTTACCTGGAAAAGATCCCGGGGACACCCTGAAGTAAATTCAGAACCTTTAACCCTGGACCTTTGTCATTCCAGCTAAAAAGAATCATTCTAACAGCTATCAGTAGAATTAAAGTTTACATCCTCTTTTTAAAGATTTCCAGCTACTAGAGGAGAGCGTGGTAACTGATGCTTGAGTAGCAACACTTTTATTTGAACGAGGGCAGTATTCAGGCTTTGTAGATGATGCATCCTAGAAGAAGGCCATGGGACACGCCTCTAGTTGCTTTCTTCTGAAACTGGCCCAGTGCATATGTATTTATCTACTAAAATGCAGCAATTTCCAGGATTGACCAAAGTAACCTATATCACACAGCAATATTATAGATCATGTTAGGACAGGAAGTGAAGAATAGCTCTTCCAATTAATGCCAGATAGGGAAATTCATTACATAAGATGTAATTACTTAAGCTGGAATTTGTCCAGAAGCTGGAGTTCAGCCAGAACACTAGTTTAACATTAAAATGCTAAATAAAATAAAATGTATTAACAAAAAAGGAACAAACCCTAATGGTATCCAAATCAGAGAAGAATTTCTTTCTTTTTGATTATATGTTATCCAATCAATACAGAGTTACTGTGATACCCAAAATGAGTTTTCTCTGGGACTCCAAGGTAGAAAAAAAGGGAGGGGAAAATTATTAACTCCTTTCTGAGGTGATAATGATAATTATCATTATAATGATAATGATTCATGATAATCTCCTAGTTAAACATATGACACTTGTGATTTTTATTACAGATTTGGAAAAATTATCTATCTTTGACAAAATTTCAGGTGACTTCATAAATGATTAAATGAACTTCAAATAAAAATAGAGAACTGATAATTTAAACGTGCACAAGTGCGCATGTTTAAATGTGCACAAATGTGCACCAGTTTGAATGATCTACTTGTATATTGCATGCAAATGAGTCTACTATCACTAGTCGTGAAAATCATCATCATCACTTCCAGAATTTCCCAAGGATTTTCTCAGTTCTCCTTAGGAAGGCTCCCATTAAAATCCTCTGCACTCCCAAGTACACTAAAAAATAAATCTAGTTAGTTAATCTGAGAGCAGCAGAGCTAATGAAGACTGTTTCCCAAATCCCCACTCAATATATCCAAGTCTTCCTCTACGCTACTTCCAACCTCCCTCCACTCCTTCATTCTTGTTCAAAATGAGGACACAGCACAGAACCTCCCTCCTGGATTTCCTAATTACTGAATAGGGAAGAGGCAGCACAAGAGCTATATTTATGCTGCCTGGCCAGCCGGCACATGTCTGCTCCCAAAACCAAGATAACACAAGCTCACCACACACTCTTCCTTGGAGCAGGAGCCTTAATTTGCACCACCTTTTCCTCTTGCTGGTAGCCAGTTTCCACAAAATTGGTAGAGCTCCCACAGTAACTTCGGTTGAAATTAATTAAAAGACTCCAAAGTTATTTGGAGCAGGCCGCCAGACGAACAGCATGACAGCGTAACTTGTGTTTCCTTAAGAAAGCAAGCTAAAAAAGGAAACTATTAATAATTATTATTTCCGTATACCATGAGGCCTAAGTTCTTGACTAAGGCCTACAAACACTACTGTGATACTTATAATAAACAGAAAAATTGCCTAACAGAAGGAACAACAGTAGATGAAATGATAACACAGCTTGCATTAATTAACAACAGAGCTCACTATTCACAGAGGAAGTTGCCATAAGTATACAGACCCGGAGCCAAATTTTTGCTGGAGCTGAGCTCCCATTTGCTGAGGATGCTAAGACAAGACAGACATTTTCAGAAATACCAAAAAGTCAGCAATCTCTATTTAGGTATCAGCAGAAATACTGGGAACTTTAAAAAAAGAAAGAAGAGAGAATATAGTCTCCTACTGTTCCCTGCAGCTGGGAGCAAGGATGTCTCAGCAGGAGCTCTAGGCCTTTCAACTTTGAGGGCAGAGGGGCAGTGGCCTGAGATTGCCTCTTCCAAGCTTGTCTGAAAGGCAAATAATAGCTGTAGTAATAAACCCAACATTACTGAATAATATATTCAGAGTAGAAACAAACAAACAAACAAACAAACAAAAATGTTGAGGCTTTGTACTAGAATGGGAAAGTTGTCTTTTAAAGTTTCTTAAGATACCGCCTCCTTCGCCTCTTTCTTAGAAGACACTTAAACATCACTAGAAATCAGTAAGATTTAATGGAATACATAGAAGGAACCTAAATTGTGGAATGGAAACTCCTTAGAAGACCAGCCAGAGGCTGAGTGGATGAACACTTAAAAAGTGATGTGTGCTTTATAACAATACCTATACGGGAAAAGTTCACCCAAGCTCTGTCTTTCCTCAGCAGAACACAGAAATCCCTCAAGAAAATACTCCCATATTTTGGGGAGGGAAATAAGTCTAAAATCAAAACAAACAAAAGTCACTAAACAGCCCAAAATGTGTTTTCAAACTTCTGATATAATACTGTTTTCCTCAGATAGAAAGATGTTCTCTTTGTTGGCCTCAAGCCTCCGGAACATAGGCCTGAAAAGCAAACTCTAGAATGAAATAGAGTTTCCTTTGCTACTCTCCAGGTGTTCTGCACAGCAGCCTGTGAGCTGATATCACCAGATCCATCCAGAAGGCCTTTGTTTTACTGCACACTTAAAATTACACAGGTCAGCAATACTCTCAGGAAGAAATTGCAAAATGTTCCCATCAAGTGTTGCTTAATATGCATTTGTGTGGTAAATAGTCATGCTTCACCTCCTTATTTGTGGTTCTGCACTTATTTCTCTTTTAAATAGGAAAACAAATTAATAGATTTTCCAGTCTCTCAAACCACCTTGCTCTAGAAGTAGTCAACTTATTTTGCAGAGTTAATCATCAACTCCACAATTTATTTTGAATGTATAGAGAGGCCTTTATATAATTTGCTGTGCATCTCCACAACCTCATTATACCAGAGACATGGGTGTACATAAGGTCCTAGTAAATGGACCTGAAACACCCCAAAGCAATGTCACAAAATAGCAAAAAGATAAATTTTATGAGTTTATGATGGAGCAAGTGTAACTGGATACAGTTCTCCTACAAAACAGACTTTGGACCCATTGATCTTGGTTTCAAGAAGGGCTGAAAAAAGCAACAAAAAAAGCTGGGAGAAACCAAGCTAGATATGATCCTGGCATGGATCACAGTTAGGTCTTTTGCTAGGGATCCATCATTCAATGGATTACTTCTTTGGGTTTGCAAGTGTTTTCCAAAAGCACTGGGCATTCTGCCATTAATTAAATATACATCCAGTTATATCAAATCCAGGCAGCCCTTTCTTCCCTAAAAGATCCAGATTTTTCCACTAAATCACAATGTTTCATGTCTCCCATGCCTTGCTGCCTTCATTTTACTATCCCTCTCAAAACAGGGAATTTCAAAGCACTGAAATCTGCGCTGAAAACCTGCCTCTGTCAGAGCCCTCCTGTGCCAGACTGACTGAAATACTCCTGGTTGAAACATCACAAGGTTATAACCCTAAAAATTGCCCTCCTCCTTAAGTTAGATTTGCTTTAGGTAATTCAGTCTTTTACAGGAAAGCATTCATCTCTGAAATTTGATGCAGAAGTTGAGGGGTAACTGATACAAGTTATAGTAGGTCCCAAACAGAGCTAGGTCAGAGATCTTAGTAAAAGGGAATAAAATTGCCACCAGCTAAAATAACAACTACTTGATCTACCTCTTTCTTTATGCTCCTCTGCCACATCTTCACTGCATATAAATGGAGTCACAATTATATGAATTGACCATTATTAGGGAGAGATCAACAACCAAAGTCACAAATACCAGCCTTGTATTATATTCAAGTAAAAGCGCTGTAACAAGTCAAAAATCCAGGACATGTGAAGGAAATACAGCCTTGGAGATGACTTGGCAAAACCATCTCCATTAGTTTAATCAAAAAGGGAAGATTAAACACTACCTGTGGCAACACAGATCGTTAAAGCCAAACGATGATCTCTCAAGCAAAGGAGAGCTGTAAAGCTGAAGGCTGTAAAGATGAAGGCTTGCCAACCTCCTTAATGATAACCTTGTCCAATAATAGATTTGATTTCTTTTTCACAACTTTTGACAATCAAGAGCGAATTAGGTTTAAAACAGAGGTGTTAGGTCATCACTTTTCTACCACCACTTGTGCCTTAACAAGCCACGCAGGCCAGAAGTAGTGCAGTAACATCAAATGTTTTATAATGAAAATCTATTTTATTGCAGGCTAAAGTAAATGGAGGGTTTCATTGTACAATTTGAAGAGAATAGGGTTTAGCAGTTCAAAGGAGAGAGGGAAGAAAAAAGTGGGGAGACAACCCCATGCACACAGGCAGTACAAGAGGAGGTGGCTTGGTCTTTCTGAGGAGACTCAGAAAAGTCACAAAGAAGAAACTCAGAAAGGACAAGAACACTGAATGCTTCTTCTTGTCAGGATAAGAAGGAAACAGCAGTACAAATTTTGTTTTGCACCTTGCAATGACATTCTACCAGAGGTGCTCAAAACCCAACAGTATTTCATATTTTTATGAATGTTTTGAAGAATGGGATAGAGATGAATCTCATCAGACTGACCAGAGCAGTGGTAAAGTATTGTATTTTGTCTGAGAGAGTGTCAAGGTTTGACACTGGATGCAATGCCAGTGCCCCATGAAAATCTATTTTTACCAATAACTGCTGTGAGATGTGATCAGGAACAGAGCAGAGCAGGTTCAAACTTAGAAATTGAAGAAAAAAAACTTTATTAATCTACACTAAAGGGAAAGAAACACATAGGAAACAGAGTGAAAACTCTCCAAAACATTCCTCCTCCTCCCAACTTCCACCCTTCACACAATTAGACAAAACCTTGGATTTCCTGATCAGTTAACAATACTCAAATAATCAATTTTCAGTCCATCAAAGAAGAGAGGAGTCTC